>VZSE01014573.1:54536-122961 GCA_013398275.1 Promerops cafer
AAAAAAAAAAAAAAACAAAAAACAAACACCAACAAAAAAAAGAAAGAAAAAAAAAAGAAAGAAAAAAAAAGAAAAGCAAATAAGTGGAATTCTTCCATCTCCCACTCAGCTGGGGGCACCCACGGCCGGGCCCCGCTGGGGATGCATCAAGGGTGGTGGAGGGGAGGGTTAGTGCAGAGCTGGGGGGGCTCCAGCCCACTCCAGGGGATCACTCAGTCACTTCCCAAGCACTGGTTCTGGCGTACCCAGATCTCTGCTGTCCCAGTGTTTCCCTGTGGCTGGGTGCCCTGGGTCGGCCCCAGCCCAGCTGCTGGGTCCCGAGGCTGGTGCTGGGGAAGGGGAGGGCTGGTCCTGCACAGAACTCATCAGTACTGCAGCCCGAGGGTAGGAAGAGATGCAATAAGTGGTCTTCGTGGTGCCTGAAGCCTATAAGTGGGGTTGGGTTTTCTTTTTTAGTTTGGGTTTTTACTTTTTTTTTCCGTTCACTTGGGATGGTTTGTTTTCCCTCCTCCCCAAAAAAATCTTTCTTTTCCAGGACTTATGCACTATGCTTGGAGCTCCTTGGGCTGTGTGCTGCCTGCCCTGGGGCTTCCCTCACCTTTTAGGACTGGGTGAGAATTAAATTTCCACTTGATTTTTTTTTTTTTCTTTTTTAATTTTTGTGGGTTTTTTTACTCTAAAGGTGTCTTTAGCTCACAGTGCTCGAGTCTGCAGGAAGGTGGGTCGGGCACAGGGGCAGGGGAGAGCTCCCTCCTGAGCTGCCTAAAGTTTGGATGCTGACAGGGAAATGGGGCAGGAGCAAAGCAATGCCCGGGCACTGCTGCCAGGGAAGCCAGAGGTGCCCAGAGCTCCGCAGGAGCTGCCAGGGACTGGGGATCCCCCCTTTCCCAAGGATTGCCTTCACATCCCACCCAGCCTGTGGGACCCCTCACACCCCAGCCCCCTGCGAGGGCCGGGGGATGAGCAGGAGAAACTATTAGGAAAAGGGTTTATTCTGGTAGGCAATAAGTCAGGAGGAGATTTATTTTTTTAAAACTGTGTAAGTATAGAACGCCCCCCAGCCGTTTCCTGCAGGTGCTGTGGGGAAATGCTGAATGTGAAGAGTTTCTGATAAAATGCCCCTTTGCTCGTTTTGCACAGGTTTGCCCCAAAAAACCTCGTTGTTCGGGGGGGCAGCAGGTTCTGGCTGGAATCCAGTGTGTCCCTGAGGCTCCGCAGGGAGGAGCAAACGTTTCTGAGTGTGTGGGCTGAATGCAGAGGACAATCCCAGGTTTTAGGTTGGATGCTGCCCCAAAGCAAAGGTTTCTCTCAATTCCTCAGTGCAGCTGCCTGGGCTGCACATCTTTCAGGAAGCAGCAGCTCAGTCACCGTGTTGCAGTCCTGAGTCTGATCTCAGCTCTGGGCCGTGCAAATGAGTTTTGCAATTGCAGATCAACACGGTTTTCTCCTTTTTTGGGGGATGTTTTTTCTCTCTGGAGATCTGCTGAGTCCTCAGACACACCAGTGTTGGAGCTGAACCCGACACCCGTTCTGTTCTAAGTCCATCCCTGACAATCTCAAGCAATACAGAGCCAAGTGCAGCCTTGGGGTTTCATTTTGGGGTTTCATTCCTCTTCCCTCGCCCTCCCCGGGGCCAGGGGCAGCAGCAGGACTTGGGGAGGGAGTGTGTGAGTGCATGTGAGAAAGAGAGAGAACGGTTCCATTGATGCATTTCTTCAGAAAGGTGTAAGAATTTCACCTAAAAAGGGGCACATCTGCTTTGTTATTTATAAAAAGAAAGCTAAATTCTGTCTTTTTCTTCTTTTTTTTTTTTTTTTTTTAAAGTAAAAAGACACTGCTCATAATTATTAGGGGCCAATTCTGCCTCCCTTGCTCATGCTGAGTAAGTACTACTTAACTCTGCAATTTTCTACTTGCAGAGTAAGGAAAAGCAGCAGAATTGATCCCTCTGTGATTAAGAATCAAGTTTTTAGTATTTTTTTTTAATTGGTAGCGGTTTTTTTATATTTCACTTAATTTTTCCCCCAGTTCCATTCTGTTGTGTCCTTATTTATGTAATATACTTTAACCTTAAGAGATGGCATGGATTCTTATGCCTTTCCTTTATTATTATTGTTATTATTTTTAAAAAATAAAAGAGATTTATTTCTAGTGTGATTTAACTGTCTACCTTCTAAAATGAGAGAACGTTTTCTTGTATTTTTACATTGTCAGATTCTATAGTTTCATAGATAATTTAACCAAATCGCTCAATGTATTCTCTATATCTATCCAGTGGGTATAAAAGTTCTATTTTAAATTGTGTAAATACTTCAGAACTGGCTTCTTTTTCCAGACTCCCCTGCCGTGGAGTTTCTTGTTTACATCAAAAAGACTGTAGAATCTCTACGCTCATGTACTGTAAATAGTGAAGTGATCTGCCTATAAATAAACAATAACATATATACTATAAAGTGGAAAGAACAAAAAAAGGAACCGGTTTGTGCTGCTATACTGTAGTTTTTAGTGCAAGGCTGCTCGGGGTCAGGTGTTTTGCTCTGCCTGCCTGGCAGTGGGGCTGTGCCAGGGCCAAGGGGGTGGCAGAGCCTCCCAGCTGCCAGGGGTGCAGCTCCTGCCTGGCAAGATCCCTGTGGGTTGCTGTTCTAAGTGTGACTTCTCCCAGTTTCACGCATGCAGGAAAATCCTGGGCTCTGCACTCTGGACTTCCAGTGGTGCCACTGCCACAGCACCCCCGGCCGAAGAAACTGCCCAGATGGAGTGGGTGAAAAGTGAAGCAGGGCACGCTCCTCAGATCTTCTGGAGTGGAGTAAGAGAGCAGGAAAAAATGTGGAAAAGACTCCAAGGTGGTGAAGCAGCAGCTGTGCAGCTCAGGATGGCAGCTGGAGAGCCCCTGGAACCAGGAGAGCAGGCCCTGGGAGCCAAACTGCTCTCCCAGGGGCACGGCCGTGTCCTGCTGTCCCAGTGTCCTGCTGTCCTGCTGTCCTGCTGTCCCGGTGTCCCGGTGTCCCGGTCCTCGTGGCAGTGCAGGCTGTGGAAGGGAGGTTTGCAAGGCCTGGGCAGGCTCAGCAGGGGCACAGCTCCCCCGGGCACACGGGAGCCCCACGCCAGCCATGCCCCTGTGAGGGCTCACCAGGCCAGAGAGGTTGCACTGATTTTATCCAGACCATGGATCAGCGATGCTGCCGGGCTGGAGATCCCAGCAGCCCGAAAGGAGCAGCTCTGCAAGGTGCTGAGCTGGGCCAGCTGCTGGTTTTTGCTGATTTGCACCGATTTAGGCAGCAGCTCTACACCTGCCTGTCTCCAGCACATCCGTGGGAGCCTGGTGTGGGGCCCCCAGCCTGGCCACAGAGCTGGAACCAGCCTCCCACCCCAAACCCAGCCCTCATCCCTGCCACTGCTGCAGCCAGAGTGCAGAGCTGATGGGAAGCCCGTTCCCCACTGCTTTCCAAACCCAGCAGGCCTCAAGGCCACCACAGAGGAATGTTTTTCTGAGATACATCAGGCACTGTGATGCCAACAGTGCCCAGACAGATGAAAACATGAATTTGGAGGGGGGAAATGTGGGAATGCAGCTGGGACAGCCAGAGATGGGCTGCCCAGGGTGGGCACATGTGGAGCAGACACACATGAGTGGGTTCCCAGGAGGGAGAGGGGCACACAAAGGAAGGGTCTGCAGGGAGGCACAGACCCAGAGCTGACATTTGGCCTTCCAGGCATCCAACACTGCATTCCCAGGCAGCCTCCTGGAAAATGAAGCACTGCTACTGTTGATTGAATACGATTGTTTATTGAGGATAATTCCTGCAAGCAGACCTAGAGTCTGAAGGGAGCTGTTGGCGAATGTTGACATCAGTTCAAGAGTTCCGTTGGTCCCAGCAATTACTTCCAACCATTTGGGAAAACTCCCAGCTGGATTGTTTTTATTTTGGCAGAACTTTGTGACAAAACAACTCCTTTTCACACAGGCAGGCGCTGTTTTGGAGTAGCTCATGTGGCTGCTGGAGGGGAGGGAGGCAGTGTTATTTATTTCCTGGACTGGGCACAGTGTGCCCCGTGGGAAGGGAAAATCAGTCACTCAGGAGCTTTTGTGAACAGGGACAGCTTTGGTTGCTGCCCTGGGCTGGCTGGCACCTGGCAGTGTGGGCAGCACACCCCAGGCTGCTGCTCCTGACCAGTGTTTAATGCCCACTGTGTGGACTCCATTTCACTGCCTGCTGAGCTGTCCTGGGCTGCTTTTTGGAGTTTCAGCTGCCACCTGTGCCCTGAGCAGTGGCATCTGACACCAAATCCTGCCCTGGGCTCTGCTGGCACAGGAGCTCCCTGACAGGGACCTCAGCTTTGTGCCACACAAGGTGTGCCCGGGGCTCTGGAGGCTGCACTTCAGGTAACCCACACCTTTGCCCACTCAGCCAGGCTGTTGTCCAGCTCCATCCAGGTGTCTTTGCAGAGGGGAACAGGTTTGGTTCCTTTGCCCTCTGGCTGCTGGTCCAGCTGTCCCAGCCTCCCTGGCCACAAGGATTCTCCCCAGCTTTCCTTCCTGCCTCATTTCCTGACCCATCAAAGCCGGGCTGGACCTTCTGCCATGTTCCCCTTGAAGTGTCCAAGCACTCAGCCTCGAGCTGCTGCTTGGAGTTTGTCCTGTTGTCACTGAAAATGGGGAATCAAACTCTCTTAACACTGTCATTTCAATATTAGAAAGTGGCATTACTTTATTGCAGGTAAATAATGTGACAGTTGGCTCTCACAATTAAGGGTGAATATGTGAAGAGAGGTTCTGTAGATGATAGGGATGTTTCCCTCCCCCATACATTGTTAGCAGGGATAGTCCGAGTGGGGGGGGGTATTTGGGAGGGTCAGCCTGTTCCTTTGGCAACTCCCGACTTCCAATCAAAGTGTGAGGAAGTGATCTCCACCACTGAGCAGCGAAGAAGGAGCCGATTGACAAGGCTTTGGGAGGGGCTGGGGGTATAAAAAGTAGAACATCCATTTTGTGGACGAGCACGTGGTGGTTGAGCCATTGTTCCCAGCGCTGCTTGCTTTTCTTTATTCAATCTCCTCTTGTATTCTACTAAGGTTTTTAATGAACCTTTTGAAATTAAAGGGTGAGCATCGTTTTTCTCACACAGCCCCAGGCATGTGGGGCATAACTCCCTATTACACACACCACATCTTGCTAACAGACCAGCTTCCATCTATATAACTTTCACATATCCAATACATTTCCCCAAACTCATACCTATATGCTAAACGCTCCCTGAATTTTCTGCATATTTAAATCACTTCTCAGAGTTTATTTTCACAGCAGTAGGGTACTTTTCAGGGTCTCGGGTGGTCGTTTGGGGAACATCGCATTCCTCCAATTATTCTTTTTTGGTCACAGGCCTCCCAAAACGTTTCTTCTCCCTAAATGCATCCCATTGCTGTGGTCTGACCAGGATATTAGCTCTTATCAGCATTGCTCAGGCTCCCAGTCTTTACGGCTGAGATAACCACTTGCACACAGGACAAAGCTCTGTCGGGTAAACCGAAAGGAAATCCCAGGATTTAACGAGCCACGACTTGTTACACTTTATTTCTCAACACCGGGACGGCCATGGCTCCTACCCCCGTGGCACCGAGAGGGAGGAAGCTGGCGAGCGGGAAGGGAAGAGCCTCCCTCGCAAGGGGGAGGAGGCAGCAGCTTTTAGCCCACGGGGCAAAGTTTGCTCCTCGTCACTGCCGCGTTTTGTGTCGTTTCCCGGCAGAGCCCTCCCTCTCAGCCCTGCCCCGGAGTTCCGGCTATGGCCGGCCTGAGGGAAGAGCTGACCTGTCCCATCTGCCTCGACATCTACAGGGAGCCCACGTCCCTGAGCTGCAGCCACAGCTTCTGCAGGGACTGCATCAAGCCGGCGCTCCGGTGCCAGCAGAGCCCTGCGCGGTGCCCGCTCTGCCACTCGCCCGTCGGGGAGCTGCGGCCCAACTTCCACCTCCGCAACATTGTGGAGAAGTTTATGGAGGCTCCGGCGCACCAAGAGGAGGAAGAGCAGGAAGGGCAATGCAAGGAGAAGGGGGAAAGCTCGGGCCAGCCCGAGCAGGTGGTCCTGTGTGATTCCTGCCTCCAGGATTCCCAGCCCGCAGTGAAGACGTGCCTGAGCTGCGAAGCCTCCCTGTGCCAAGCGCACCTGAGCAAGCACAACAGTAAGAACGCCCAGAACCACGTGCTGGTGGAGCCCTGCAATGCCCAGGTTCTGGCTGAGAGGAGATGCCCCAAGCACGGCAAACTGCTGGAGTGCTTCTGTGAGAATGACTGGGAGTGCATCTGCGTCCTGTGCTCCGTCATCTCCCACAAGGACCACAAGATCATCAGTTTGGAGGAGGCTTTCAAGGAAGCCCAGGTAAGAGGCTGCTGGGACAGTGGGACAGGCATGGATTGCACCAGGAAAACCCCAGGGAGCTGCCCGTGGCACAGGGGCAGCTCCTGAGTTTCAGAACTGCAGACCCAGGATGGGGCTAAATTGCAATTGTGGATTTTTGTTCTTAGTTTTGTCCCAGATTCTCTCTGGATTTGGCCCTTGAGATATAAAACAAGATGTTATAAATGCTTTTTTCCCCTCCTGAGGGAAGAGTTTGGCCAAACAGGCAGGACTGAGTGCTCGTGCAAGGTTTTAGTCTTTGGTGCACCTCCAAGCCAAAGATGAGCCTGAGCTGCACTTATGCAAAGATAATTAATGACAGAGAAACAGAAAGGAAGGTGCCAACAGGGGAAATAGCTTTTTATGTGGCTAATGCACATGAACAGTTTTCAGCTTCAAACTGTCCTTTTTGTGCTTGTAATTGTGGCATTTGTTCAGGGAGAAGAACACCGTCCAGTAAACCTTTAGCTACTGATTTGTCCTGAGAGCATGCAATGAGCAAACCTTTTGCAAGTCTAGCTTAACCCCTGTCGATAAAACTGCTGATCTCGTGCATTATGCTAGACCTATCCTGATTTCTCCTTCCGGTGTTATTTGTAGGCATCTTTTCCTGAAACTCTGGAAACACTGCAATACCATGAAGCTGTACTGGATGAAGCCATAGCAAACCTGCTGAACCAAGTGGAGAGACTAAAGGTTTGTTTCAAGGTCCCATATCACCTTGGGGTGGTTGCTTGCTGGTAAATGATGAGATAAAGTTTTCTTTTGCCCTTCCTCAGATCATGAATTCTGAAACTTTTTAGTTCCTGGGTGGTTTCTCCTGTATTTTTGAGGTTTCTTCTTTGAGGAAGGATGATGCATAACTTTCTTATCAGTCTGGGAGGTACATTCTTAGTTAAGCTTGAAAGTATGTGCCTCCTGATGAGTGGCTGGTGTGTGGCTTTTATATTTTTCCAACCTTCAACGTTTAGTTACTTCTCTCATTTCAGGAAAGGATTTCTTTCTGAGTGAGAGCTCATGTGGAAAATGTCCCTTACAATTTTGAAATTGCTTTCTTAATAGATTGATGAGAGCCAGCGGAGGCAACGGCTGGAAAGCCTGTTCGAGGAGATGTATAATCAGCTAGAGAAGAAAAAAGGAGGTGTCCTGAAAGTTCTCAGTGACTATGAGGAGCAACAGCTTTCTCAGATTCAGACAGAGGTGAATAATCACAAGACGGAGAAGGATTCAGCCAGCCGGGATGTTCAGGAGCTGGAGGCTCTGAGAAATCAGAAGGACACACTTCTTTTCACCAAGGTACCTATCAACATCTCCCTTCCCAAAGACACACAGCTCCAGGGCTGGCTGTGCCTGCACTGTGCTAATTCTGCTTTCAAAATGTCTTTACAGGCTTTTGCAGCGATTAAAACCAGGTAAGCTCTTGCTGAGGTTTAATGTCTTTAGTGATGATCTGGACGAGGGCATGGAGCACACTCTCAGTAAGTTCACAGGCAGCAGTAAGTCAGGCAGGAGTGTGGATGTGCTGGAGGGCAGGAAGCTCTGCAGAGGGACCAGGACTGCCTGGATCCGTGGGCCAAGGCCAGCAGTGTGAGGCTCAAGGAGGCAAAGTGCCAGGTCCTGCACTGTGGTCACAACATTCTCATGCAGTTCCAGGCTGGGGGAACAGTGACTGGAAAGCTGCCTGGTGGGAAAGAAACTGGGAATGCTGTTCAGTGTTGGCTGAACACGAGCTCAGGTGTGCCCAGGTGGGCAAGAGGCCAGTGGTACCCGTCCTGTGTCAGCAATAGTGTGGCCAGCAGGATCAGGGCAGTGACTGTCCCTTGTGCTGGCATCGTGAGTGCTGTGTCCACTTCTGGGCCCCTCAGAGGAAGAGAGACCCTGAGGGGCTGGAGCGTGTCCAGGGAAGGGAACAGAGCTGGGAAAGGGCTGGAGAATTCCTGAGGGAGCTGGGAAGGGGCTCAGCCTGGAGAAAAGGAGGCTCAGGGGGCCCTTGTGGCTCTGCACAACTCCCTGCCAGGAGGGGACAGCCGGGGGGGTCGGGCTCTGCTCCAGGGAACAGGGACAGGAGGAGAGGGAATGGCCTCAGGCTGGGCCAGGGCAGGCTCAGGGTGGACAGCAGCAGGAATTTCCCCATGGAAAGGGTGCTCAGGCCTTGGCAGGGGCTGCCCAGGGAGGTTTGGATCCCCATCCCTGGAGTGTCCAAGGAAGAGCTGGAGATGGCACTCAGTGCTCTGGGCTGGGGACAAGGTGGGGATTGGGCACAGCTTGGACTCGATGGCCTTGGAGGTCTTTTCCCCCCCTCAGTGATTTTGTGGTTCTGTGATTCCTTCTGTATGTTTTAGGAAATGCAAGCCACTTCCTAAAAGGAATGGTGTGATGGTGGCAAAGCCACCCATTAGTTTGGATAAATCATCAACAGATGCTATTCGGAGACTTTTCCAGCAATTCCTCTCAAACATGGAGCTCTCCCTTAAGCAGCTATCACCTTCAGGATACGGAGCAGCACCTGCTGGTAAGTGCTCATTTCACTATGTCAAAAGCATGATGGGGAAGTCAATGAAACATCTTTAAGAAAGGACTCTAATGAGACACCACGTAGACTGAGTACCTCTAGAAGTGCTAATTCCTTTATGCTTATTTGCACATGTGTGTGCAGCAAAGGGAGCTGGTCCTGGGATTCAGGGCTTTGGGGCATGCCTTGAATACACCTTGCTAAACCAGGCTATGGATGAAGAGGCTTGGAAGTCCCAGGAGTTTTCTCGGAGGATTAAGAGAAGATAATAGTCCCAATACCTCTGTGGCATCCCTTGGATTCAAGGGGAAAGTTGAGAACTCATCCCAGCAGCAGCAGGGTAGAGTTAGCTCAGGACATAAATAACTTGCTCTTTCTGCGTAAATACTTCTACTCCTTTGCAATGCTTTGTAAGCTCAGCCTACAGTCCCAGAGCTGTGCACAGGGGGACACTTGTCTCACTGAACTGATGAAATTAGGGTTCCCTGGATACTGCTCTCTGGATGGTGCTTCAGCCCTTGCTGGCAGTGAGCCTTGGGTCAGGACAGAGGCAGACTCCAAATCTCCACAATTATCTGTTAATCACAGTGTGTTTTTTCTCTTTAGGTCCCTTCTCATATAGTGGTGGTTCAGTATACCATGGATCCATGTATGGATCTCCCCCTCCTTTTCATTTCAACTAGCCTAACGAAATACAAATTCAGTGGTAATCATAAAGATAACAATCATAAAAAAGGAGGGAAGAGAGAGAAAGGAGGGAAGAGAGAGAGAAAACCCAACCAAAACCGACGATGCACAGCACAATTGCTCCCCCATCACCTGCTCCCTGATGTCCAGCCACTGTTCCCGAGCAGCAGTTGGCTCCTTGTGGCCATCTCCCCCCAGTTCATATACTTGGCATGGTGTTCTGTGGTGTGGAATGTCCCTTTGGCCAGCTTGGGTCACCAGCCCCAGCTACGCTCCTTCCCAGCCTTTTGTGCACCTCCTCGCTGGCAGAGCGTGAGGCACAGAAAGGTCCTTGGCTCTGGTTAAGCACTGCTCAGCAACAGCCAAACCATCAGTGCGTTGTCAACACTATTCCCTACTGAACCCAAAACTGTACCAGCTGCTGAGAAGAGAATGAATTCTCATGAATGGAATTCTCATGATTGGAATGAATCCCAGCCCAAACGAGGACCGGACTCCAATATGCACAGTGCCATCCCACACATGCAGGGTGACCAGAGCTGCTGGGAGGAGGACACCAGCAACGAGAGCTGCTGGAAGCTTGGAATTGTTTGTGCCTGGTTTGAATGCTGCCTGCAAATGCCTCACAATTACCTCTGTGAGTTCCTTAGGTCGAAGACATCAATGGCAGAAGAAACACTCTGTCTTTTTATGATGTGTCTGTCAAGGCTGGACATCCTGCTAAGAACTTCAGGCTTATGGAGACAGGAGCCATCCCTTTGAAGTATCCCATCCATGCTGCCACCAGTGTGTTGAAGCTCCTGTAGTGATGTGGGGACAAGGTGTTATTTTGTATTTCCAGGTCTGGAAATTGTGAGCCTTGCACGGAGGCTATGCTAAGCTGGCATATCAGAAATTGGATTGTGGGCTGCTGTGATGGGGTATATCACAGCACCCTGCCTCTTCCTGCAAGAGCTCCTCGTTTATTTGTTCTGTTAATCATAATGGAAATACCATTAAGTTGCTCACTTTTGCTCAGCTGTTTCAAATACTGTGTTGGCTTCATGTTAATAAAGTCATGTTATTAGCTTGTTAAACACGATGGCAATTTCTTTGATCTAAAAGTTGACAGCACAACATTAACTGCTACAGAACTAGGCAGCAGCAATGCTGATCTTTGATCTAAGGCAGCAGCTTTTGCCTGTGCCACTTCTTTCCATCCTGCACATCCAGTGCAGAAGCAAAGCTGCCCTGGGAGGTGAGGGGAGACCGGGCAGCATTCCCTGCTGGAGACTGAGGGGAAGCTTCCCCAGTGGCTGCCACAGCGTAGGGAAGGGTGGAGCCGGGGGAGGGAACATTTCTGTGCCTGGCCTGGGGCGGAGGGAGGGCTTGGAGGCGGAGGGCTTGCAGCCTGGCGGCTGGCTTCCCGGCATGGGTTGAGTTTCGGTTCTCTCTTGTCGCTGCAGCCATGGCCAAAGCTCGGGAGGGATGTGGCGGGGCTGGCAGCCTGGAAGCCGAGCTCACCTGCCCCATCTGCCTGGGCCTGTACCGGGAGCCGGTGTCGCTGAGCTGCGGCCACAGCTTCTGGCGGCTGTGCGTTCAGGAGATGCTGGGAACCCAGCAAAATCCCCAGGGCCCCGGTACCTGCCCCACATGCAGGGCCCACCTGGGGCCCGACGTGGAGCTGCAGAACAAGCTGGGCAACATCGTGGAGGCATTTAAGGCCGCCACTTCCAAAGGACAGCAGGCTCGAAGGGAAAGCCTCCAGCAGGACGAAGGCGCCGAGAAGGGGAAGAAGGACGTGGTTCCCTGTGAGCACTGCCTGGATGGGCCCCAGCCGGCCGTGAGAACCTGCCTGGTTTGCGAGGTGTCGCTGTGCCAGGCCCACCTGAGCAAACACAACGCCAAGGGTTTCCATCAAGAACACATCCTGGTGGAGGTGGGAGCAGGCAAGGCCGAGGAGAGGAGCTGCCAGGATGACGGCAAGCTGCTGGAATGCTACTGTCTGAGGGAGGAGAAGTGCATCTGCGTCCTGTGCTCCATGGCCGGGGCCCACAAGGGCCACCAGGTCGTCACCATGAAGGAGGGACACGACAAACAGCTGGTAAGGAGCTGCTCCCTCCCCATGGCCCCTGCCCTGGCCGCGAGGAAGGGGGAAAGCCGCAGGAATGGCGGTGGGGCTTCCACAGGTGTGAGGGCAGCTCCGGCGATTTCCTCTCCGCCCCAGCAAGGGACTGGTGCGTCGTGCTGGAATTTGCTTTTCATTCCCTCCTGTGTGTTGCCAGAACAGTGTGGACAGCTAAGCAGAGGGAGAAGAGCGGAGAAAGGTGTTTGGGGCTGGCCGGGACAAGCGTGGGTCAGTCCCTCAGGGTGTGGGGACGCGGCAGAGCCAGCGAGAGGCTCCGCTGCCCCACGCCAGAGCCCCGGCACTGCCAGCCGCCCTCACTGCGCTGTTCCCCGCTGGGATTGAGAAGTATTCCTGCAGGGCTTAGACAATCCCTTCCTCCACAGAGCCCCGGGAATGCCGCTGCTACTGAACTTTGGGTGGGGAAAGGAGTTTTCCCTCTCGAGGTCCTTCCTTTGGGCTCTGTCCGTGCTGTAGCACGGTGGGGATCAGGCTCTGCTCCCCAGTAACCAGTGACAGGATGAGGGGACGCAGTCTCAAGCTGTGCTGGGGATGTTCAGGTTGGACATCAGGAGGAATTTCTTCACTGAGAGGGTTGTTAAACATTGGAAGGAGCTGCCCAGGGAGGTGGTGGTGCCCCATTCCTGGCAGTGTCCAAGGAATGACTGGACACTGTGGCACTCAGTGCTCTGGGCTGGGTGACAAGGTGGGGATTGGTCACAGGTTGAACTCGATGACATTGGAGGGCTTTTCCAATTTCAGTGATTCTGGGATTCCTCCCTCTGCCACAAGTTTTGTGGAGCTAGTGTCCCAGCAGATACAAGAGACATGAGGCCTCCATGTTCCTGCCTCTGAGTCCAGCTGCTGTCCTTGAAATGCTGCAGAATCAGCTGAGACTGAGGGGATAAAATGCGTTTCCTATGCTCACTCACTGCCTTGCATTTGAAATATCTGGGCTTAGTTTAGAGCCCAAGCAAAAACCCTGCAGGAATCCAGTGCATGGGCAGGAAATGGCTCCCTCTGGACCTCAGGACAGATCACAGCCTCCTCAGGAATTAGCAGAAGCATCCTTTGCAGTTATATGAATTGCAAACTAACTTTTTCCCACAATTTACATATCAGAATTTCAGGCCTGCCAAGCAGAAGTGGGATGTGTGAGACAATGGCCATTTCACCAGCTCCACAAACTGCCAGTCTGGTTTGAAGCTGTTCCTGCTGGGAAGGTCAGTACTGTCTTTCCTTCTGCCAGATTAAACTCTCCGAAACCATGACAGAGCTGCAGGAATCTAAAAGTGATTTAGTTACTGCCCTAGAAGACCTTCAGGAAAGCGAGAACCAGATCAAGGTTGGTATCCAGATTATTGCTAATTCAGAGCATCTTTCCTTCACAGTTTCCCAGCAATAAGTGATGGAAACTATACCATTAGAAGCAGATGAATAGAAAGGGAAAAGAGTGGTTTGAGAAACTGCCAGAAGCCAAGCTTTATTGCAGCCCTCCAGCTCCTCCACAGGAAGAACCAGCTGGGGGATTCCACCCTGTATTGTGGTTGCAGGACTGGCAGCCCACAGACTGTACGTAAGATTAGATATTTTTAAAGTTTTCTACCTGTTTAATAAAAGAAAAGCAATTTATATCTACAAGAGGGATTTTCAGTGTGTACCAGTAAGCTCTCACATTGGTAGCTGAAATTCATCTGACTTTGTTACTGTACCAGGATTAATTTTGAAAAGCCTATGTTGAATCAGATATTCTAAGCAAATGTTTATTGTCTGCTTCCTTCTAAAGCCAGTGCAAAGGACAGACAGAATCCTAATTGATAAGCAGAGGCACTGAACTGAAGGGCGGAGTTTCTGAGCCAGTGCCCCTTTTTCTTCTCTCTTCATTTAGATCAATGCCAAAACACTGATTTCTGACCTAAACCAGCTGTTTAAAAGTATAAAGACAGAGCTTGATGAGAAACAGACGATGATCCTGAGTGACATTCGGTCTTATGAGGAAGCTGAACTGGCAGTCCTTGCCAACACAAGGAAGGAAATAGAACAGAAGAAGGACCAGGCTGAGCAGAATCTTCAGGCTTTGCAGAAGATAAAAGAGCAACCAGATATTTTCCTCTTCTTCAAAGTAAGGAGTAGTATTCTGCTTTTCTTCATGGATCTATTTCTCAGCCAGGTGACCTTTCTGAATATCACACTAATTATATTTTTCCTTTTTTTTTTCTTTTTCTTTTTTCTTCTTTTTTTTTTTTTTTTTGCAATCCTCCTGACAGGATCTGAAAGTGGTCACAGACCACCAGAATGTTCCACTTCATAACACTTGTTTTCTTCTTTGAAAAAATACAGTGTTGATAACTGGGATCAAACCCCACCACCCTGTGCTGCAAAGCTGCTCCATATTCCAGCTGAGCCAGAGGGCACCACATCCACACAATTAACAGGGACGGAGAGATCCCTGCCTGCTGTTACACTTGTCCCTTTAAATTTCAGTTTCCTGGCTGGATTCTGCTGGAAACTACTGGCTTTTATTACCAGAAAACTGTTTTTATTAGAGATTAAGCCCCTAGGGTTCAGTTTACAGTAACACTGTCTTGGATGCACATTGGTGATCCTTCCTCAGCTGAGTTCCCAGGGAACAGCCTTTGGCAGCAGAGGTAACCAGCTCATTTCCCAGCAAGTTTTTGAGTTGTGGGCAAGCTTGGTAGCTAGAAAGATGTATTATTATCTTTAATTTATAACTGAGCACTTCCTATGTGATGCCTGGGTGTCAGCTGTAATTCAGTGGTGCAACACCACACCGACAGTTCCAGATCCACGAGAGGCTTTGCAGCAGCACTGGAGGCCCCAGCTGCACAAAGGGCTGGCTCAAACATCTCCCTGGAATTTAATATGTCACCTCAGTGACTTGCACAGATTAAAGCTGAGTTCAGACTTGGGTTGTAAGGAGAACGTGGAGTCACCGTGTAGCTCAGGGCTGCAGCTCGGTCTGTTACTCACAGATGTGCTGCAAGTCACATCCTAGCCCATGGGATTGAGGTAATTTTCCAGAAACTTGGACACCGTTTAATATGTTTGGCATTCTTGTTCTGTCACTGCTACAACAGTAAGAGCGTGCCTGCAGCAGGTCAAGGCCCTGGGCATTATCAAACATGGGCACTGTTCACACATGGGCATTACCAAAACACCTCCTCCTCTCTCATTATCAGCATTTCAAAGTTCCAGTGCAGGTCAGTAAGCATTGCCAAATAAATAGCAATAAATTGGAATTTAACCTTCACAAAGGGCTGTTAACCCAATAATTCATGTTGCCAAAGCCCTCTCCTCTTTGCAGACTCTGTCCTAGTGAAGAATTCTGTTGCCTTTGGATGCTGGATGCTTTTCCTTGGTGCAGTGACTCTGTGTGCCCTAGGATTGCGAGGCTGGATCTGGACACTGTGGGTGTGAACGTGGAGGAAGTGCAGCTGAATGAGAGACTGATGACCCAGTACAAAAGGAGAGAAAGGAGTTCCTGTTGCAGCTGGACTCTCTGCTGGAGGACGTGCACGGTGAGCAGCCCCGACCCGGCCCTGCTGACACCGTGGGAAACAGGGACCCCAGCCCTGGCTGGTGGCAGCTCCTTCCTCTTGGGGTGTGAGGGGCTGATGTGGGGTCCTGAGAGCAGCGGGGAGGGGGCAGGATTCTGTGGATAACAAGGAAGAGGTCTGCTCCTAAGCAGTGCAAGGCCAGTTTCTCCTCTCTCTGATGTGGTTTCCCGCTCCCATCAACTTCCCAAGTTCTGGGTGCTCAGTCCCTCTGTCCAGAAACATCCTTTGTGTCTGCCCAGCCCCATCCCCTCCTGGTGTATCTCTGACCATGAGATCCAGGGGAACAGTACCCAGCCCTACACTTAGGTTCACTGCCAGCTTTGTTAACCATTCTTCTCTATTTTTTTTTAGGATCAAACTCACCGACTAAATGAAGAGGAGCAGGTAAATCCTTTTCTTTACTTACAAAATGTTCCCTGCAAATTTCTCCAGTTGTTAATTTAAGGGCTGTATGTCCTGCACTTTCCTGCTTCAAGGAGGCCTAAGCAGAGTCTCGAAGACTGTCCTTCACCTTAAAAGAAGGGAGTCAGATCTATTCACATCTCTTGTTCTGCTGTTAACAAGATGTGATTTGTGTTTTACAAGGCTCTAAAATTCAACACCATTTCTTTACAGTGAGGCTTCACCTACTGATACCTCTCCAGAATGTAAGTGTTGAAAAATACCATTTATTCCTCAGGACTCTAGCCTGGGGCTGTGAGTCTTGCAGAGAAAATCTCCCACCTAACAATGTGATCAGCATTTTGTTGCATGTATCTCCTGTCCTTGCCAGAGCATGCGGCCTCAGGGCACAGCTCTTGAAATCTGCACTGGGCAGAAATCTCTGGGAGCTCACCAGGGAAATCATTTATCCTCAGCCTGAGGGAGACACTGGGTTTGCTTCAGCACTCAGGAAAACCCTGAGCCTTTTCCAAGGAAAGACCACAGAGGGGTTCCCACCAACTGGGCAGGAGCTGGAGCAAACCCAGTACCTGAAAATGTTCCCTAGATAAATCCAAATGCTGCAGGAGATATGAGATTAATGAACAGTATTTCTCTGCAGATAGCACTAGTCCAGTGCTCAAATGGATATCTGCTGGGCACAGCAGGGCATCCTTTCTCCAAGCTTTTTAAAATGTTATTTAGAAGTTATACAGAAGATTTTTAAAAATTATTCTTTTAATTGCTGCAACTACAGTTCAATTTGCAAATTATTTTCTCCCTAATTAGTAAATTCAAAAGAAAATCTTACTTTCTTCACCACTTTTTAACTTTTGGAGCAAATCTAGAGGTATACTTTTTAATCAGTGTGTATATCCATTTATTTGTCTTGTGAGCTCAGTCAGTGGCTGTGCTCTATACAGAACCAGACAGTCACTCAAAACAGGTCAGGGAAAAGAAATATTTTTTCCTGAGGCAAGGCAATACTCTACTTGGAAGCAACTTGTCAAATATTTTATAAAATATTACTTCATTTTACAGTAAGTGAAACTTTTTCATCCCATTTATTCGTACTGCAGGACAGCATCATTGAGGAGGAACAACATACATACTTGTTTGAGAATTTTGATTCTCTTTGGCCCAGATGTAAGGGAGGTGTGAAAAACAGATGTCAGAACTGAGATGGAAAGAAAAACTTAAATATTATCCAGAATTACCCCTAGTAATGAGAACCTGCCATGTTTTTTGATCTCCCCTCCTACCTTGCATTCAGATAAATTCTGTAACATGTGAAAATTTTTTTCTAAGTGCTGAGCATTAACATGAACATAATAAAATCTCCAGCTGCTGCTGCATTGCAAACTGTGGACTGTATCATCTCACGGGTCTAATTGTACTTTTGTACGATGATTTGTGCTGACTTTGTTGTCACTGTGTGGCTGAATAACCAAATAAATGGCTCTAGATGCACGTAAGCAAGGCTGGAGGGTTCCATCACCAGGAATTAGTTGCTGAGAGCATTTTTTGAGGGTAGACTCCCAAGAAATCAAGGCTGGAGTTCTCTGTGCTTTTACAGGACTTGTGGCTACAACTCTGTTGTGTCACTTGCGATAATCAACACGTACCTGATTTCAGGGATTAAAAACAAACACAGCAATCCATCTCAGATTTAGGGTAACATCTCTCTGCCTGGTTTAAATGGACTCTCCAGGCTGTGCTGTGTGCTCAGCCCTGGCTCTGCTGCACCCATCAGTTGTCAGCATAACAGAAAGTGCTTGGCCAAATTTTGGGAGCTCAGCGGTTGCTCAAGGTGACTTTGCAAACACTCCTTCCTGCTCAAAGCCAGCAAGGCACAAAGGGCAGCTGCTCTCAGCTGCTCAGATGAGGCAAAAGAAACGAGCCTGTCCTTCAGCACTTTCCTGACCTGGGCTTCTCTGGCTGCCAGCTGAAGGAGCTGGGAGCAGCCAGTGCAGGTCAGTGCTGCTGCTGCAGACAGAGTCCCCGCAGTGCTGCAAATCTCTGCAGACAGCAACCCTCACTCAAACGTGGCATTTGTAATCCTGCTGCAGGCTCACAAAGCTTTTGGATGAAAATGAGTATCTAGGAAGGTGGAATTTCTGAGTTAGATGCTAAGTTGATGGTGCAGCTTAATTCCCCCATACAGTTGATTGTTTGCAAAGAGACTCCTTGGAATTTGTGACTTGTTTTAACGTTCCATGCTTTAGCCTTGAGGAAGCAAAGAGCTGAAAGACTGGATGAAAGCAGGGTAAGAAAACACACTGAGTCCAGCAGTTATTTAACTAAGCCTTCTAACACATATCAACACTCTGAAAATTTTATCACCTAATTACCTCTTGACTCTAGGTGCCAACATTGGACCGTGACACACACTGAGTGCAGCAATTCAGCACTCTTTCTTGATTGCAGTATAATTGTGACATGTATAGTCCTGAGATATGGACAGAGCTTATTTCTTTTTGATATCTTTATGGCTTAAGTATTTTGATTACCTAAGAACTCTGATTCATTGCATCTTTCCTTTTGTATTACGCCCTCTCCCCTCCAACCACTCCATTTTTACTTGGCATTTGTTTCATCCTTGATGGAAGCCTTTAAAAGCAGCTCATTTTAGCTCTTCTTTTTTGGTTTTGCCAAGCACTGAATGATGTGACTGAATTAAATTAAATGCATTTCAAGCATTAGGATGGGCCTCTCTCTTGTTACTTAGTCTGATGGGTTTTCTAAGTAAGTCAGACCTGCCACATGTAGGCCTCTGTGTGTGTGACATTAATTCCAAGCCCAGCAGGTCAGGGTGGGGAGGAAGGTTTGTCCCAGCTTTGATAGAACTCACAGATGGGAACCAGGCAGTTCCATCTTCTCCATCTCCAAACTTTATGCAATAACGTGCAAATTCAGGCCTGAATCTCAGTGCACTGCGAGCTGTAGAGGGAGGGAAGGGCAAGGAGAGAAAATAACTCATTTTTAACCACTTTCAGCATAACCCAGCCATCCTCCCACGGAGCTGTACCAGCAGGACCAGGGCGCTGGGCAGGGAGGTGCCAGGAGAACGGGGCTGAAGGCAGGAGGCTCCTTACACAAGGCTGGGACCCAAGTGGCACAAAGCAGCTGAGAGCCAGGGGAAATGACAGGCTGCCTTTATCTGCTGAGTGATAACGCTGAGCTGGGAGCCTGGGGAAGACTGGGAAGAGCCAGGGAGAGCCACTGCCTGTGGGGTTTATGGACAGAGGGCTGATAGCACCATCACAGGCAGAGCAATGTGCCAGGTGGCACCAGGGCACGGCGGGGCTGGACAGGAGCTGCTGGGCAAAAGGCAGGGAGGGACGGCTCCCAGGGCTGCCCAGGAGTACCTGCTCGGTGGAACAAAGCAATTTCCAGGATTGTTTTGCAGTCTGACAAACTGGTCTGTGGAGATTTGATACTCCAAAGATGATGTGGTGATCTGGAGAAGCAGCGGGTTTGCCAGGCAGGCTGAGTGGGATGGGCAGATGGCACACGCTGGCATTTGTGTGTCAGCAAACCCCAGCTCCTTGGCAGGAGATTCTGGAGCATGAGGAGCCCAGAGGCTCATTTCTCCAAGGCCAAAGCTTCCCTCAGCACAGAAATATATTAACCATAAAGCTTAAAATACCTCAAGAGGAAAGCAGTTTGAAGTGAAATGATTTAATTACCTTAAATAATTGCTTGGATTTTTTCCACCCATTTTTTAGAAAATCAGTCTAAAAGTAAGAAGAAAAAAAGCCTAACTGCTTTAGGTCCAGAAAAATAATAATGCTTGGGATTTTTTTCTTTTAATATCATGTTCCAAGAAGATACTATTTCCCTGTTTCTTCCACAAAGACATCATGTCTTGGATGATCCAAGTTTTTCCACAGCCTGTGCTTCTAGAACAAAAATGAAAATGCTGGAACATCTGTTGCTTGGGTTTGTGATTTCTTATTAGGATTCTGCAGATTCCCTACACAAAAGGCTTTGAATGTTTTTGTCATCGATGTCACTCCTCCCAAGGATTTGTTCTGGTTGTCTTGGAGTCACCATATACTTCAAACTCAATTAAAACTCCTGTGGAAGTCCCTAAAGGGATTGGGAAGTCAGTCACTGATGTTTTTGACAATGGACAGTCAGTGGAGAGGGAGGGAGCTCTTCTATTTCCATTGCAATTGCCTGTTCTGGTTACCATGACATCTAATAAACCCTCATGGAGAAGGGAAATGTTTTCTATGGAAATATTCAGTATTTCTACAGTAAGATTTACAGCATTTGCTTAACACTGAAAGACAAGAGCATGAATTCTACAGGCTTGAAGTTGGCTTCATTTGCTCCAACTGTGTATTTATGGGGTTTTTTGACAGCTCAAGGTTCCACCTGGAATGCAAATATTGGGCAACGTTTGACTTTAGATGAAACGTCTGCTTTTCTGTGTGACTGGGAAGGAAAGGCAGACAGAGCTGGGCATGGCCCCTCCGACCTTGAACCTCCAGCCCAGAGACAAGAGCCGAGCACTAAACAGAAACCCGGGATTTTTAATACCCGCATTGCCAAGGATCCTTCATCCTTCCCAGCTTTTTAATGAATCCCAGTGGTACCCCAGAGCAAAAAGGGGCCGGAGAGTGTCACGGTTCCCCACCTGCACAAAGTTTAATCTCACTTCACCTCACATTATCAACCTTATACGTTCAATTTAAAGGGCTTTGAGTGCAAAGTAAAGGACCGCGGGCAGCCTTTCCCGGAACCCCTTCGGAAGTGACCCGGGCCGGGGGGTGGAAGGGGCGCGGCTCTGCCCGGCCCGCCCTGCCCGGAGCGGGGCGGTGCTGCCGGGACCCGCCGCGGCCGGGCGCTCCCTCCGTCCGTCTGTCCGTCTGTCCGTCCGTCTGTCCGTCTGTCCGTCCGTCTGTCTGTCCGTCTGTCCGTCCCTCGGTCGGTCCCAGCCGCTCCAGGTCCCCGGGGAGCCGCGGGCGGTGAGTGCCGAGGGAAGGGGGCGGGCAGGGGGCCGGGGGTACAGCGGGGTCCGGCTGGGACCCTCCTGGGGTGCTGCTCGCACGCCCGGAGCGAGCAGGAGGAGAGGAAGATGCACATGGAAGCCATAAGCAAGCTGGGTAGGAAGGCAGAGGGTGGAAGTGAATGTCGCGTTAAAAGCTAAATTGTTGCTCTCGCTTCCCTTTCGCGCTGCCGGGACCCTAAATGTTGGTTTGGCTTCCAAAGCGCTCGGCAAAAGCCCGCAGTTTCAGGAGGTACACAGCGTGCGGGGCTCTTCTGGCAGGTTTTTATTTATTTTATTAGTTCTTATTAATTAAAACACAACAGCCAACGCAATTGCGTTGTCCAGCGCAATCCCGGTGGGTTTCCTTTGGGCTCGGACGGTGTCTCCCCGCCCTGGGGATGCCGTGGTGGGTGGGCAGTGTGGGATGCCCTGGGCTGAGCTGGCAGCTGCTGCCTGTGCAAATTCCTTTGTGCAGCTCTTCCCCAGCCCATCCTCCCTGCCCGGCGCAGCTCCTCAGTGTTCCACCTTCCCCTGCTAACAGAGAGGGTGGGAGAAGGGCCCTACCTCAGGATTAACTTGCTGAAAGTCTCGGAAACTCTCCCTAAGAAATCCGGGAGGGATGGAACTGCTGGAGGGATCTGCTTCGGGCAGGGCAGGGCAGCCAACACGCTCAGCTGCCCTTGGGAGGTGACACAACTTCCCTGGAACAGCTGGCTGCCAGCAGGGAGCCCATTCCACGGGATCTTCCCCAAAAATGCTGGAGGCTGCTGCTGCTCGGGAAAAGTGAGGAGATCCCATATTTCATAAAAGTGAGGTTTTATTGTCCAGCTTTGCAGGTTTTCCCACATGAGTGGATGGCTGCTGGTTACTATGCCAAAAGTGAGGCAGCTCTGTTTCATATGTGTTCTTTAAAGGTGGTTTTCATTATTCATGTTATTTTCAGTCCTTTGTGGAAGTAAATGTTTGTGGCTTGAATGTTTTGCTGGAGGATATGAAGGATTCTGTCGAATTCCAAGTTGCAGGCAGTGTTGTTCCAGGGTTTATCTGGGTGTTATCACGGTAATATTGAATTTCCTTGTTGCTCCACAACAGTAAAGACATTATTTGAAAAAGACCGTTGTCCAACAAGAGAAAGGTCAAAGATTTAGTTGTCGAAATGATGTGATATGCTTTCCTGTTATATTCTTAGGGGGTGCATTTTCTGGTTCAGTTTGTGTGGAACTTGGATTTCTGATTCACCTGCTTCTCCTTTACAATTCTCCAGAAATTGTTCATGTCTTTTTAGATTATGGATTTATGCAGTAGCTTTTAGTGCATGTAAATTCTCCTGTCTAGCAAGGGGTACGTGAGGGTGGGGGGTGATCACATACAGTGATAATCTAAATGTAGAAAAAGAAGGAAAACTGAGATGGGTGTTGTAGAAAGAATACTTTTGATTTAGTTTCTACTCTGAAATGCTCACATCTGAAGTTTCGCCTTGTAGTAGTTATTCCAGCAGGTAAGTGAGCTTCACAATCCATTTTTCTCTTACTCTCGAGGTGCCTGATCTGCCACAGATGAATGAAGTCCAAGCCAGCCCTGGGCTGCAGGTAGTGCTCCCCCAAAAACAGAAGCCAGGCAGATGCTGCCACACCAGGGGATCAGAGAGAAGGGCCCAGATGGGCTCCAGAAATAGTCTGGAGGTCTGATGACTTTTAGAGACTGCAGGACCTCCCTGTATCTTTATTTTATGGCCATCAGTTGATAACAGATACTGGAAATTTCCTCTGTTCTGTCTTGTAGTTTTTTTATCCTAAGTTAAGTTTGTGGCAACGAAACACCCCCTAAGAGGCCAAAGGGAGTGATAAAAGTGAATTCTAGGTTGTGTGTAAATAGCAGCTTTCAGAATAAAAACCACAGCAGCTCCTTTTTCAAGTTAAATGCACAGAATGTCCTTCAGTGTCCAAACCATGAGCCAAAGGTGTTTTCTCAGGGTTGGATTTTTTTAATGTGCAAGAACAAAATTTAGTTTTATTAGACAAGCCTGGGCTAACGGTTACAAAATTAATACAGGGCAGCACTTTGAGGCAGAAAAGGGTGAAATGAGTGTTGGAAATTGAGTCATTTCCTACTGTCCTGACATGGCAAGGGGCATGGACTGTGTGGTGAAAGGTCTTTTTCATGCCATGGAGAGAAAACTGTCATGCAAGTCAGCACAAAGACCCAGTGTGTGCTCAGAGTTCTGGAGCCAAAAAGGTTTTTACTTAGAACATTTCCCTACTGTCTGGGCACGACTGAAACCCATGCTCCCCCTCCCATGCAGATGTTTTACAGCAGCACCAAACTGAGCTGTCTGGGGTTTGTCTTGGCACATTTAAGAAAATTCCCAGGTTTGAGTGAGCTGCCTGCAAGTCCTGGAGGAGGGACAGAAGGAATCAGAGGGATTTTCACTACTGAAATCTTTACTAAAATCTCAGAAAACAAACTCGTTGCTACACATAAAAAGTAGTCTGGGTTGATTTTTTCCCCCTCAGCTTTTACAGTGTTGATTTGCTGAGCTTTGGGTGGGTGAGAAGCCTTTTGATTTGTAACTCTGTGCTGGTAAAACAAATAAAACTTCTTGAGCAAATACAGCTCCAAAATGTGGTTTTGCAAAGTAGAGCTGACACAGGCTCTTGTAATACTCTCTTGATTCTCACTGTGTATTGAGGGGAGTTGTGAGGGCTGTAAATCATCCCTGAGCACAATCTGCAGTCCTGTACAGGTGGGTGAGATTGGAAACCTGCAAGGTAGGGGTGGGGGTCTCCTCCAGGTGTGATCACTGTATCATCTTGAGCATGTCCCTTCTTGCAGTGCAGTTTCTTCATTTAAAGATCCTGATTCTTCATGTGGCTCTGGAGGTGGCACTCGGTGCTCTGGGCTGGGGACAAGGTGGGCATTGAGCACAGCTGGGACTCAGTGGGCTGGGAGGGCTTTTCCAGCCTCAGTGATCCTGGGATATTCCAGCAGGGAGGGATACAGCCCCTATCACCCAGAAAATCCATCCCTGCTGGTGCCATCAGGCTGTCCATGGTCTGGGGTCTGTGTTTGAAACCATCTTTTAGTTCCAGTTCAGGGACAGCCAGCAAAGAGTGGCTGGGTTTGGTTATTTGGGAGGGTGCAGGACCTCACCCAGCAGAGATGCTCCCTGTCTGGGTCTGTGGTGAATGGAAACACCTTTGGGAGTCCCAGCATGGAGCAGGAGATAAAACAGCAACTCCTCCCTGGTATTTTCTGTCAGGATCTGCTGTGTGTTGGCTTTAGATATGCCTGCAGCTCCAGGGACAAGGACACCACTGTGTGACATGGGACAGTTGGATTAGCAGGGTGGAATTACTTTCTAATTGGTTCTAGAAGTCTCTGAAGAAGCCATTCTAAATACTGAGTTCTGTAGTTGGTTCTTCTCTTGTGGGTTCCTTCTGCTCAGGCTGTCCTAAGGCAGCAGGCACCACTCAGAGTCCCTCCTCTCACTTCTCCCTGCCGTATCTTTGGGAAACTCACCCTGCAGGGGTGGTGGCAGTGAGTGTTTTAATTAGGAAATATTTCTGTACCAATAGGGCTGTCCAGCCCTGGCACAGCTGCCCAGGGCAGTGCTGGAGTCCCCATCCCTGCAGGGGTTGAAAAGTCTTGTAGATGTGGCACTTGGGGACATGGGTTAGTGGAGGCCTTGGCACTGCTGGGAGTGGCTGGACTGGGTGATCTCAGAGGGATTTTCCACCCTGAAGGACTCCACAGCTCTGTGCTGCTGTAGCTGCTTGTGAAATGGTGATTAACTGAACACATTCTGAGGCAGACTCAAGTGGCATCCTCAGCACTGCCAGTCCCAGTAGCAATTTATTAATTGGTACAATTAATTCAGGACAGTCGGACAATTAATTGGGCAATTAATTGGGCAGTGAACATTCCATGGACAGTAGTCTGGCTGGTGTTTGCACTGCACGGAGGAGACGTGAGCAGCACATCAAGCCCACGTTGTCACTGGCACTCTGGGGCTGCAGTGCCTGAAAGGGAAGCCTGGCACTGACACTTCTCAGGGTTCTCTTGCTGGGTCTCACCCCAGACCAGTGAGTTCCTGACTGAAATGGCCTCACTGTGCTGATGGTACCAGGTACTGGGGCTTAAGGAGTTTTCTGGAGAATTCTGGATGATTTCTGAAGGTGGGAGAGCTGTGTAGGTGCTGGCAGTCACTTGGTACGCTCAAGTTTCATTACGGTTTGTCTCATCAAGACTTTGCTCTTTCCCAGTCAGGCAATATATTATCAAATTATTGGTATAATTACCCTGTTCTACTGTCCGTGGGCAGCTTGGTCTGGAGCACCAGTTCCAGCAGAAGTGTCCCACCTACCTATCATTATGCCCATTAATATGTTTTCCACTTGTGCACATTATTTTGATCAAGTGCAATTTCCTTGTAAAACCAGTTCTGCAAAAGTGTGAAGTGCTTTTTTTTTTTTTTTGCAGCGTGTCATTGGCTGTAAAAAAGCCACTTCTTAGGTAACAAACCTTTACAGTATTTGGCAGACAAAACCACTGCATTAAAAAAAACAACCAAAAAACAACCCACAAGCTAGTAAGACCGAGCTGTGCTTTGCTGGAAATGTCCCACTTGCAGGTGATTTTCAGCAGCTGAACTGGAGTGGCTGTGGCACTACAATAAACCCTCTGTCTGGCTTTGCAAGGTGGAACAGGCTGCAGGCAGAGATTTTCTCGAGGAAGCCTCCCAGGAAGGCAGTGCTGCTGCATTCCTGCCCATCTCCCAGCACTGCCAGCAGCAGGTGTATTCCACAGGATATCAGCTTCCCTGCTGGGAAAGGTCATTCCTTGCTTCACAAGGATACGGTGCAGAGGCTCGCTTGAGAAAATCCCATTTTTCTGCTGAGCTGAGAGTCTCAGCCTTTGCTTTTCATAAATGCTGTGTTCAAGTCTCACATCGTACATTCATTTTTGGTTCAATAGTCTTTCTTTGTGTTTTCAGTGAGTCCTGGTGATGGCAGCGATGACAGAGACCAACAATATCCATGCAGTGGTGGAAGGGCCAGAAGGAGATGATGCCAAGTGCAGTTTCCATCACAGAATATTCCTGGAACCCCAAGAGAAGAAGAGGAGCATGAAGGCTCTGCTGGTTAAGCAAGCGAAGAAAACTTGCAGCTGCACCCCGGCCAAAATTAAAGATTGTGTTTTGGGGTTTTTCCCCATCTTGCTGTGGCTTCCTAAATACAAACTCAGGGAGTACCTCCTGGGGGATGTAATGTCTGGTGTGATCGTGGGGGTCCTGCTGGTCCCACAGTCCATTGCCTACTCTCTCTTGGCTGGGCTGGAGCCCATTTACGGCCTTTACACGTCCTTTTTCTCCTCCATCATTTACTGCATCTTTGGCACCTCCCGCCACATCTCCGTGAGCATCTTCGGGGTGGTTTGCCTGATGGTGGGCCAGGTGGTGGATCGGGAAGTGGAGAGGGCTGGCTATGAGCTGGAGCCAGCTGTGCTCAGTGCCCTGCCGGGCGCAGCGGGGCTCGGGAACAGCTCCGGCAACGCGACGGAGCCGCTCTGTGACAAAAGCTGCTACGCCATGGCCGTGGCTGCCACCATGACCTTCATCTCTGGGCTTTACCAGGTGAGGGGAGGTGGGCAGGCTGTTGTTGTTGGCCTCACCTTAGAGATAGCAATGAGGTGAGACATCTGGTTTATGTGCGGTGTGGGCGATGAGAGACTGACTGGTTGTGGTCAGAAATTGAAATTTATTGTGGGCTACAGGTGTTTATATACTGTTCTAGGAAGGCTAGTAATACCTTACTACAATGGCTGGGTTAATCATCACATAAACAAGCTTATCCATTTTACAACATCTCTTGCTTGTAGAATTTGATGTAATCTTCTCTTTCTGGTAACTCCTGATTTAATCTTCAGCTAGTCTTGATTGAATCCTCAAAGCTGTTTGCTCTTGCCAAGGCATCCTGATTATCAAATCCCTTATGCTAACCAGGTCCAAAGTCCATCATCTGTCTTGTGTGTCCCAATAGTTAATTTTTTTGTTGTGGATAGTTCATTTTTGTATGGTATTAGAAGGTACTGTGTTTGAATGTAATTGGTTAGTAATCTAGTGAAACTCAGTTCACTAGTTGGTAAGGGTTATTATACATGTCTATCAAATTTTCTATTTTTAGGTAGTTTACATATTTTCTTCACAGATTCTCATGAGACAGAATTCTTGTTTTTATAAGTGCAGCTTGTTTTTTTCACTAGAACAGATTGTTATGCAAATTGATTTTCATTCTTAGAATTTGTTTCTCATAGAAACTCACCAGTCTGACTGTTAATTGAATTAAAATAGTAATAAGGCCTGATTTTACAATTTTCTTGTATAAAGCTTTACCTATATACAACAGACAGACAGGTGTGATGTGCAGATAGCTGTAATTCTTCTGTAGGGGACTGTTCCCATCCTGCTGGGCTGGCACCTCAGCCTGGAGGTCACTCTGGGTGCTCTCCCCATTTTTTAACAGCACTTCCTGCCTGCACTGCTTCTCTTTTGGGGAGTGCTCCTATTTTTTAACAGCTTTTCCCGCCTCCATTGTTTCTCTTTTGGGGACTGTAAGGACCTGCACCTCCAGCTCTCAAGGTCTGCTCACCACCTTCCTCGCTGTGGCCTGAAGCTCTGTTTATTTTATTTTTTTTTTGCATTAGACCCCATTTCTTCAGGACAAAATGTGGTGCATCAGCTCCTAATTCCAGTCTTTAATCATTTGCCTTTAACGAAGAAAAAATTGGACAGTAAAAGTATCTCCAGTTTCCTTTTATTTGTAAATATGCTTTTAAAAATTTGCTGTTTGCCCATTTGAAGCCAAAATAGGATTCTTCTGAGAAGATACAATATGTTTTATATTTATTTATCTCTGCTTATTTTCTAGAACTCACTGCTTGCCTAAATTAAAGCAGGTATCCTTGTTTGTAGAGTCTTACACATTAACCAGAATGGGATTGTTTTTAGCAGTACTGCAGAGCTGTGGTATTTGAGTTTGTGAGTTCACATTCATTTGTTCTCATCTGTCCAGGGTGACAGCCAATGAAAATGTATGGGAGGGGAACAAAACATGTTTGTGATACTTTAAAACACAGGTTTTGGACACAACCTGGAACTTCTTGTACTGCAAGTTCATGTTGAGTTATTTCAGAAATATTCTGGGCCTCCCAGGCTACACTGGATTTTGGGTTTCATCTTTCATTCCAAAGTGCAGTTTTGGAGTTGTGAATTGCACTTAATATTCTTTGCAAGTACAAATACAATTAAGTTTCTTTATCTGAAGAAATCAGATCAGTTTGTCTTCAGTCCCTCTGAATATTAGGCATATTCTCCACAGGCCAACACCCTCATATTTTTTCTTCCAACCAAAATCACATATTCTTTCTATCAGAAACTTAAGCAAATCTTCTCACACCAGTTAATACAGCCTAACTAGGTAAGCTAATTATTATTAATGTTTTACACTTAGAACAACCTCAAATTAATTACCAAGGCTATAAGGGAGCCTTTTTGAGAGCTGTGAGCTGATTTCAGCCAGTGCAGATCCCAAACTTGCTTTCTCTTCAGTAAATCTTTGAGATTCTCATGGAGTTCCCAGTTACCCCTGTTTATATGATCTGCAGCAGAGGAGTTTGCAGCTCACAGATTTTCTGAGTCAGGCACCAAACTTTCTGCTGTGCAAAGGACAGTTGTTACCCCACAAGCTGTGGTTTTATTGCAGGCTCTGAACTCCAGTGCAAGGCAGACAAAGGCCACCAGAAAAGTTTTAGATCCTTGCAAAGTTCACAGAGTTTGGAGGTACTGAAAGAGAAATGGCAAAAGCAGACTATTTCAAATGTGGGGTTTGGTTTTTTTCCCCTAGGTTTTCTTCTTTTTTTCCTTTTTCCCCAGCAGGGTAATTAGCAGAACAAACAATAAACATTTGTTCAGGGGCTGAAGACCCCCAAAAAGCCTGGTTTGAATACTGGAGACTTTTCTCCCTGCTCAGACCATGCCTCATCCTCCAGGGCCGGGCACGACGTTGGGTATTTTTATCCCAGCTGACAAAATCTGTGGGATTTGTGTCCTGACCTGTTGTGTGTGGTTGATTCCTTCCAGGTGGCCATGGGTTTCTTCCAAGTGGGCTTTGTCTCCGTGTACCTCTCGGATTCTCTGCTGAGTGGATTTGTCACGGGGGCCTCCATCACTGTCCTGACCTCACAAGTCAAGTACCTGCTGGGCCTGGACATTCCTCGCAGCGGGGGCGTCGGCTCCCTCATCACCACCTGGATAAACATCTTCAGAAACATCCACAGGACCAACATCTGTGACCTCATCACCAGCTTCTTGTGCTTCCTGGTGCTCATCCCAGCCAAAGAGATTAACGAGCGCTTCAAATCCAAGCTCAAGGCTCCGATTCCGGTGGAACTCTTTGTGGTGGTGGCAGCCACTCTGGCGTCTCACTTTGGGAAGCTGAGAGAGACTTATGGCTCCAGCATTTCTGGGCACATCCCCACTGGGTTTCTACCGCCACGCCCTCCAGTCTGGTCCCTGATTCCCAACGTGGCGTTGGATGCCATCCCCATTGCCATAATTGGCTTTGCCATCACCGTGTCCCTCTCGGAGATGTTTGCCAAGAAGCACGGCTACTCCGTGAGGGCCAACCAGGAGATGTATGCCATTGGCTTCTGCAACATCATTCCCTCCTTCTTCCACTGCTTCACGACCAGCGCGGCTCTTGCCAAGACCCTGGTCAAGGAGTCCACGGGCTGTAGGACCCAAATGTCCGGCATGGTGACCAGTTTGGTGATCCTCTTGGTCCTCCTCGTGATCGCGCCTTTGTTTTACTCCCTGCAGAAATGCGTCCTCGCCGTCATAACCATCGTCAACCTCCGCGGAGCCCTGCGCAAGTTCAGGGACCTGCCCAAAATGTGGCACCTGAGCAGGGTGGACACGGTGATCTGGGGGGTCACCATGGCAGCCACGGCGCTCGTCAGCACCGAGATCGGGCTCCTGGTGGGGGTTTGCTTCTCCATGCTCTGCGTGATCTTCCGCACCCAGCGGCCGGAGGCGCCGCTGCTGGGCTGGGTGGCCGAGTCGGAGACCTACGAGTCCCTCTCTGCCTACAAGAACCTGCAAACCAAGCCTGGCGTTGTGGTGTTCCGATTTGAAGCCCCCATATACTACATCAACAAGGAGTGCTTCAAATCCACCCTCTACAAGCAGACTGGGGTCAACCCAGTGTGGCTGAAGGCAGCCAAGAAGAAAGCAGCCAAGAGAATGCTCAGGGAGAAGGAGGCGGGGTCTGGGGACAACCAGAGCAGCGTCCCCGTGGATTTGGGGCCGGAGCCTGTGGGGTTTCACACCATAGTGATCGACTGCTGTGCGGTGCAGTTCCTGGACACGGCCGGGATCCGCACGCTCAAGGAGGTCTGCAAGGACTACGGGAACATCGATGTGCACGTGCTGCTGGCCCAGTGCAACCCTTCCGTCAGGAGCTCCCTGCTCCGAGGGGAGTTCTTCAGAGAGGGCGAGGAGCACCTGCTCTTCCACAGCGTGCACCAGGCCGTGGACTTTGCCCTGGGCACGCAGGGGCACGGTGCCTCCAAGAACTAGCTTGGACAGAGAGGAGACTGGGACAGAGGCTGGGCAAACGTGTCTGTGTGTGTCTGTGCAGTCGTGTGTGCGTGCCCAGGCAGCGGGGCAGGGTGGTGCCAGCACACTGGTACGGAGCAATCTGGGTTTACCTGCCAGGGGTGCTGATTCCACAGGAGGTGCTGAATGAGGCCAGTTCTTACCTTGATTGTGGCCAGCAAATCTTAAGTTTGCACGGGGTTGTTCATCTCATGTCTCCTCTCTGGAGCTTTCTGTGCCTCAGTTCCACTCTGAAGTTGTGATCGAGTCTTTTTTGCAGCCCTGTCCTTGTGGATGGAGTGGGATTTTTGAGTAGTCTGGACATCCTGTCTGGCTGAAGATTGAGGCAACTCATTTCTCATCCCTCATTCTGGCACTGCTTTCCATCACCACACCCTTGTGTTTGCCAAGGAACGGCTGCCAGGGACTGTTTGCTCTGCTCTTTACTGGGCAGTGTTTGAATTTGCAATCTCAGATAGAGAAATCAAATCTAAACGTGCAGGAAAATGTCTTAATGCCTATCTTCTAACCAAGCACCTCTCACCTCCAGAGGTTTTGGCACTGCCTCCTAATTCAGCCAGGCCACAAGGGCATGGTTATCTCATTTCTCCACAGGCCTTTACCTGCCTGTGCCCATGGAAATGCTGCCTCTCCAGCTTGATTTTAATGATTATTTTTTTTTTCATAGATGACTCTTTAGAAGTCTGATTCATTCCTATGGTCAGTCAACTGTTTTCCTAATATTTAGGAGCTCTTTAGAATTGTGAACATTAGATACGGAAAATATCTAGTTCTTTAATTTTAACCAAAAAAAATCCCTTCTAGGCAGTTTTTTATGCCAGGCAGAGAGAATCACAGGCACCAAAGTGAAAAGGGACAAACAGATGATCCAACATCTGCCCAAATGTGTCCGTGTCACACAGACTTTGTGCAGGAATGCAGGATTTATTGCCTATAAACCCTTTGCTCTGTCCTGGACTTTATGCAATGGGAGTGCACAGACCATTGGAAAAGGAGCCAGGAAAATTCTTTCCTGAACTTTTCTTTTACTAGATCACTGCAAATAGAGCTTTTTACTTTGATTTTGAATTCTGTGGAAGTGGAGAGTGCCTGTTCTTCATGTTAAAATACAAGGGTAGGAAGAGGTTGTCTTTCCTCACAGCAGTAGAATACAATTGTGGAGGCAGAATTGAGAGATTAACAGCTTTTCCTGAATACCAGCTATACACAGCACACATCCCTGGGAGAGGGTGCTTTCTTCCCAGAGGAGTCTACAATCTGAATTTCAGGTGCTTCACAGCTGTTAAAAGGGAAAGGTGCTGCGTACAGACAACATTCTCATCCTTAATAATTCAAAAATAATGAGTCAGAAGCCAAAAAAGGCGTAAAATCCGATATGAATTGTGAAATTTTTACTAAATAGAAAGGTATTTTGAGTTTAAACTGTTTTGTTGGTTTGGTTTGGTTTTTTTTTTCCCTGAGCAAGGACCAGTAACTATTCTCTTTCTGTGAAAGCTGAATGTCATGGATCACTTCACTCTGGGAGCCTCACAGAAGCATGAGGCAGCAGGAAGATGAGTTCTTTTGGTGTAAACTGCATTTTTTAGGACACTAGAGCAGCGTAGAAGTACTGAGGGAGGTGAGGGGTGGCTGCAGCACGGCTTGGCCAAGGAGAACCTCACTGATGTCCACCCATTCCCTGTCCTGGAGCTGGCAGTGGTGAGGAAAGAAGCCTCTGTGTGTCTCAGAGAGAAGTCTGCAGTATTCAAACCCCAGAGTATTGTTCTGCCTCAGCCTCCAGGCTTGTTTATGAAGGAGGTGAATCCCAGATTCTGCTGAATTTTTCCTTTGCTGCCATCACCTCCTGCATGAACGTTTTTATTCTGGGCTCAGGATCCTTTGTGCAGTCTGGGGAGTTGTAATCACTGAATTGGCATTGCCAGAGAGGATTGGGCTGAGCTCTGTAAAAGCAGGGAGCAGGGTGATATTTTTAGGTTGTATTTCAGTTTTTAAGCAAACCCGTTTTGCGTGGAGGAGCCCCTGGGTGGGAAGGTTTGTCCCCACAGGGATGGGGGACAATGCCATGGCCTGGGGGAGTCCCTCTGCACCACAGTCTGTTCACATGATCAGAAAGAATCTCTGGAACTTTGAACAAAAGCCTCCATGCAGCTTTGAAATGCTGAATTTTAACTCCTGTTTTGCCAGAGGGCAGAGCAGCCTGGAAGCACTGAAAGTGCTGATGGGAAAGGACAGCAGTGGTGGTTGCAAGTGTTTTATTTTATTTGTTATTGCAAATGTTCCTGCCTTCCTGCAGCTGCTGTTCTCACCCCTTTGCCCTGAGGCAGGACACAGGCAGAGGAGGAAGGAGCTGCTGGCCAGGACACTTCAGGGCAGGTCAGCCAGAGTGGGGCAAAAGCCAAATAAAAACTGCTCTGGGTGATTCTTTCCTCTTTCCCTCTCTCCCATGTTCTTCCCACGCTGCCCAGGTGGAGATTTTTTTCACCTGTGACCATGCACGGGTTTGTGTAACCAAATCCCAAACCTTTATTTATTAAAAGATGGTTTTGCACATCCATTCCTACCTTTGGAGGAAGGGAGGAATAGCAATGTTAACTCCAAAAAGGACCCACTTCCCACAACTAGTGGGATGTGTATTTGTGGCTTCTGGGTATTTATTTACATAAAAACACAATAAAACAGCCATAAAATGATTTCTCAGGTAATTAAATTAGATTGTATCTAAAAGATGTGCTGAAGATTACCTGGAGCACGTTGCATTTGGCCTCAGTGCTGTTTGTGCAGCCTCCAAATTCCATTTCCAGCAAAACACAAGAAACTATTAAAATGCAACAGCAAAAGCAGCCAGGCAACCAAAAGAAATACTTCTAATGTTCTTATTTAAAATAACATCTAGGGGTCATAGCATTAATAAGTATCTATTAATGCATGCTGCCCTGGCCTAAAGGGAACTGAAATAAATGCCATTTGCCAGAGTTCAGTGCAATAGGGAGTTCTTGGGAGTTAACTGGAGATTAAAGCTTATTATGGCTGGAATTTCTTAAGCCCTGTTCCTTTTAGGCCTGGAATTGTTTTTTTAGCAGTGACATGAATCTGATCTGAGCCTGCTGGCAAGCAGCACATTTTGCTTGCATTTCTTTATGGACCCTTTAAAGCAATCCAGTTTTATCTTTAGGAATTGAGGATCACTTTTCCTCTGAAGCATTTGTTTTATAAAGGAATTCCATATGTTTATACATTTTGCTGCTGTGTGATGGATGCAGCAGCTGAATATCTCCATTTATGCTTGGGTGATATTCCTGTCCTGTCCTGGAAAGGGCTCTCCTGCCTTCTGCTGTTGTGAATGCTCAGTGGTAGGCATGTGCCACGTTTTTTAAGGGGAAATCTGCCATTCTCACTGCTTCCTGTGCCTTCCCTCATCCCCTGAATTTGTAACCTATGGGAGGAGGGCCCCTCAGAACGTTTGGGTTTGGGTTATTCATCAGCGTGGAGCAGGGATGTTCCTCCCAGGTGCAAAATTCAGAACCCCAGGCCAGACTGGAAGTTGGTATAAATCAGTCCAACTCTATTCCCAAGTGTCCTAGTCAGCAATTATCAGTCTAAATTAAGAATTAAGACATCATTAGCACGTTCATTAATGACAACAACGGAGCATTATGGAAATGAACTCAGTCTCAGCTGTACTGGAAATGTCTTTAGCAGCTCCTGCTGAGTGCCAGGCTCTGTTTTTAACTGAAAGGTTTCACTTCTCTGAGTGTTTTGACACAAAAACCATTTTCAGCCCACGGAACAGGGACAGGCACTGCAGTGGCCACGGGGTGCTCGTTTTGGGGTTTAGACTGATGTTGCCAAGCTGAGGTTTAGTGATGCAGATTTCCTTCAAGCCAGCTGCTCCCAAACTCTGCAGGACCAGCCTCCACCCTCCTGATGCTGCTCTCTGAGCCTGGATGTTGGCTGCAGACAGAAGCTGCCCTGTGTGGTGGTGCTCCATGTGCTGCTTGCTTTTCATGATCTCTTGATGAAGCCAAACTCCTGAACAGCAAAGTGAGTGGAAAACAACCCCAAAACTCACCAATCCTCTGGGAGAACCAGGGCTGGGAGCTCTGCTGGCTGAGGAGCCCCACGCTGGAGCCTCAGCCTGGTTTGGGGCTGGCAGAGGGTTCCTGGAGCTGTTTGTGCTGCCCAGATGAACCTGGAGGTGTCTTTATTATGGGATGGCTGTGATTTGGTGTCGTGCCTTTGTGCCACAGAGAGTGTGGCACGAGCCACTGTGTAGAAATCAGGGATTTCTGGGTTTATGGTTATTTATTTTTGCCTCTGCCAGGAGGTGTTCCCTCCTGGCAGAAATCTCAGCCACCCTTTGGCTCTGCTTTTTTCTGCTGGCTTTTGCCAAGAGGTTAAAATCCACTGAAGAGCAGAGGTGAGAACTGCAGGCAGGAAAACATCCTGGGTTTAAGCTGGTGAGCTCTGCCTGGGCTCTGTCCTAGGTCCAGCTGAGGGTGAAACTCTTCAGGCAAAAATCTGGTTCAGGGCATTATTTTCTGTTGGGGCTTGGGGTTTTTCCACCTGCGTTGGAAAATGGATTAAACGCTTGAGGGTAATCAACATTTTAATTATTTTTTTAATAGACATGGCTCAGCTGATGCAGCTGTGATGCAAATATTCCTGTGCTGCTCTTGCCATGCTGGGGCTCTGTATTTGTGCCCCTGGGTTTGTTCTGCTGAGTGTGGGATGATGTTGTGGCACTCCAGCATTGGTGTATTTCTCCACACTAGAAGGGTTTGTGCTTCCCTGCTGGCACAGACAAGAGGAATCCTGTCTTTAGTGCAGGCTTTGCACTGGGAATGGCCTCGTTAAATCCCAACAATTAATTACACTGGATCGTCATCCTTACAAGCCTTTGGAGGAGCAGCTGCTCGTGTGAAAATCAACCTGATCTTTATAATTTCAGTCAAATTCTCTCTGGAGTGGAAATAATTCTGAGCCTTGCTTTTCCCTTTTTGATCATTGCAGTGCTAAAAGCAAGGCCTCTGGTTGGGTAAAACGGCAAATATTTAATATATAGATTTAGTCCATAGCATAATTGTTACCTGTATATTTTATTTCCTAAAGACTCTATAAGCTAAGGCATAATGGTATTCTTTGATGTGCAAATTCATCAAATATTTTAGCATTGGATGGAAAACCAGATTTCCATTGAGGTAAAATTACTGCTGAAATATTTGAATCCCAGCTCTGACAGCACTTAGTCCAGCTCCCAAATGATCTGAAGACTCCACATGTAGGTAGGAAACATTTTGCTGAACTTGGGCCTGATTTTTTTATACCTGATTTTTTACTGAAAGAAGTAAATTTTATGTATATTTGAAATGCAACTCAAACATGGTTAACGAGAGGTAAAATCTCATTTTTTATGACAAGCAGATGATGCTTTGAGTCTTTACTTTTGTGTTCCTGACCATCTCTAGTATGTTCTTGGTATGTTCTGGGGTATGATTTTTTAATAACTGAAAATTCAGAATAATTTTAGGTAGTCATGAATAATCTGCAGAACAAACCAACTGTGCCTGGAGTTTGTTGGAGAGTCAGTTTAACCAAACAGGACCTCAGGAGTGGACTAGATCCCATTGGTCAGCAGATGTGACCCGTTTACAAAATAATTTATGTGTTATTTTTGTGGGGAAATTGTGTCGCGTGTGGAAAAGATCACTTTCTTTTTTGCTGTGACTTGTCTGTGCAGTAAAAAGAAGGTGTAAACCCCCCTGGGGGCACAGGGTGCTGGGGGGGCTGTGTCCCCCATGCTGGCAGGGACTGTCCCCCTGCCCAGGGTGGGGACAGAGGTGCTGCCACCAGCCCCTCCCTCAGTGCTGGGCTCACCAACCAAATGTTTGTAGGGAAAATTGGATTTTGTCAGAGGCTGTCTCACGTCCTGCCATCAGTGCTGTGTCCATCCCGTGCCTGGTGGTGGCTCTCCTTGCCCTGCCCTGTCTGAGCTGTATCCATTGTTGTTTTTACCTGTTCCTGTGCCTTTTTCTGCCTTTTGGAGATTTGTTAGCATGAGAATTTTCTGTCAAATCTGGTAAAATCATTGGGGTTTCTTCAGCACAATTAAAAGATGAGATTTATGGGGGTTTTTGTTGTCAGATAAATGATCACAGGGGGGGTGAGGCTGGAAGGACCAGAGTGTGTCCCTGGTGCCACCTCCCTGCTCCAGCAGGGCCATCCCAGAGCACAGGGCACAGCCAGCTCTGGGATGTCCCCAGGGCGGAGACTCCATCCCCTCTCTGGGATCTGCTCAGGGCCCCCAGGACACTCTGCTGCCTCAGGGACAGCTCCTTGTGCCCCAGAACCCTCAGATCCTTCTCCACAGAGCTGCTCCAGCCTGTCCCCCAGCCTGTGCTGGTCCCTGGGGTTGTTCCTCCCCAGGTGCAGGACCCTGCATTTGCCCTGGCTGAATTTCAGGCAGTTCCTTGCCAATCTCTCCACCCTGCCCAGACCCTTTGGGAGGGCAGCAGAGCCCTCGGGGGTGGTGGCTGCTCCTCCAGCTGTGTCAGCAGGGAACTGCTGCAGGGACACCAACCCCTCATCCAGCCCTGCTGGGTAGGTTACACAACGCTGGGCCAGCACTGAGCCCTGGGGGACAGCAGCAGGACACAGCTCCAGCCTGGCCTGTGCCCCTGGCATCAGCCAGTTCTGCATCCACCCCTCTGCCCACTTGTCCAGCCCACACTTTGCTCAGGACGAGGAGAGACTGTCAAGGTGGACAAAGGCCACTGCTCTGCCAGAGAAGATGCTGCAGCTGCCAATTCTGGAAAGGCCAGGTGTGTCTGAGTGGTGACTCCCAGTCCCTGTTTGCCCTGGCAGGCCCTGCTGGGATGTGCAGTGTACACACAGCTCTGTGCCCTGTTCTCTCTCCCAGCTCTGTGCCCTGTTCTCTCTCTCCCAGCTGTGCCCTGTTCTCTCCCAGCTGTGCCCTGTTCTCACCCACGTGGGCACTCAGGGCACTTCCCAGCCCACCTGAATCAGGGCACTGACTGATGGCACCTCCACCTTGCTCTGCCCCAGCTGCTCTGTGCAGCCAGGCCGGGCTTTGCCGTGGCATTGATAACCAAAATCGGCTCGTGGGGACAGTGATGTGCCATGTGCCGGGGAGCAGCACCCTCCTGTGGGCCGGGACTGAATTCCCGAAGTGCGGGAATGGCCGGGTTTGCTGCTACTTGGACTTCACAACAGGTATAGTTACAGCACCTGGTACTACATACTCAGCCTTGCAAAATTGCTGCCGTGGGTTTCAGTGTTTCTTGAGATAAATCAAGCTGTGCCAGGGGAGGTTTAGGGTGGATTTTGGGAAAGGTTCTTCCCCCAGAGGGTGCTGGCACTGCCCAGGGCATGGGCACGGCCCCGAGGCTGCCAGAGCTCCAGGAGCCTTTGGACAGCACTCCAGGGGTGCCCAGGGGGGGATTTTGGGGCTGTGCAGGGCCAGGGGCTGGGCTGGATGGTCCCTGAGGGTCCCTTCCCTTTGCTTCTGTGATTCCATCCCAGGTTCTGTGGCTGGCTCAGGTCATGGCCAGGAAGAGCCAGAAAATCCTGCGAGCAGCTGTGAGGGCAGTTCTGGGCAGTTCCTGTGGCATGATGTCCTTGAGTTATGGAAAAGACTTTCCTGGCCCAGCATGGCCCAGCTGTCACCTGAGGGTGCCTTTTACCTGAGGGGACCTCCCTGCACAGGCTGCAGGTTTTGTGTTGGTGCCAGCAGAGTAGAAGGAGCACTGGGTTATGGGGAATGCCTGCAGGAGCTTCCTCCTGAAAAGCAGAGAACAACAACTGCCCCCAGCAAAACGGGTCTGGCTCACAGCTGAGATAACCAGCTCCAGCCAGCAGCACATTCACCTGTGCTGCTTTAGGCTCTGCCTTACCTGGGATTAACTAATCCTTGCCACCCCTGCTCGGTGGGACCCCCCAGCCCCATCTCCTGGGTCTGGGGGCTGCTTGGGAAAGGTGTCCCAGGGCTCCAGCCCGTTCAGAGCCCTCCCACAGGAACTTCTGAGCACTTTGTTACAGCTTTTGCAGCACTTCCTCACGAAGAAGCTTCATCACCCCTCTTCCCAACCCTGTTGACTGCCACCACACCCTGTGACAGCATCCCCATGTTTGAGTGGTGGGACAAAGCTTCTCCTCCTGTTTGAACTCTGATGGAAGATCCAGTCTTGTCACATGGCAGGAGATTAGATTAGGTATTGGGAGAAAATTCTTCACTGAGCTGGACGATCATCTCATGCCACACACCTTCCACTGTCCCAGGCTGCTCCAAGCCCTGTCCAGCCTGGCTTTGGGCACCTCCAGGGATGGGACAGCTTTTCTGGGCCCCCTGTGCCAGGTCCTCACCCCCCTAAGGATGCCAAATAGCCTAGGCTGGGTGCCAGCTCGGAATGAAACAGAAACGTGTCTCCACGTTTTCACTCCCCTGTATCCATCTATTAATGAACCAATTTACCCTGTTTGCAGAGCCATTACAGCCTTTTCAGTGACTAGCTGGATAATCTGGAAAACCTCTGAAATCGTGAGCACTGGGAATGTGTCATGCAGGGAAAAACGTGGGGACAGCAACAAGGGGCAGCAAAAGCTGGTGAGGAATTTTTTTTCCTCCTTGTTGTATAAAGACAGAGTGCTCCCCGAAACCTCTATAGCTGATGTGCTTGGCTCTTTTTTTTCCATCTTCCAGGAGAGAAAATGCTCTTTATTGTTGTTTATTTGTAGTTCTCCCGGTCCCTCTGAGCCCCCCAGGGGCAGGGACACTTTTGGCCTCTCAGTATTTGTGTTATCTTGGCCCTGCTGGGGCCCCTGAACGTTAAACTGCCCTGCCAGAGAACAGGGCGCTGCAAAAACTGCTCTGCTTCCTGGGATGTGTTATCTCTTGCAGAAATGTAAATAATCCCTTTCCAAGAGACAACTGGAGAGGTTCTGTTCAGCTTTTTTGTCCTCGGGTGCTTCTGTTGTGTTTTGCCATCTCAGCAGTGGCACCAGCTCTGGGCTTGTCTCCTTTTCCTTGTTTTCCCCTTTAAAAAGATGATGTTTTGCAGTAAATACAGTTCAAGTGAAGCTGAACCAGCAGCTGTCCAAAAATACTGTCAAACTCCCTGTCTGAAGGTAAGGAAAAGCATCTCTGTTAACCTGGCACCTTTACCTGCCTCACTTCCTTTTTTTTTTTTTTAAATAAAAATTGGGATCTAAGTCGTGGGGAGCAGTGGGTGCAGCCATGTCCTAAGCCAGGCTGGCCCATGACCTGAGAGCCTTCCAGAATCAAACAATCACAGATATATTTACAAACCTCAAAGCAGATGAAGCCCCCTCGTGCAGTGCAGTTAAATCTGCTCTGAGGAAAGCTGGAGGTGCCAACTTGTCCTGTGAAACAGAAGGGATGCACTGACACAGCAGCACTTCCATCTCTACATTCACCTGCTGCAGGATGCCTGGACAACAATCACAGACCCAGCAAATTCCATGATTTTTGCTAACTTTAGGCTAGGAAACAGCAAATGGCACTCCTGCGTTTCCCTGCACCTGGAGCTTGTTGGCACTGCTCTGTTTCCTCCCTGCCTGTGGGATGGATGGGGGTTAAATTGCTCCCACACCACGCCAGGAATAAAAACTTTGGATTTCACGCCCTGGAGAGCAGAGGGGGCCCTGTCAGTGCAGGCAGGCTCCTGTCTCCACCTGCATTGTCCAAAACCATCCGTGCAGCCCAGGGTGGAGCTGAACGTGGAGTGAGTTTATAGTGGCAATAAAGAACAAGCCTCGAAGATGCTTTTGGAAACAAACTGGGTTTCAGCTGGGCTGACCTTGCGTGGGGAAGGCAGCACAGCCTTGGCTGGCTCAAGGTCACCTGAAGTTCCCTGGTGGGTTTCTTGTTTTGGGATGCATCTCCCACAGCCAATGTGAAACTTTTGAATTTTCTGCCCTCGCCTCACCTCATCCAGAAAAAGAAATTCCAGAGGTGTCCACAGTGTCCCCAAGAGTGTTCCTACAGCCCCTCTGCTGGGATGGAGGATGTGGAGTGGCCTCTCCTCAGTGCCCACAGGTGGAATTTCCAGCACAAAGAACCAGCAGGGACAAGGAGCTTGAGAACTTCAGAAAGTATGGAATATTTTAAAGTAACATATGGAATATATTTAAATAGATATTTGTTATTTGAGTATACAAAACTGGGAATTTGAACACAAGAAAGGGGAGAAAAAAGTTCTAGGGGAGGATGGCAGGGAAGGCTTGGAGGCAGAAGCCTTGGAGAGGGGGAAGAGCAGGGCTCTGTCAGGGCTTCCCAAGCTTTACCAGGGCATAAAGGAAATCTTAACAAATAAAAGAGCTCCAGAATATATAAATGAAGATGGAATTTGGAAGGAAAAGCAGCAGCAGGCAGTGGCAGCAGGCTGGAGGCTGAAGGTAACCTAAATCCTGCCACATGTGGAAGAAATGCTTTGCCCCATTTTTGTGGTGGACAGGGCAGAGATCCAGAGCTGGATCTTCCTAAATAAGATCAAACCCAAAGATGGATTGTGCTCAGCTGTGTTTCATCCCAGGGAACAATCAGACTTAAAAGTCCAGCCTGGCCAGCTCTTCAATGGCTGAGTCATCACTTCTTCAGTGAATTTCAAGATGAAGGATTCATAGAGAAAATGGAAATTTGGGTCATTTGCTAGGGAAGAAGATGGGAAAAGAAAATGAGTGAGTAGAGACCACATCATCCAGGCCAAGGCACAAAATGAGCTGAAACTAGGAACAATTACAAAGTGTCTGACAGGATCATCTTTTCAGAACAAGAGGCCAAGGAAAGATAAGAGTCTGTTACTGAGAGCAGGGGAAGGGAAAGGGGAACTCTCAGCAATGCACCTGAAAATACATGAGCTGTGGAGGAATGGCAGAGAAGAAAAGAATTGACATAAATAGATAAAAAGATTGAGCAGCTGCCTCCCTACCACGTGCTCTCGTTTTCTCCTGCTGCCCGAGAACACGGATGTTCCTCATTTATTTACTCCTAATTCCTGAGATCCAGACTTCCCCTGATGAGATAAATGCAGGATGCTGGTTTTCCCTTCTCTTCCCTGAGGGTGTCTCCCCAGCACCCTCATCCAAACCCTGAGGGAATTCCAGCTCTCCATCCCCACTCCAGCTCCTGGAAGGCTGAGGGCTCTCAGCCCCCTCTCCAGGGTGCCTGTCTGGCAGGCATTTATCCAGCTGCACGGGGCACAGCACATCCAGCAAAATCTGGACTGGGTCAGTGGAAAAGAGGTGGAAAAGAAGGAGGCAGAACAAGGGGAGTGTGTGCTGAGAGGTCTGGTGGAGGTTGTTGGCACAGCTCACAAGGGCAGAGCAGTTCCAGCTGGTATTTATGAGGCTGCTCTTTCCACTCAGGGTGATGAACAATCCTTTTCTCCTGGCTGCTGGTGCAATTGCTCACCTTTACCTACCAAATAATACAACCCTGCTCTTTTCCCAGTTGTGTTTCTGCACAGCAAAGCCCCTTGTTATGTGTGCTAAAAGGCTCTGCAAAATGCAAATTGTGCAGATTTGACACATCCTCAGTTCTGCTGTCTCCCTGAAATAACCTGTGTCACCACAGCTTTGCTCTCTGCTTTACAGAGCCTCCGTGGAGGAAAAACTACCAGGAAAGGAAAGTCGTTCTGGAACGAGCTTTGCTTCTTGATTTTTGGCACAAAAGCTTGTCCAGAATAGATGAAAACCTGAGCAGAGAAGCCCAGCAGGACCTGAGCTTGCTCAGTTCAGAGAGGGGCGGAGCAGGGAGGTTTCTTTCCATCGTTCTCCTTGTTTAGCAAACACTTCTCCAGATTCAAGCAATCCTCTTATCTGGCAGGAGCACTCCTCTAAGCCCCTTCAATCATTCTTGGTGTCCAGCACAAGTTGTCAGCCAAAATACTCTCTCAGAATGGTGTTTGTTTTCCAAACACAGCTCTGCTTGGCGGCTGCACCGTTTCCAGTGGCTGGACAGAGATAAAAGAGACATGGCTTGGCTCAGGAGCTCAGATCCTGAGGGAAGTGGCACCTGGGCCAGGTTTTCCTCTGCCCAGGGGGTGCTGCGAGGTGGAGACAGATCTGTCCCCAGGGGAGAAGCTCCAGGTGGTGAGGAAACACCCAATTTGCAGCCAGAGGTAAGATTTGGTGAAGTATGCAGGGCAGGGGAATGGGATTTCTCCTCATCCCAGTTCAGTTCCAGACCACAGCCACTCTGGGTCTCCCCTGGAGTGTTCTTCTCTCTTTCTGTCATTCAGCTGTCACAAAAAGGTGTTTTGTTGCAGCTGCATTTTGACTGAAAAACTTGGAGTAGCTCTGGAAGGTGTCTCTGTTACGTAACCAGCCTGGAAAAGCAGGGTGGTTTCATTCTGCAGATGGGAGCCCCTGTTAGATGCAAGCCACTAATGCAACTTAAAATCATGTAATGTTGAAGGAAAAGTTAATTTGCAAATTATCTCCCTTACCCACATCTTGATTCCTAAAGTATTCCTTGGAATATGTTAACATTTCCAAAATAAGTTTTTGCCTAAGTAGCAGTGTCTTGTTGGCAGTCAGAGTGAAATTCAGAACAGAATTCAGTGAAATTTCACTGAAATTCAGTGAAGTTCCTGTTTCAAAACAAGAGGGATGGGGAAGGAGCACGGGGGGCTCTGTAGCTCTGCCCCCGATTTGGGGGTTGTGGTTAATCACGTCCGTAAGTGACAACAAACGGATCAGCCTTGGGGAAAAGCTTTGGTTTGATTTGCCTGAGGTTATTTCCCTTTATTTGTTTGTTTGTTTGTTTATTTATTTATCTATCTATCTACCCACGCCAGGAGCCCTGGAGCTGAGCAAAGCCCCCCGTGCTGGCGCCTGCAGCCCCTCACGCCCGCCCGCTCTCCTGCCTTAGCTCCCCGTGGCCATGGAGGACACGTCCAGCCAGGAGCCAGCACCCAGCAAAGACACCCTGGGCTCCCTCAGGCCGCCCCAGACTCCTGCCTGTTTCATCAGCTTGGAGGAACAGGAGCCCACAGCCTGCAGCGCCAAGGAGTTCATCCTGGAGAGAGCCAGAGGCGCGTGCAGGTGCAGCCCGCGGAGCCTCGGCGCGGCGCTGCGCCGGCTGCTCCCGCTGCTGGACTGGCTGCCCCAGTACAGCCCCCGGACCCAGCTGCTCGGGGACGTGGTCTCGGGGCTCCTGGTGGGCATTGTGGCCATCCCTCAGTCCATCTCCTACTCGCTCCTGGCCAACCAGGACCCCGTCTACGGCATCTACACCAACTTCTTCTGCAACATCATCTACGCGGCCACGGCCACGTCGCGGCACGCCAGCGTGGGCTCCTTCGGGGTGCTGTGCCTCATGGTGGGGCAGTCGGTGACGCGCCACCTGCAGCTGGCGGGCTACGGGGACAGCAGCGCTGCCCTCGGGGACAACTCCAGCTCCCCCAGCAACGGGACAGAGGCCTGTGACAGGAGCTGCTACGCCATCACCGTGGCCCTTTCCTTGAGCTTTCTGGTCGGTCTTTACCAGGTACCAAAGTTCACCCTTGTGCTGTTTCCTCCTAGGAATTTCCCTGAGTTCCAGATCTCTAAGTGTTGGTTCAGACTTAAGAGTCCCGAGAAACATTTCTAGGCCCTGACACCCTTGAGTGTTTGTGAATGCAGTGATTTTAGAAGTGCAAACACAGCTGCATGGGGGCTGTTTTCCTCCATGGGAGAACCAGGTCCTTGGATGTGTCTGAAACATCCCCAGCATCAGACAGAGCAAGAGAAGAGAAGGATCTGTGAACCACCTTCCCACCACCTCAGTCCTGCAGCTGAGCAGCTCAGAGCAGGTTTGGGGCTGCCAAGGACCACCCTCAAGGACCTTGCCATGCTCCCTGGCAGTGTCCCCACTGCCTTGGCCGAGCTGTCACTGAGCATTCCAGGCTTTTCCACTGGGAGAACTAAAATTCAGAGCGTCACGAGTGAGTGACACCCAGAGCTGCTCTGATGGGGCTGCCTGTGAGGAGGCAGCAGCAGGGACCTCGCAGGCTTTTTTGTGTGGCATCCCCAGCCACAGAGACGTGTTAAAGGTAGGTCTCTCTAGTTTTCCATAGCCCAGATTAACTCCTGAAGACAAATTCCTCACGTGGAATGCTCAGCACATCCACAGACAGAGTAGCCAGAGCTGCTAAAGTGGCAGCAAAGTGACGTAGATTGCTGGCCACCCCTCCCAGCCCTTCTCACCCATGCTAAAGCTGTGGCTGCTTTGCTTTTCAGATCCTGCTGGGCGTTTTACAGATGGGCTTCGTGGCTGTCTACCTGTCAGAGCCTCTCCTGGGTGGCTTCGTGACTGGCTCCAGCCTCACCATCATCACCTCCCAGATGAAGTATCTGCTGGGCCTGAAAATCCCTCGTCACGAGGGGGTGGGCTCCTTCATCCTCACCTGGGTGGACCTTTTCAGGTACATCCACAACACCAACATCTGTGACCTGCTCACCAGCCTGGTGGCTTTGGCCATCATTGTGCCCGTCAAGGAGCTCAACGAGCGCTACAAGGAGAGGATGAAGGCCCCGTTCCCCATCGAGCTGCTGGTGGTCATCGTGGCCACGGTCATCTCCCACTACTTTGACTTCGAGCAGCGCTACAAGGCCGCCGTGTGTGGGGACATCCCCACGGGCTTCAGGAAACCCACAGTCCCAGACACCAGCCTGTTTCCCAGCCTGGCACTGGACGCTGTGCCCATCGCTGTCATTGGCTTTGCCATGACCGTGTCCCTGGCAGAAATCTTCGGCAAGAAGCACGGCTACGCCGTCAGCGCCAACCAGGAGATGATCGCCATCGGCATGTGCAACCTCATCCCTTCCTTCTTCTACTGCTTTGCCAGCTCTGCCGCCCTGACCAAGACTCTGCTGAAGGAGTCCACGGGCAGCCAGACCCAGGTGTCCGGGCTGGTCACCTCCCTGGTGCTGCTGCTGGTGCTGCTGTGGATCTCCCCGCTCTTCTACTCGCTCCAGACCTCCATCCTGGGGGTGGTCACCATTGTCAACCTGCGGGGCGGCCTCAGGAAGTTCCGTGACACCCCAAGGATGTGGCAGCTCAGCAAGCTGGACACGGTGGTGTGGTGGACAACCATGCTGTGCTCCACGCTGGTCACCACGGAGATCGGGCTCCTCGTGGGCGTTTGCTTCGCCCTGCTCTGCATCATCTTCCGCACGCAGAGACCCCGCGCCGCGCTCCTGGGCAAGGTCAGCAACAGGGAGATCTACGAGGACCAGGCCACCTACAAGCAGCTCAGCAGCATCGCCAACGTCAAAATCTTCCGCTTCGAGTGCTCGCTCTACTACGCCAACAAGGACTACTTCAAGGCTGTGCTGTACCAGAAAACCGGGGTCAACCCCGTCCTGCTGGCTGCCCGGCACCCCGGGCCAGGGGCCCAGGCAAACACAGACACAGGCAGCAGCAGGGGCTTTTGGGGCCCCGGGTTTGGCTGCCTGAAGCAGGCCAGGAGAAGGGCTGAGAAGCCTCCAGCAGATGCCTGTCCCCCCTCCACAGATATGCACACCCTAATCCTGGACTGTGGGGCCATGCAGTTCATAGACACCGTGGGTCTCTCTGTGCTGAAGGAGACACACCACGACTATAAGCAGGTCGGTGTCCAGGTGCTCCTGGCCAACTGCAACCCCTCCATCCGCCAGCGGCTCCGGGAGGGAGGCTGGGCTGGCCAGGCAGGCAGCCCTGGGGGCCAGCTGGCCTTCCACAGCATCCACGATGCCGTGCAGTTCGCGGAGCGCTGGCACCAGGGCGAAAGCGAGGACAAACAGGCTGCTCTCCCGGACCCCGAAGACGTGAACTTCCAGGTGTCTTTGTAGCCCTGTGTGCGAGGAAAGGTTTCTAACGGGGATGGACTCGGGAGCAGGTTCGGCGTTTGTGCCGTCAGAGCGCGCAGGAGGGGCTGGGATGCTCTGCCAGCGGCTGGGACGGGGCAGAAGGGTGGGGAAGGAGTTTGGGGAGCGCTGGGCACGGGAGGATGCTCGGGACGGGGCAGAAGGGCGGGGAAGGGGTTCGGGGAGCGCTGGGCACGGGGGGATGCTCGGGACGCGCCCCGAGGCGGGGAGGGCGGCGGAGCTGCACCTGCCCCGAGTGGGCGCTGGGGGGCGCCAGTGAGCCGCGTGCGGAGCCGGCAATTGCCGGGAATTCGGGAAGGAACCCCAAAACTCACCCCACTCCATCCCCTGCCACGGCACGGACCCCAAAACTCACCCCACTCCATCCCCTGCCCCGACACGGACCCCAAAACTCACCCCACTCCATCCCCTGCCACGGCACGGACCCCAAAACTCACCCCACTCCATCCCCTGCCACGGCACGCACCCCAAAACTCACCCCACTCCATCCCCTGCCATGGACAGGGCCTGTGAGCATCATCCCATTCCCACCCCCACAAGAAATCCTGCTGGAGGGAGCTGTGGCTTGGAAGCCCCGGGATGTGAGAGTGCTGTAAATAAAGTGTGTGGAAAAGGAATCCTGTGGCTGTGCTCAGGAAAATGCCTTTTTGTGCTTAAAAAATGTTTTGAAATGGATTTTAAAATTATTTTAAATGGTGTGCCCGGCTGCTTGCAGTCCTTGGGGCAAGGCTGTGCCAGGGGGGCTGAACTGACCAAAGGTGTCCTTGCAGGGAGGGATGGATATTTGTGCTCCAGGTGTGGGTGGGGTGCAGCTCCTGGGAGCTCCTTCCAAGGATCCTCTCAGGCCATGCCAGCACGAGGAACTCCCCAGGGAGCAACATCAGCCACGGAACAAAGAGGAATGGGGCACTTCAGTAAAAATCTCCTGTTACCTGACCACCCTTCCCCTTTCGAACAGCATTGCCATCATTTTCTTTACAAGACTGTTTGTGGGGAAAATTTAACTGCTTTAGTTAGACTTCAGAGGTATTTATGGTCTCAGTGGGGTCATAAAGGCACAGCAGGAAATAAACCCAGTGCTGGCAATGCCTTGGCTCAGCCTGGTGCAATCCAGAGCAGAGGTCCTGCAGTGGGACACGGATCCTCGTGTGGGCAACTGGCAGAGCTGGGACAATGCCACAGGGATACCCAGCAGTTTTCAGGGGTGATAACCTCCTGCCCATCCCCTCCAGCACCTGGGGTCTTGCTGGCAGCCCTTGCCCTGCCTGCTTGCCCAGCTCTCCCATCCCACCAGCTCCAGCATCCCCTTCCAGCCCAGGAGTCAAACCCCCCGGGACCCAGGGCTCCTCCTGTCCCCACACCCTGCCAAGGCACTCCAGCAGAATTGCTATTTTGATATCACTTTCTGTGGCCCAGGGCTGTCAAAGTTCCAGAGGAGGCACAAGTGGCACGGTGCAAGGTCAGTTTATAAGCAGAGTTGTGGAAGGTCAGCCTGGCCTCATCACTTGGGTCTCCTGGAGGAGGCAGATGAGAGCAGGAAGGGGCAATTCCTGGTGAGGACAGCAGCCTGATCCCCCTGTCTGCCAATATTCCAGCTGGGGACTGGCCCCAGGACCTGCTGCTCTGCCCCAGAGCCAAAGGCTGCACCCCAGGATCCCTCCTGGAGCCTCCCCAGGGGCTGGGGAAAGGCCAGGCAGCTGGAAGCAAATGTTACCCCCCCTGGTAAGCAGCTCTTGTTCTCCTCCTCCTCCTCCCTGTGCCCCCTGCCTGGCTGTGGCTCTATAAATACTCCAGCAGTGTGATAAAGAGAGGATTTGCTGCTGAGGCTTTGTCAGCCGCAGTCGGGGCTGACTGTGCAACTGTTAATTACAGCTCAGCAGCAGCTGGACAGGTTCAAACCCTTTTGATGCTTTGAAATGTTCCCTCTGGGGAAGTTTAAGGAGTAAAGGTTGTGGCTGGTGCTGATTGCTTCCCCTCTGGAAAGCGGTGGAGACACTGATTGCTGCACAGAGGGTTGTTCTCCTCACTCCCAGCGCCTGTTCCTGGAAAAACACCCCCTGGAATGGCTGCTGCATCTTTAAAATTAAAAAAAAATAGTGTATAACCCACATAGTTACAGAAAAGGAGCTACAAAAAAGGTGCTTTTTTAAGTTTAGAGGCTGAAAAAAGAGCGCAACAAGAAGAAAATGTCTTTTGTTTTCTTTCTTTGGTGACTGGGGAGTGTTTCAGCAGGTACAATTGTGGTTTCTATTTAAAGATGGAATGTATTGTAAAATACCTGCCGAGCCAGGCAGCAGCTGAGGCTCCCAGGCAGGCAGAGGATAACAGATCCCAAAGTTCACCAAAGCAAAGCAGAAATGAAAGAGCAGAATGCTGACATCTCAAAGCTGTTTCTATTTCAAACCATCCTTACCAAGGAATCTGCGTTTTCTACATTGCATTAATTTATTCTTTTTAAAGAAAAGGGCATTTATTGCATCTTTGAGCTTCCAGCAAGTGCTTGGCCTTCTCCTCCAAATATTTCCTGTAAATGTGGCAGCTGCCAGGGGGGTGTCCCCTGCCAGCCCTGCTCTGCTCGGGGCAGCTGTGGGGTCAGGGCAGCTCTGCTTTATCCCAAGGTGATGAAACCCCACCGGCAGGGCAGGTGAGGGCTGGTGGTGACCCGAGTGTCACCTGCCACAGGATGGCACCGTTGTGTCACACGCTGTCCCCGCCCTGGGGATGCCTTGGCCTCTGTGGCTGGGCCACAAGCAACCAATTCTTTCTATTTTTAATTTTTTTCCTCTTTTTTTTTTTTTTGCCACCCTGGAAGCTGCATTCGTGCCAATAACTGCGTGTGGCCTCAGAGGGGAAGCCCAGCAGCTGCTGCTGGTGAAAGGTGATTTCCTCTTGCTGAGCCCTCCCTGCCCTGTGCCCAGCCCATCTTTCTGTGCCCTTTCAGCTTAAAATATCTGCAGGGGCTGGGAAGCTGCAGAACGACTTCCCCTTCAGGGCTCTGTGCCTGTTGCCATGAATTTTGCCCAAGCCAGGGTGGAAACTGTAGAAAGGAGATGTGAAAATGGCTGAAGGTTAAAGGTGGCACAAGAGGTGAGTTAAATTTGGGTGGGGAGCTCCTGCTGTTTGTTTCCTGGAAGGGCAAATACTGAATTGGAAGGGCAAATACTGAATTGTCTTCTGCATTTATTGGACCTAGGGCTGGTTCTGCAAATCCCAGCTGTGCCTTTGAGTCCCAGCCAGAGAGGGGAAAAGCCCTGTGTCCGTCTTATCAAAGCCTGGCCTAAACCCGTGGGTAGCACAGCTCAGGGATGGGCAGCTCTGGCTTAACTCCTGTCCTGCAGATCCCTGGATGTCATCCTGGAAACGTAAAAGGAACGTGGGGAAAGACCATTCTGGGAAGTGGAGCCCTGGCAGGAGCTGAGCTCAGGACTCCCTGCCCTGGGCACAGGTTGGTTTTACCTCTGGAGGTTGGCAGGAAGGGTTTGCAGACCACCTGCAGGCTCTTCTCATCTCTCTGAAGAGCTCTGAATAAAGAATTCTCCTTCCTTTTCCTTTTGTATTTGAAGGCTTTTGATAGGGAGTTGGTAATCAGGAATGATGTTGCCTCACTAGGCAGGTGTGAAGGAGTTGGGAAATTGGTTTTGGTCTCCCAGAAGCCCCACACAGCAGAGGCAGTGCCCACACAGCTCCAGCAGCCCAGGCAGCCCGAGGTCTCCAGCGGGGAGCAAAGGGTCCCCGGAGGCCAAGGGTGGGCAGGGAGAAGTCTCTGCGCAGGTTTATTCCGGTTTGGGCTCAGTCCCAGTGGAATGGGCTGCGTGCTGCCATGGAAACAGCAGCCCCGGTTTGCAGCCATCTCCGGGGAGCAATCCTTGGCCTCCTTGGGGAGCATCCCCCCGAACCGTCGGGGGCTGCCGGGTGGCCGAGGGAAGCCACGCGCAGGCAGGGCGGGACTCGGTCACCGCCAGTGAGGGACGAGCAAACGCCAGCACACGGAGCTGGGGGTGGCCCCAGCTCCTGGGGAGAGCTGGTGTGCAAAACCAGCCGGGATCCAAGGGCTGTGATGCCAGCAGGGGAGACTTCCAGGGAGAGTTTGCAAGGGTTAACCTGACAGCAAACGTCTGGTTCAGCCCAGCAAAGAGGAGGGAAATTGCTCGGCTTCAATCTACTTTGTCTCCAGAAATATTCCATGGAAGAGGGGGAAAATAAATTCAGGGGGGGGCTTGTGGGCATCCTGCGAGCAGAAAAAGAGGTAAAATTAATCCTATCAATAATCCATGATGAATGATTCACTCAGCTCTCTTATTCACAGCCGCATCAGTTATCTGTATTCACATGGAATTACACTCACATGGAATTACACACAGCCTCATCTGCATGGGAATGAGGCAGCCCAGGAGGGCTCCACACCCCGGGAATTCATCCCTGTGCTCGGGCAGGGGCAGGGAAGGAGCTCTGCAGTGTCTCCTGAAGGGCAGAAGGACAAACAGCCAAGCACCCCTCAGCACTGGGGGGGTGGCAGGAGGCAGCAGATGGATTTCTGCTTCCCAGGCAGGTCTTTTCCTTCCAAAACTTCCTTGCTGGAGCAGAGAACCAAGTGGAAATTTTTAATTAGAAATAGGATTTTAGAAAAAAAAACCAAAAAAAACAAAACAGTTAAAAGAAAACGATGGTAAGCTCTGTCACACTTCTGTGGCCTACAGAGAGAGATTGAGGTGGCCCAGGACTCAGAGAAGCTCTCCCAGGAGGAGTCTCATCCTTAAATTTCTGAGGGATTGTTTAGTAGTTTCCAGCCCATGGGCTGTAAATGTGGAATTGGCCTCCAGCTCTGACTCTCCAGGCCATGCTGACACGGTTGCCCCTTGCTTTGATTCCACCTTTGGTCCTGAGATAACAATTTTCTCCAAGGGTCACTCTGAGAGGGTCTTTCAATGCCTGCAAAATAATTCTGTGCCCCTCCAATGAAGGCTGAGCTAACAATGTCTGTACTGTGATAGTCACACTGGTAAAAATGACCCAAACGTTCTGCTTTGAAAGTCAGACCTGCCTTAGGCTGGGTTTTAGATTTCTGTCTGCAGGTAGTGCTATAAATAACACGTGGGGAGTAGATCAGGGTGCTCTGCAAAGAGGGAGAGCTCCCACCACAGATGGCAGAGTTGGATTATTTTAAAACCTGTCAGTTTAGGAAAAACCAGGGTGACCTTCTTCTTTCTGATCATTTCAGCCCTGAACTGGTGCCCACCTTGGCCTGGCTGAGCTCTTTTCCCGGGAGTCTGGGGATGTGGAATCCTGGCAGCCCGGAGTGTTCTGGGTGTGAAGAGAGGAGGCGGTGACAACAGAGACACAAAATCCTGTGTAAGGACAAGCATCAACCCGGCCCATGCTGTAAATCAGAATTTCTGCTGCAGACCAGAGTTTTTCTCCTGCCTCTCCTGTGATGTCCCTCAGAAAATCTGGGAAATCCCAGGAATTCAGCTGCTGCATCCCAGCTTAGCTCTGAGTACCAGTTGCTGCTGTATCCCAGGATCGCAGGGGGATTCTCTGAGAGGCAGGGGAAAGCTTGCATTTAAAATGGAACAGAAGGAAAGTTCTTTCCCAGGGGAGTGGGAGGCTGCGTGACCCAGCAGTGGGTAAAACCCTCAGAAACTCAATGTATTCCGGCTCCCTTGTTGATAAAATCCCTCCCACGTGGGCAAAGGGCGTGTTCAGAGGGAACACGGCCAGAGCTGCTCTCGGGGGCTGGCTTTCTGCCCCTCTCTGCTCCTGGAGGTGCAGAGGGATGCAGAGCAGGGATGGAGCCGCACCTGCAGCAGCAACGGCAGCGAATTCCTCTGCAGAGTGCCGGTGATTCAGTGGCGATGAATCACTCAGCCGCTCTCCTTCTCAACCAGATCTTGGGATTCATCATTGTTAGGGCAGGAAGAAAAGGAGGAGGGGAGGAAAAGCAGAAAAAAAAAACCCAAAACCACCCAGTGCCTTATCTCCCTCTCGAATCCTTTCTAATTTTCCTGTTTAAAGATTTGATTGCGTTTTTTTAAGCATCCCATGCAGGTGGAATAAAGTTTTGCTAATCCTGGAGAAGAGCCTGCATTAGGAGGAGGTGGGATGGGCTGTGACCACAGCTGGTGACAGCACTGGGGTCCAGCAAGGCTCAGGTTCAGAGCAGGCAGAGGTGGAAGGGGCTTGGGCTCTGCCTTCTCCAGGCACCAGATCCCTTCCCCTGAGCAGCTTCAGCCCTGCCCCAGAGCACTGCTGGCCCTCATCCCACTCAAGCATGGACAGGAGAGCACAGAAACCCATTTAACCTCAGTTCTCCCTCTCCTGCAAGCTCAGGATGGGCTTGGCTCAGGGCTCCCCACTCTGATTTTTCCCTTTTGTGCCATGTTTTTCCCTTTAGGAGGTGCTGCTGGAGATCCTGGCTGGGAACACCTTGGAAGGCAGGTGAGGGGCTGCTCTGAGCACTCAGATCTTGCTGGGAAGAATGATGATTGCTTGCTCCACAAAGAGACATCAAGCCACATATTTATTTATTTTTATTTATTTATATATAAATTCAGCATTAAAGCTAGAGGCTACACTAGTGAGTAGCTACCACTAGTGTCTACTGTTAGTAAATACTAACAGTGTCCACAAAACTCACATCAGTACCATGGAGAGGAAAATGAAGGCAAACCAAAATTGTTTCAGGAACTCTTTAACAGCTCCACCCAGACCAGCTTCATTCACTTTGGTTTTGGTCCTTTGAGTCTGAGGAAATCCAGACTGTGACAAGGTGTTTCTTCATGGATTGGATGTGTTTTACTTTTGTTAATGTTATTCTTTCTCTGTCTTTCAGTTTCTATAGTGATGGACAAACACATGCAGCACACACGAGGCCTGGCAGCCTGGGTGGTGTTTGCCTGCACTGCCTGAAAACACCACCAAATTTTGAGAAATCCATTGAAAAATCTTTGCCAAACCCCCCCAGATCTTAAAAAAAATGAGTCCTATCAAACCTATGATAATGTGTTTAATATACTTCTACTTTTTGGATGGATTTTGTCAGCAAGCAGCAGATACTGCAACTCTGTGGGTGCTCTGGTTTCTCCTGCACCCACACACAATTGGAGCTGTCCCTTTTCCAGGGACAAGGACCTCAGCTGTGCTTAAAGGGCACGGAAATCCAAACCAAATTACTTCCCTAAACCTGAGTGTGCTCTGGATCTCCCTGTGAACCCAGTGATCCAGTGCAGTTCTGCTCCAAGAAATCCCAGCCTGAAGATCTCAGGGGCTGTACAAAGGCACTTGAAACCCCCAAGCCCCAAAACTGCAGCTCCAGAAGTGAAAGGTGAAGGTGGCCACACCTGGAGATGGAGCTGCTCAGATCCTGGGTCTCTGCTCAGTCTGATTCTTCAGCGGGTGTTTGAAAAGTTCAGCTGATGAGCTGATGGTTGTGGTGTCCTGCTCTGCCAAGACTGAGCTTTGTTAAGGGTGTCAGGGCCAGATTTCATCTGCCAAAGCTCCAGTGATGTCAGAGGAGCTGGACTGACGCTGCAACTGAAAAAGCCTTTGAGTGTGCTTGGAAATACCGCCAATTCTTTGTTTGTTTTGAGAAATCCAGCGAAAGATCTTTGCCAAAAGCCCTCAGATCTTTAAAAAACGGTTCCTATCGAGCGAGTTATAGTAAGATGGGCTCGCTCCCCTTCCCTCCTGCACACAAGCAATCAAACCAAACCACCGATCCCTGAAGTTGCTCCGAAAGCGAGGGAAAAGCATCAGCGAGAATTCACCGGGGTAAAGGGACAGGGGCCGTGCCCGCAGCGCTCGCACGGCTCCTGGGGCACACGGGCCGAGCACGGGGCTGCTCTCCCGGGGGGGACGGCCCCGGCTTCCCCCGGGCGGGGCGGGGCCGGGGCCGGGGCCGGGCATCCCCCGCTCTCCGTGCGGGGCGGGCCGGGNGGTGCGGTGCCCGGGGTCCCGCGGGTGCGGTGTTCGGGGTCCCGCGGGTGCGGTGTTCGGGGTCCCGCGGGTGCGGTGCCCGGGGTCCCGCGGGTGCGGTGTTCGGGGTCCCGCGGGTGCGGTGTTCGGGGTCCCGCGGGTGCGGTGCCCGGGGTCCCGCGGGTGCGGTGTTCGGGGTCCCGCGGGTGCGGTGTTCGGGGTCCCGCGGGTGCGGTGCCCGGGGTCCCGCGGGTGCGGTGTTCGGGGTCCCGCGGGTGCGGTGTTCGGGGTCCCGCGGGTGCGGTGCCCGGGGTCCCGCGGGTGCGGTGCCCCGGGTCCCGCGGGTGCGCGGCAGAGCCCCGGAGCGCTCGGGGGCAGCGGAGGGAAGGCTGCTGCGTGTGGGGTTGCACAGGTGAAGGTGGCCCCGCTGGGATGTGCGGCTCCCGTGCCCAGCAAAGGGCCGGAAGGAGCAGCGCTGACCCGCAGGAGGACCGGGAGGGAGGCTGGCGGAGAGCAGGAGCCCCTGGCACAGGGGAAGGCACCGAGAGGGGAGGCTCGGCGGGCTCTGCACGAGTGGGAAACTTTGCTTAAGTGAGGATGAATGGCTGTCCCTGGAGGAGTTCCAAGGACGGGTGGGTTGTGGCACTTGGGGACATGGTTCAGCGGTGGCCTTGGCAGTGCTGGAGGAATGGCTGGACTCGAGGATCTCAGAGGGGTTTTCCAGCCTGAACAGTTCTGTGATTCTGTGCTGAAGGAAGGTGTTTTCCAGGACTGGGGCAGCTCTGTGCTGTGCCAGTTGTGTCCCCGGGTCCAGAGTGCGAGCGCTCCGGTCACACTGGAGCTCCCCAAGCTCTGTCCCCGTTCCCAGCTCGTGTCGCTGAGCTTAAAGCATTTCATCGCTGCTGAAGCTCGCTCAGAACTACCCCAGAGTGAGGGAAGCTCGCAGGAGTCCTGCTGGATGCTTTGATTCAGGTGCTGGGAGTGCAGCCAGTTTGTGGATCTGACTCGGGGAGAGACAGAGCTGTGCCTGGGAGTGAAAGAACAGTGTCACTTCCTCAAGCCCCTGAGACATCTCCCCTTGCTCCAAAACAAACTTCACCCTCGGGAACTTGATAGAAGGGTGAGTAATTACAACATTACCCAGCTGCAAGTTCGTGCTGCTTGAGGGCAGTGAGGAGGGAGCTGAGTCCTGGTTTGCCAGCTTCAGAGCCTGGAGTGTGCTTTGAAATGTGTGATGTCATTATGACTTCATTTCTTCTTAAAACCAAAATACTTTCCTTTTAATGGGAATGTTGCCCAGTGTTTCTTGAAGGAGGAGGATTTTTCTCTGTCCCCTGTTACTGCAGTTGGCTGGTTTCGCTTGGCAAAGGCAGAGTGGAGCTTTTTAGGAGACGATTTGAATTTTGTCAGTGTAGCAGAGGGTGATGGATGGTCTGGCTGAGGTCATTGTCCAGGGCAGGGATACAGGGCTGTGCAGTGCCACTCCTCGGGGGGAGAGCCACAGGTGTGCCCAGGAGGCAGGGACCCAGGGATGGGACTGCTGTGATGGCAAGGAGCTGCAGCTCCTTCCTCTCCTCTGAGATCTTCCCTCTGCCGGGCTGACCTTGGCTCTGCCGGCGCTGTCCAACAACGCCGTTGAAAAACAAACATGAGTCAGGCTGTGAGTTTGCTTAAATAACAACTCCTGCTCCACCAAGGTGTGTTTGCCTTGTTTCCTCAAGCAGGCTCTGACCGGGGGCAGACAGAAATAGTTGAGTTTGCCCAGGAGTTTGTAAACACTGATTTAAAAGTAAGAGTGCTCTGACTGAGCCTGGTGGCTCATTAAGGCCTTCTAGGAAGTCTCCAAACCGTACATTCAGCTCCTCTGTGCCAACTGTGCTCCTGCAAGTGCCAGCAGTGCTTCTGCTTCTCCCCCTCCTCCTCCTCCTCTCCATCCTCTGGAGCCAGCTGGCGTGCCTCAGGTTTTCCACGTTTGCCCCCCTTTTCCAGGTATTCCAGGAAGTCTGAGGCAGGACAGAGAGCAAGGGACAGGTGCCTGCCAGAACGGGGCTGAGCCCTTTGGGTGACAAATACCTGGAACCTGTGGAAGGAGGTTCCAGGTGAATCCAGGCGAGATGCAGCTGGACGTGGGACAGAGGATGCAGGAGCCTGTGTTGGGAGTGGGGCTGGAGAGGAGCTGGGAATTCCCCACCTCTCCTTTGAGGAGAGCCCTGTCCTGCTTTCCACACCCCTGGAGCCAGCAGGATGGGGGGACAAGGAGGAGGACAAGGTGAGGAGCCCGGTGTGCTCAGTGGGGACTGGCCGTGCTGGCTGCTGCCTCCCACGCTGCAGGAGCAGCTGGAGGGGGATGGAGTGAGGGCCAGGAAGGTGTGAGGAGGCAGCACAGCACCCTGCACGTCCAGCTGTCACTGCACACCACGGAAACACTCCCCGTGGTTTGTGTTGGAGAGCAGAGCTGCAGTTTGGGGGACAGGCAGGACAGAGCCATCCTCGCGTGGGGAAGCAGGGCAGGACTGCCCCTGGCTGGGTGTGTTCACACAGGCACAGATGGAAATAAGCTGAGCCTTTTCACTGAGGAGCCCCTCTGGCTTCAGCTGCCTGGGGACCCACTGGGACTCAGGCTGGGCCAGGGCAGGCTCAGGGTGGACAGCAGCAGGAATTTCCCCATGGAAAGGGAGCTCAGGCACTGGAACTGCCCAGGGAGGTTTGGATCCCCATCCCTGGAGTGTCCCAGGAAGGGCTGGAGGTGGCACTGAGTGCTCTGGGCTGGGGACAGGGTGGGGATGGGGCACAGCTTGGGTTTGATGGGCTGGGAGAGCTTTTCCAACCTCAGTGATGCTGGGATTCTGGGATTCTGGGATTCTGGGACTGCAGTGAATGTTGGTGTAAATCCTGAGAACCTCGTGGCTGAAATCTGGGGTGACAGTGCCAAGTTCTGGGGGTTAAAGAAAATCTCTCATGGGAANAGGGCTGGAGGTGGCACTGAGTGCTCTGGGCTGGGGACAGGGTGGGGATGGGGCACAGCTTGGGTTTGATGGGCTGGGAGAGCTTTTCCAACCTCAGTGATGCTGGGATTCTGGGATTCTGGGACTGCAGTGAATGTTGGTGTAAATCCTGAGAACCCCGTGGCTGAAATCTGGGGTGACAGTGCCAAGTTCTGGGGGTTAAAGAAAATCTCTCATGGGAACACTACTAATTAATATCCACTCAGGGCTTCCCTGGCCCATCTGCAGAAAAAGACACTGATGAGTGTCGAGTTAGAGACTGTCCCCTGTTCTGACATTGTCATTCCTGTGCCCCATTCCTCAGGTAGTCTCTCAAAAAAAAAAAATCTTTCTAAAAAGACCAATACACCCAATTAAACGGTGCCAGTGTTTCTTTGTAAGCCTGGTCGATTCCTCGAGGAAGCAGAGTGTGGAGAACCTCACTGTGGTGCAGTTTCTGGGGAAGGGGAGAAAGTGCTTCATGGCTCTTGCATTTAACTCCTCTCACTTGTGTTTCCTGGCGTTCCCTGCTCTCCCTGGTGCATTTTTTGTGGGACTACCTTTATTATATTATTTTTTGTCAGGGGGATGTTACCTTTGCCTCAGCTGGGGCGGAGGGTGGGAGAGGGATGATCCACATGCTTCTTCCCTCAGCTAACACCAATCCAACCCCAGGATTTGCAAAGCAGCTGACTTTCATCTGGTCTTGCTGTGTAATTCCATTAGACTTATTTTTATTAGACCCCATAATCTAATTCAGGCCCCCCTCAGCCCTGAGGAGTGGCTGCAGGGAGAGACACGGCCAGCAGGGCATGGGGGAAAGCAAATTACTCTGCAGGAACACAAATGGAGCTTCGGCAATCTGATGTGATTAGGGAAACAATTAGAGAAAATCGCTGGAGGTGCAGTGGCCCTGTGGCTCCTGAGGAGATGCTGCTGGGGAGGCAGCTGCTCCAGGGAGTCACCCTGGGCACAGGGTCCTGTCACCAGCCTGGCGTGGGGAGATGGGGGTGAAAAGCCACCTTCTGCCCCTCTCTGTGGGTGATGTTGGGTGTTTTTGCCATGTCCTGGTGCAGCCAGGAGGGTTTGGTTATTCCCAGATGGGTTTTCCAGAGCCGTGCCTGGTTTGGCTGATGCAGCAGGGGTTGGGGCTGGACCTGAGCTGAGCAGGAGATCATTCTCCTGGGGGTTCTGGATCTGTTTCCCCGAGCTGAGGCAGCAGTTCAGAGCCCTGCCTTCAGTGAACCTCATCCCCACCTCCCCCCCCGCCCTCATCTCCTGCATCTCCAAAGGCTCTCACCCCCACACTTTTGTCTGAAGTCAGTGAGCTCTGCACAGACTCGACACCTCTGCAGATCAGCTCTGTGAGACGCCATCCCAGGGGATGATGAGATCCTGCACCCAGGCTCCCACTGCCTCCCCCCGACCCGGCTCCTGCCTCCCCTCCCCACCCCTGGCTGGGGGCACAGCTCCGGCCCGAGCCCAGGGCTGGTGACACAGCAGCAGGGCCAGGGCTCTGCCCCACTCGGGCAGGACCCCTGAGCCATCTGCGAGGCTCATTGATTGCTCGGACTGGTGCCCTGCCGGTTTGAGACAAGCCCTGCCCCTCCAGTTCCCACGGGGACGGGGAGGATGCTGAGCACGGCTGGGGTGGGGCACAGCCAGCTCCTGCCGGGGCCAGCAGCTCCCCCGTCCCTGCAGGAACCCAGGCACTGCTCCTTCTCAGGCTGTCTTCCCAAACAAACCCCAGACCACGTCCTCCTCCCTTTTCTTTGTGCCTGCAGAGTGTCCACACCTGAGCTGTGCCTGAGGCTTCCACCCTCCTGCCTGGGAGGCCTCAAGGAGTGAAATTCCACATTATCCCTGCCAGCAGCTGAGCAGCTGCTCTCAGAGCACCCGTGGAAAGCTCCCAGCACCTTCCCCAGCTGCAGAAGGGTTAATCTGGCCTCATGAATCCACCTGTTTTGTGGTGTGCCAGGGCTGCTTTACCAGCAGGAAGGTCACAGTGAAACCTTTCTCTGAGGTTTTCCTGGGAGGACTTGAAGGATGCAGCTGCACCTGTGGATCCTCCATGAGCTCTTCCATGCTCATCACCCCAGGAGTTCTTCTGAGGTGTCCTGGCTCTTCTGGGGCTCCTCAGCTGAACCAGAGGGAGCTGGGCTGGGCCCTGCCAGTGAAATGATTGGTGAGGAGAGAGCCAGGCTGCTTCCATACAGACCAGAAAAGTTTGAGGAGAATGCTGAGGAGTTTTGTGGTGATCAGGCTCTTTATGGCTGCTTTAACATCACTAAAGTCAAAGCTGCCCCCATTAAAGCCCCTCTCAGAGCTCTGTCTGACAGAACTCAAGGCTGCAGCTGATTTTAGATGAGCCAAAGCAGTGGAATGTGTTTCTTCTTCATGGGCCCTCCATGGCATTGTTGCAAAAACATGTTTTCCCTAACAGGAAAAACTGCCAAGGAAAATTTTTATCATTCAGCAGAGAAGGGAAAAAGGAAATAAAATAGAAACCCAAACCCAGCCAACACTGTCCCCAGAAAAATAAGGGAAAGTTGCAGCAATGAATATAAATTAGGAATTAGAACATGTAGGTGTCTGATAAGGGAGGCTAAAGGAATCTGTGAAATTGTAATGAGCAGGGGGTTAAGGATGAAGGGAAAGCATCTTCCAAGAACATTAAGAACCACCAGAATGCTGTGTTCAGTAACTGCTCTGCTGGGTTCAAACGCTAGGGTCAAAACAGGAGAAGACAGAGTTAGACTGAAATACCTGCTGAGCTACCAGCAAACTTCAGGGGAGAGAAAGCACTGGCCAGGCAGTCAGGGGGCAGAAGTGGAAATTTGAAAGTAGAACAGGTCCTGAGCAGAGAACCTCTGTGCAAAAACGTAAGAGCCCCTGTGGACAATGAAGTTCCCTTTCCCTCGTGCTGTGGAAAATGAAATTCCCTTTCCCTCCTCCTCTTTGCCTTCATCCCCTCTCTGTTCTTGGCTCTGACTTCCAGGCCCACATAGACCCACTGCCACGGACACAGGAGATTCAGCTCTGCAGCTTCCAAAACCTGTCAGGGGAAGCAGATTAAATAAGCCAGCCTGATCTGTGCCACAGGGGCAGCAGGGAAGTGCACAGCGAGCACCTCCTTGCTGGGCTGAGTTTAGGAGCCTCCTTGGTCAGCAGAAAATCATGGAGCTGCTAAAAACTAATTGCAAAGATGCCTTTTATGAGTGCCTGGTTTTCCATGGGCTCTGCTTGGCTGAGTTGTTTTATTGATCAGATCCCTTCTATTACAGCCCAGGGAGGAAAACAAGCAGCCCTTCTGCACTTGTGTTTGCTTTTAATAAAATACAGCAAGCAGAACTTGCTCGGGGATGATTAAAACATAACCAGGGAATTGGGAATTGGAGGAAGGAGGGATTTCCTTCTGCACATTCAGCTCAGGATTTCCCTGCTCCATGGAATAGCCATTGACCACGTAAATGCTAAAAGGGAGGAGAAATCTGGGTTGTTCACCTGTGTGAGCCCTGGGGGGGACAGGGTGGAGGTCAGGGCAATGTGAGCACAAGTACCTGTGAGATGGGAGTGCCAGGGGAATTCTCAGCTCACAGAAGGAAAGCTTGGAGCAGAGGAAGGGTTTCCAGTAGCCAGGAATTGCTGCTGCATGGAATTCTGGCAAAGAGGAAGGGCTGGGAGCACACCCCACGGTTTGTTATTAGCAATAATGCTAATGTTGGCAGCAGATTAATTCTGGTTTGGATTAATGCTTCTCTCCAGCTCATCTGTGCTTGTTTGCATCCTCTGAACTCCCTGCCCTCCCCTCCTGGCACCCCTCCCTGACAGATGAGCTGAGGGGTCTTCTGGCTCTGCAGTGTTTCCCAGGCAATTCCTTTCTTTTCCACATCCCTCCTCTTCAGCACACATCTGATCCCTCACTACTCTCTGGCTGCCCAGACATTCATTGTTCCAGCTTTTGTTTATTTAAAAACAAACACACAACAAAAATACCAGCAACGAGAGCCCAGATCAAGGATCCAAAAATAGGCAACCCAGGAGAGACTGAAAGCTCCAATCTTGGCACATGGAAGCATTTTTAGGTGATGAAGACTTAACAAAACCCAGCTAAAAGATCTGCCTGGGGAGGTGGTGGAGTCACCATCCCTGGGTGTGGTTAAGAACAGACTGGATGTGGCACTCAGTGCCAGGGTTTGGTTGAGGTGTTGGGGCTGGGTTGGACTCGATGATCTTGGAGGTCTCTGCCAATCTGTGATTCTGGGATTCTGTAAAAGTAACACCAGAGGAAAAGCACCCTGGAGGGAAGTGGCTGTGGGATGGGCTCTGCAGTGGGATCCACTCCACTGGAATGCACCCATCAGCCATGGAAAGCTGCAGGAGGTCACTGTCATGCAGCTGCTGGTGACAGGTTTGCATCCCCCAGGTGCTGAGATGTCCCGTGTCAGGAACTGGGAACCTTTTGCTTCCTCTCAGCCTCGGGTGGGGTCAGCCTTATCCCACCTGAGTGCCCACGTCTCCTGAGAAACCAGGGAGGTGGATCAGTGCAAAATTCCAGTCTCCCTGCTGAGACTTTGGCAGTCTGTGCTCGTCCCTGGTGTCTGGTGGGGAAGGATCTTCACAGGGAAATCGATGGAGCTGGTGAGGGTGAGCTGTGCCAAGGCAGGAGAGGATGGAGAAAAGGCCAAGAGGACTGGGAAAAGCTGAGAGAACTGGGATTGTTCAGCCTGGAGAAGCAGCTGTTCCCTGGCAGGGTGGGCAGGCCCTGGCACAGGTGCCCAGAGCAGCTGGGGCTGCCCCTGGATCCCTGGCAGTGCCCAAGGCCAGGCTGGACACTGGGGCTGGAGCAGCCTGGGACAGTGGGAGGTGTCCCTGCCATGGCTGGGGTGACACTGGGTGGGCTTTGAGGTCCCTTCCAACCCAAACATTCTGTGATTCCATGACCAGTTAGGAAGGTACTGCATGGAAAAGGCCATGAAAGCCACACACAGAAAACAGGGAATCACCAAACCCCTCAGCCAATGCTGGGAATGAGCAAACCCAGCAGCAGTGCTCATCCAGAGGGGTGGGATGAGGAAAGCAGGGAAGGAATCCTTCCTCCCAGAGCTCTTTTCAGGTCTGCACTTCAGGAAAGCCACGGGAGGGGTCCGGGAGCTCTCAGGAATGAGCAGGGCTGGGGCAGGGGGCTCTGTGTCAGTGACAGCACAGCCAGGGCTGCTGTGCAGCTGCAGGAGAGTCTGCAGCAAGAGGAATAAACCAAGGCTGTCGAGGGCAGGAAAAGAAGTCACAGCAATAAAATGTAGCAAGGAAGATTTAGGAGAGAGCATAGAAAAATCCCTACATGTGCTTCCCCTGGGAGCCTGCATAACGAGGATGTGGAATCTCCATCTCCAAATGCCATCCACAGCAGGTTAAAATATAGCTGGGTCTGCTTAAACTGCTCCTCAGGGTCTCTTCCAGGCCTTTTTCTCCATCTGATTCTTCTCTCCATGGCCTCAGAATGTGCTTCACAGCCTGAAAAGAAATACAGAGCTGAAACAACTGCCTGACACATTTTCTGGGGTAGTGAGTTGGTTTTTTAAGTGACAAATGGGAAATTCCTGTTGGAGAAGTCTGATTTCAGTTTAATGTGATTTTTCTGAGGAAAAGCCAAGATCAGAAAGAAAAGCTGTTTGCTGGATCTGCTGACTTGATGTTGTTCTGAGGTTTTATTGGATCTGCAAAGTTGGTGCTGACAAAAGATTTTGGTGCTGTTTTCTCTTCGGATGTTCTTCCTTCAGATCAAAAGCCTGGTTAAATATAATAAACCAAAGGTGCAGATAACAGGGCAGGAGATTGTGTCAGCTCAGGGTTTCCTGCTTCCCTGTTCACAGCCACTTCTTGCTGGTTGCCCTGGCTGGCTTGGAAAGGGGTGACGTTAGCCCAGGTTCTCCTTCCCTCTCCCCGAGTGCATCCAGGATGAAAATCCAAGTGTCTCCAGGTTTCCCAGCAGCTTCCCCTCCCTGTGAACCCAGGCCTGCCTGTGAGGTGCAGGAGCAAGGCCAGGCTTGGCACGGGACAGGGTTAATCTGGAGGGAGCCAGGAACGATGGGGAGGGACTTTTTACAAGAGCCTGGAGTGCCAGGACACAGGGAATGGTTTCAGGTGGCAGAGACTGGGTTTAGATGGGATTTTGGGAGGAAATTCCTCCCTGGGAGGGTGGGCAGGCCCTGGCACAGGTGCCCAGAGCAGCTGTGGCTGCCCCTGGATCCCTGGCAGTGCCCAAGGCCAGGCTGGATGGGTTTGGAGCCTGGGACAGTGGGAGGTGTCCCTGCCCATGGCAGGGGGTGGAATAGGTGAATTTTGAGGTCCTTCCAACCCAAACCATCCCACGTTTCTGTGCTTTGGGCTGGTCCTTCCCATGCAAGGCCCTTCCTCACCCCTGTGCTCAGCTGGCTCCAGTCCCAGGGCACTGGGAGCCACTGGGGGAACTGGGGCTGTGCTGCTCGTGGCACTGGTGCAGGGAGAACCTGGTGCCACCCCTTCCTCCAGAACAAATGCCACGATAAATTACTTTGCACTCTCCCTGAGAGATGGGTTTATTTTTTACGTTCACCCTCGTTCACTAAGTAGGGGTTTTTATGAGAGCACAGCTCTCTTTCTATCATTAGCAACACACGTGCAGAGTAAGGGTTTGGGTACTCACCAGTCACTCACTGCTCATTGTGATGTCTCCACACTCCCAAAGCAATTTGCAGGAAATTCAGCTGCTGCCTGAATGGACACATTTCCAGCAATCTTCCTTAATTCTTTATTTACTGTAAAATGAGCGGGGCAAAAACTGCAGTGTCAGTTCCTCTTCTGAGGCTGGATCCGTTCCCTCCTCACACCTCAGCCTCTCCCTGCCCTTTCCCCAGCCCAGTTTCTGATGAGCTGTGATGAAGGGCAGGGTGGGGGAACATCTGAGTGCTGCCCATGAATCCCTCGAGGGATGGTTTCCAGGGAATTGGGGTGACCAAAGCTGGGCTGTGCTCAGTCAGCACTTGGAGCTGGGTCCCTCCCTGCCCTGGACAGTGATTGGTGCTAAGCGAGCCCAAACTTCACTTCTGCAGCAGCCAGAGCAGGGCCTGATGCATTTCCTGCCATGCAGAGAGAAAATTCAGTGTCTGCTGCTGTGGATGAGGAAGGTTTGTAGCAGTGGGGATGTGGTGGGGCAGCCAAGGGGCTGCCTGAGCCAGGGGCACAGGAGATGGATGGAGAACGTGAAGGGAACCCGTGTCCAACCTGCCCCTTTTCACACTGAGCCTTGAACTGCTCCAGGGATGAATCCCTGCTGTGAGCAGACATCAAACCCTGGCCTTGCAGCAGGGGATCTCCAGGATCCCACTGGCGTGTCCTGCTGATGCCCTGCACAGCCCAACAAACCCCTCACAGCTCTGTGAGCTCCTGAGGGGGCACCATCCCCTGCTCCCCAAAAGCAAAGGGAGGTCTCAGGGCTGCTGAAAAGCTTTAGGGCAGCTCGGGGTAAATGAAGGGCTCAGGGGCTCTCCCAGGATTTCAGCCTGCCCTCGTTCCCCTCCACCAGAGCAGCACGAGGAGGAGGAGGAGAAGAGGAAGAAGGAAAAAGAGAAGAAGAAAGAGGAGAAGGAAGAGGAGCAGGAGGAAGAGAAGAAGGAGGAAGAGGAAAAGGAGAAGCAGGGAGAGGAAGAAGAAGGAAGAGGAGCAAGAGAAGGAGGAGGAGGAAGAGAAGAAGAAGAAGGAAGAGAAGAAGAAGAAGGAGGAAAATGAGAAGAAGGAAGAGGAGGAGGAGGAGGAAGAGAAGAAGAAGAAGGAGGAAGAGGAGGAGCAGGAGGAAGAGAAGAAGGAGGAAAAGGAGAAGAAGGAAGAGGAGGAGGAAGAGAAGAAGAAGAAGGAAAAGGAGGAGGAGGAAGAGAAGAAGGAGGAAAAGGAAGAGGAGGAGCAGGAGGAAGAGAAGGAGGAAGAAAGAGAACAAGGAAGAGGAGGAGGAAGAGAAGAAGAAGAAGGAGGAAAAGGAGGAGGAGGAAAAAGAGAAGAAGGAGGAGGAGAAGAAGGAAGAGGAAGAAGAGGAGCAGGAGGAGAAGGGCTGCACCAGATAGTGCAGAAATGAGGCTGGTTTGGGGAGGTCAGTTCAAATGATGCCATCACACCTGGGATTTCCAAGGTCGAGGGTGGGATGGGTGCAGACCAAGGTCCAAAATCCCAGTGGGACACAGGCACAGATCAAGAAATTCATGAACTCTCCATCCACGTTGTGAATGGAAAAGTGAAAAGTCTTACCCACAACAGGCTGCTCTGCCTGATGCAGTGACCTTGAGGAGCCCTAAGCTGTGCCAAATCCTACAGAAATGCTTTTGTGCATCATTGGGATATTAGGAAAGGTCTCAGGGAGGTCAGGTGTGCAGGCAGGTTCATTACAGAGGATCCAATCCTGATAAATCCACATTTAACTTTAACAGCCAACTGCAGACTCTGTGACCTTGCCTGGCCCTCCCCAGCCTCTGCTGTAAACCATGTGCTCAGCAGCCTTTTTTTAATGATTATTTATCCTTTATCACCGTTATTTATCCTTTATTTCAGATTGTATTGTGTCTGGAGGAGCTTGCAGAGGCAGCTGAGGATGGTGGAGTTTTTTCAAGGCAGGCAGCACCTCCTCTTGTGATAAAAATCAATAAATTGGTACCAGCACTCCAAAATCTGTAATTCCTAAGGGATTTACAGAGAGGGTCTGGCCACAGTGAGCTGGATCTCTTGTGCTGGTAGAAATTATATTTAATTGGAGTGAAGGAAAAAGAATTAATTACTAGAATTAATACAGTGGGAGAATCAACTCGCTAGTTAAGGTGGGTGTTTTATTCCTCAAAGGAATAATTTCTTTAAAGGGCAAGTTAGGACCCACTAAAAAGTGCAGCACTGCTGGAGTCAGGGGATTTCAGGGTGAAATAAACTCAGAGGAGAAGAGTATGAGATGATAAATGTGTGTGGAGGGATCTTAAAGGATCGGGGAGAGCAAGAATGAAAAACAGAAATTAAAAAAAAAATCTAAAATGACAAATTATTCCTTGTGAGTGACTGTGAAGTGGCTTGGGAGGCTGCCAGATCATTTTGGGGACTGAGAGCCCCCCTGGTTTCCTTGCCAGCCCTGGGAAAAGCATCCAGGTAAAAGAAATCTCTCGCAAGCAGCTTTTGCTTGAGAGCCAAATCTGGTTTTATTTCAACAGCAGTGACATTCCTTTTGTCCTGTCCAGGCTCTTTTGTTCCTTTAAATGCTGCAGCTTTGGGTGGAAGGAGTCTGGCAGCCACACCTGGAACTTGTTTTCCAAAAATAACATTTACTTTTGGCTAATTTAATACTTTGCAACTTCTCAGGAAGAGCTTTTCATTTGCTTTCTGAGCGACTGTGTAAATATGAATAAAAGTCAGTTGTTTCATGAGCAGGGAAGAAAATAAAATATTAAAAAAAAAGCTCCTTTGGCAAACACCCACATGGAAGTTTTTAAAAGCAGCCTCAAACTGCATCTGTAGGCTGCAGCTACTCCTCCACCCCTGTGTATCCCTGTACTCCAGAGAGGGAGTGCAAACAGGAAATCACAATTTTAAAGCCACTTTTTGGGGTTTTTGTGAACAGCTCCACGATTTGCAGTGGTGCTGTGTTGTCCCCAGGCATTCCTGTGCTGCCAGGTGTGAGCCTGGAAGCAAGGAGGGAATTCTAGAGGTGTGCTGGCCAAGGTGGGGATTCCCTTCTGCAGCCCTTCTATGGAAAATTTGCCAGGTTTTGCTTTTCTGTGGCACAGTTTGGAGTCTCTGCAGTTGTTTGGGGCTGGGCTCGCTCAGGCCCAGCTGATGCATAACCAGGGTTTGGCACAAGTACTGAGAGCAGGACAGAAAGGGGCTTCAGCAGGTGAAAGTAAAGGAATTTTGGTGAAAAATGCCCCAAAGCACCTTGAATTAAGAGGATTTCCAACCTTCCTGGCCAGCAGAAGCTCTTGCCCTGCCTCAGACTCCTGCCCCAAATGAATCCACAAAGGACAATCTTTTATATCATATTTTTCACAGAAATTCCAGATCTTTCTTAAGCTGCTTTACCTGGTTGTGACCAAACCTTTTTCTTGTTTAAAACCACAGAATTTCAAAATAAAGACCTTGATGGATGCTGCCTGTGCCCTTTCCAGTCTCACAGACCATCCCATCCATAAATCCCTGCAGTCTGAGCATGCTGCAGCCTCCAAACTGATTTAGCACAGGAGGAACACCCTGAGTCCAGGTGAGCTCAAGGGTATGTAAGGGATACCTCACTCCTGAGAACTCTGAATACTGATCTTTATACTGGAGATTTTTAGATGGAGATGAATTTTAGATTAAGAAATACGAATCACAAACTCTGAGAACATCCAGATTCTTTTCTGTGCTAATTTGTGGGCCATTCATTGCAGTTTTTTTTGCTGCTGATGCTGCAGTTGTTTGTGTTCAGTTCCAAGGGACATAAAAGTCACAGACTGTTGATTCCTTTGTCCTGTTGAATTATCTTAGGCACTAAATCAGGTTTTCATTGCTAATCCTTGGCACTGTAAATTCAGAACTAATTAATAACTAATGCCCAATATTCCGTTTAAAATCTGCTGTTCCCATGGGATTTCTTATCAATTTATTTGCTGGAATATTCGTGGTGGCTGTAAGTGGCAGAAAGTCAGAGATTCTTTGTGCGTGGCAATAAAAGGTGGAAATTTCTCCTCACGAGCAACATGAGAACTGCAAAATGCTTTCAGGATGGTTTTTAGAAGTTTCTTTTTGGTAACTTCAGAGGGAAGTGGAGTGGGGCAGTCAGCCCTGCTGGGGTGGGGAGGGTCTGGGAGAGTGAGCCTTGAGAAGTACTGGCCAAGCAGAGGCAGGATTTGAAGGCCTCCTGCCAGGAGGAGCTTCAGAGGGGTTGAGGATGAGCTGGACCTTCTGCAGGGAGTCTGGGAATTCTGAGATCCTCCAGTCTGAGCAGGGAAGTGGCAGGGATGCACCTGCCAGAGACATTTTTTCCAAAATGGATGTGGTGGGATGAAACATCTGGTGTTTGATGGTACTGGGTCCCTGCCTCCAGACATGGGGTTCAGGGCTCCCCGAGCTCCAGGCACGGGGGATCCTCAGCACTCCCCCTGCCCCACCTCAGGCTGTATTTCTGGAGGTGTGTGGCTGCAGCAGGTGTGTGCTGCAGGAAGTTTGTGCTGCAGGAGGTGCGTGCTGCAGGAGGTGCGTGCTGCAGGAGGTGCGTGCTGCAGGAGGTGCGTGCTGCAG
>VZSE01014573.1:123036-195792 GCA_013398275.1 Promerops cafer
GTGTGCTGCAGGCTGTGGCTGTTGTTAGCTCAGCACCCGTGGCTGTTGTTAGCTCAGCATCCCTGTCCATCCCTCCCTGTTGGAGAATCCCAAATCCCTGAGGCTGGAAAAGCCCTCGAGTCCCAGCCGTGCCCCATCCCCACCCTGTCCCCAGCCCAGAGCACCGAGTGCCACCTCCAGCCCTTCCTGGGACACCTCCAGGGACGGGGATCCAAAGCTGCCCGGGCAGCCCCTGCCAGTGTTTAACCACCGTTTCCATGCAGAAATTCCTCCCCAGGGCCAGGTGCGATGCTGTCACACCTGGTTCTGAGCTCTGAATGGCAACTGAGCTCTGCTAACAGCGCCACAGGAGAGCGGATGTTATTTATTTGGGTGATAAAGCAGCAGCAGTGGGTTAATCAAACACTCATTAGCAACAGGTCAGGCTGTAATTAGAGAGCCTGGTGCAGTTGGCCACTTCTCCCTGAAAGCCAGCAGTCAGACGCTGAGTGTCTGGGATAAGCAGGGATTAGTTTGGGAAGCAAATGCCTCCAGGCACGGGTCGAGCTGCCTGGGGATGCCTGAAGGGGCTGCCCTGGAACGGAGCATCCCGGGGATCTGTGCCTCCCTTTATCCCAGCAATTAAGGGAGCACAGGGCTCTCAAGTGGCACTCGCTGCTCTCTGAGCTGCTGAAATCTTGAACAAAAGCTCCAAGCAGCTCTCCCGAGTACTTAAATCTCATCTGAAAGAGCTTGAAATCCCAGGGGGTACAAAGGAGTTCTTTTCTCTCCTGTTAGAGGAGGGGGAAAGGAAAGTTCTGCTCCTCAAGCGCAGGTTTCTATTTTACACGGGTGTTTTTTCCCCTTCTTTGTGCTATTTTGAGAACCAAATCTCCACGATTCCATCGTCTGAACATCAGAAGTTTCTCCTGCTTGGAGAGGCAGTGAGGTCCTGGCAGCTCACGTGTGAAAGGAAAGCAAACACCTCGATCAGTTGAAGCTGCTCTCCCGGGGCTGTGCTGAATCCTCCAGGGAATGAAGGGCTGGAATCAGGGACTGCAGGCGGCAGGAAAATGCTGGATAAATGCTCATCCCTCTGGATACAGCACTCCAGCCCCACACCCTTGCCCCTGCAGTGCCTTCACATGCCAACTCATCTTTTCAGCCCCAACAATTTATTATATCAGTATTGTTGTTGATCAGCACTGAAAATATCAAGAAGGCAAATTTATTCTCCTCTAATTCCTACTGATTTGCCAAATTCTATTCCCCATCTTTAATTCCTGATGAATTGCATTCTTTAGGAGCTATTTTATTATTGTGCTGGAGAGCAGTCTTGGATTGATAGGTTTATAATTACCTAGATTATCCCCTTTATCCTTTCAAAAGATTGATATTCTTTTTTATTAACTCTGATTGTCCAAGTTTACTGGAAATCAAGACCAACCATATGTGGATTTCCTTACCCAGTTCTTTCAAACTCTTTTTAAAGACAGAGATGCCATTACCTGGACTTGCTAATCTTGATGTGACCAGCATTAGTAATTGCTGTTTAGTCTGTGGGGATGGAAAACATCACCACTTGACAGGGTCCCCAAAATAAAATCACAGAATCCTTCTGGTTGGAAAAGACCTTCAATGTCACTGAGCCCAGCTTTTGAAGTATTTATAGGCTGTGTGTCTGTTCTGAAATCAACTTAATCATTATCAACTTAAATATTTTCCACCTGATCAGACTAATTTTAATTTTTTTTTTTTACCAATATGTTCAAAATCAAGCTCTTCTGCAGCTTGCAGAGTCCTCTGCAACTCTTACTGCTTTCTGACAATTCCTAAACTTTTACCATAAACCCTCAGCTCCCAGCTTCCCCTTTTTTCTGTATTTTTGGACGCATTTTTCTTCTATATTTTTGCACAGCTGTGACCTGTGCCCCGAGCCTGCCCAGCAGGGTTTGAGGTGCTGCAGGTTTGTCACCTGGTGCTTCTCACTCTCTTCCATTCCCATCCTTCCTTCTGTTTTAACTCCCTGTTTTCAGCTCTGGTAAAACCAGGAGATTTACAAAACCCTCTGTAGAGCTGAAATCACAGATGGTGTAATTCAGCCCAGCCCAAGGGATTTCTTGGAGTCACACAGGAGCAATTGGGCAAAGAAAGACACCCAGGCCAGGAGATCCTCCCGTTCCTGCTGAGGTCCAGCTGCAGAACCATAAACTGGGTCTTGGCCCTGGCCTTCAAAGCAGGAGCTGATTTCCTGCTTGCGTTTCACAGCCTGCAAACCCAGCTTATGGCAGCAATAAAACCAAACCAGAGGCATTGAATTCCCACACAATAAAGCTGTGGTTGTGCCTGAGCTCCAGATGGGGAGCGGAACGAGCCCACCACACAGGAACCTGGGCAGGAACCACACAGGAACCTGGGCAGGAACCACACAGCAACCTGGGCAGAAACACCCCACAGCAACCTGGGCAGGAACCACACAGGAACCTGGGCAGGAACCATCACACAGGACCCTTGGCAGGAACCACCACAGGAACCTGGGCAGGAACCACACAGGAACCTGGGCAGGAACCACACAGCAACCTGGGCAGGAACACCCCACAGGAACCTGGGCAGGAACCACACAGGAACCTGGGCAGGAACCACCACAGGAACCTGGGCAGGAACACCCCACAGGAACCTGGGCAGGAACACCCCACAGGAACCTGGGCAGGAACACCACAGCAACCTGGGCAGAAACACCCCACAGCAACCTGGGCGGGAACCACACAGGAACCTGGGCAGGAACCACCACAGGAACCTGGGCAGGAACCACACAGCAACCTGGGCAGGAACACCCCACAGGAACCTGGGCAGGAACCACACAGGAACCTGGGCAGGAACCACCACAGGAACCTGGGCAGGAACACCCCACAGGAACCTGGGCAGGAACACCCCACAGGAACCTGGGCAGGAACACCACAGCAACCTGGGCAGAAACACCCCACAGCAACCTGGGCGGGAACCACACAGGAACCTGGGCAGGAACCACCACAGGAACCTGGGCAGGAACCACACAGGAACCTGGGCAGGAACCACACAGCAACCTGGGCAGGAACACCCCACAGGAACCTGGGCAGGAACCACACAGGAACCTGGGCAGGAACCACCACAGGAACCTGGGCAGGAACACCCCACAGGAACCTGGGCAGGAACACCCCACAGGAACCTGGGCAGGAACACCACAGCAACCTGGGCAGAAACACCCCACAGCAACCTGGGCGGGAACCACACAGGAACCTGGGCAGGAACCACCACAGGAACCTGGGCAGGAACCACACAGCAACCTGGGCAGGAACACCCCACAGGAACCTGGGCAGGAACACCCCACAGGAACCTGGGCAGGAACCCCACAGCAACCTGGGCAGAAACACCCCACAGCAACCTGGGCGGGAACCACACAGGAACCTGGGCAGGAACCACCACAGGAACCTGGGCAGGAACCACACAGCAACCTGGGCAGGAACACCCCACAGGAACCTGGGCAGGAACACCCCACAGGAACCTGGGCAGGAACCACACAGGAACCTGGGCAGGAACACCCCACAGGAACCTGGGCAGGAACCACACAGGAACCTGGGCAGGAACCACCACAGGAACCTGGGCAGGAACCACACAGGAACCTGGGCAGAAACACCACAGGAACCTGGGCAGGAACACCACAGGAACCTGGGCAGGAGCTGAAGGCAGAGGGAGAGACAAGTTGTGCTCCTGCTGATGCCCTGAGAGGCTGCCTGGAGCAGAGGCTGGGCAGAGCTACAGGAGTAAAGCTTTAATTTATTAAAGGGATTTAATTTGTTAAAGGGATTTATTAAAAGGCCTTCACAGGATACACCTTGGGCAGTACCAGAGCCCGGCCGTGGCTCTGCCCAAGGTGGACTCCTGGTCAGGAGTTTTCACACTTTTAGAAGTTTTGGTCCATTTCCATGTTGGGGTTAATTGTCCAGTTCCAGCTCCAGGTTGTGCAGTCCCATCTCCCACATTGCTCCCCTCAGCTCGCTGCTGTTTGCACTTTTTGGGGCTGAGGCTGCAGCGGTGTCCTTGGTTTGGGGCTGGAGAAGGATTGTTCTGTGGGACTGAGCTGGGAGGAGAACCTGCTGACACTTGATGTGAAGTTCAGAGTCACACACCAATGCAGGGCAGAGTCTGGAAAGTATGACAGCTGAAACTGAAGGCATCACCTCCTCGGGCAGGCTGGAGTGACCAGCAGCAGCACCCCCATGGCAAAGCTGAGGGATTCCCATATTTACCAGAACAAACAGAACATTTGACACAGATTGCACAGCTGGTGCCTTTCTGGGGCAGCAGTTTCCACACCCTGGTGCTGGTGTGAGGAGAAGAAAAGCTGGAAAGTGGAAAAAGTGGAAAACACTGGGAAGTGTTTTTAGCAAAGAAAAAGTAAGCTCTGAGGAAGTTTGATGACAGGTGAGCAAAGAGGGAGCACGGCAGCCCTGCACGGATCAAACACAGGGGGTGAGAAAGGACTCGCCCATCCCTGTTGCCCTCGGTTGTTAATTGACATCTCTAACTGCATTTGTGGCCTTCAAAGAGAGCCAGGCTCTCCCGTGGGATGTTTCTCTGGGCTGAGGTTGGCGGGTGCAGCTGAAGGCTTGGTTTGGACACCCAAGCTGACAGTAATTGCTGAAGGTGAGAGCAGCGAGCTGTGGAAGCTCATCATGCCCCTGTCACAGCGAAGAACCCGCAGGTTTTACAGCTGCTCTCTCTCCCCTCACACAGCCAGCCTGGCACAGGAGAGGATCTGCTACAGATCTCTCTGCCTTGGAACAAAGTCACCCCTGAGCAGCCCACGGGAAGTTTGCTGCTGGAAATATCTGATGCAGGAGAGCACAAGTGCTCCCTTTGCCAGGGAGCAGCCCTTGCACTGTGCTGTCTGGTGGGGCTATTTTGGTACTCAAGGATGAAATTTAAACTTTCCCATTGGCAGAGCGATGTGATGTGAGGCTGAGGAGGCACAGAGGGCACGGCTGGGGGCTGTGGAGGCCAGACTGGCACCACGAAAAGGCTGCTGGCACACAAGGTGTGGCTGCCACTGTCACCCCAGTGCCACCTGTGACTGGCATCCCTTGGGAACACGGGCCCCTAAACTCGGTGCCTGTGGTTTGGGTGGGCAAGCCAGAGACTTTCCTTAGAGTTTAAAAGCTTTTGAAATATTTGACATTTCTTCTGTGTTCTCTATTTCAAGCTGGACTCCATTTTATTTTTCAGGATGTGTCACGTCTCTCTTTTAATTTCTGTTTAAGCTGCATTTTAACCTGCTGGAATGATGCTGGATTAAAATCAGCCCAGCAATCTGTCTCTGCTGACAGCTGAGGGATTTCTTATCAGCTTTGTCCTTCATGGGGAGAAAAGAGTCAGTGACAGGGAAGGCAAGAGGTGCTGTGGGAGGGGGCAGTGCTTTGGCAGAAATGGGTAGAAATAAAGCCATTTTATCTGGGAGTGAACGAGATGAATCACTTTGATATTTCCTGTTCCTCAAGTGTTGTCATGGGCAGGATATTCTCTTACAACACTTGGAGGGTTTTGGACTTCTCTGCAGGGATGAGCAAGAAATTGTCTTTGGATTGAGGTGACTCTCACTTCAAAAATACCAGTTGAATGTGGGCTGGGAAGATCTGGTCCAGTTAACCTCTGCTAATGACTTTTTTCTCTGATAATGATGGAGCTATGAGGAAAATCACCACCCCAAATGTGAAATGTGTAGGGAATCGAGCAACAGCTTTTTTTTAAAATTCAATCCCAGCTTCAATTTAGCAGCTGTTCACTACAGAAAGTGAGGAGCCTCTTGAAATCATGGATTTAGATGGTAGTAGGAGTCTTTATTGATGTTAGGGGGATTCTGCTGGCCTCAGTCAGGAATCTCACAGTGGATGGCAGCTAAATGACTCCCTGCACTCCTGCCCGAGGTGTGGAGGACAGCAGCTTCCAGGGGAAGGCTGAACAGTTTCTAAACATCTTCTGCTCTGTGTTACCCCATAAAAAACGTGTGTCTGCCAGAAAACTGCACTGAAATCTGCCTTCATCACTGCACACCACGCTGTGCTCTAGAAACCTGGCAAAGGATTATTATAAAGGGGATTTTTTACCTTGCACTTACAAAGAGAAGAACTCAGGCACTCAGTGATAAGTCCAATTCTTCACTGGGAGGATGAGACATGCAGAAACTGAATTTAGTTTATTTTTACATCCCCCTCCCTGCTCTGTGGTGCAGCAGAGCGTGCCACAAATGGGTAAATTTGATCACTCAGAGTTATCTCCAAACGTATTGGCAGAAGGGGTTTTAACAGGATGTTGTAAAAGTGTGACTGTAGAAAGTTCAGTGGCAAGGTTCACTCTGTTCCTTACTACAGGGAGGAAAAATGCAAAGGAAAAGAGAGTTTAATTTGATCTAGAATGATTTACAAATGATTTACACAGTGAGCAGAGACCCAAAAGGGTCAGGGAGACCCTCCCATTGAGTTGTGAGGTTCAGAGTGGAGCCCTTTGCTCTCTAAACTCCTGCTGGAGTTCAGGTGCAGCTGGGTCCAGTCTGAGTCTCCTGTGGGCAAGGTTTGTGTCCAAGGAGTTGGCGACATGGATTTCATTGGAATTAATTCAGCAGCTGTGATGAATACAGGGCCTCAGCCTTGGCTAAGGAAGAATCTCAGTCTCAGGTAAGGAATCTGGTTGTATTTAAGGAAGAAAGTGTTTGCCTCACAGTCAAATTGCACACGGTGGGAAGGGTGTGTGTGAGAGTCCTTAGCTGCTCTGTTCCTTGGTGAATGAGTCTTGGAAAAGCTGCCACCTGCTATTCCTGTGTTAATTGTGGCATCAGTGTTCCATGGCCTGGCGTGTGCTGCTATCTCACTGTCTCCTGGGAGGGCTTCCTGCAGGAGTTCTGCCTCTGGAGCCCCGTCCAGGCTGTGGCTGGTTTGGTTAAGGGCTCAAACCCGTCCCTGCCAGAGCAGAAGGGACAGTGTGGCTGTGTCTGCAGGGACAACGGGGTTTGCAGAGTGCTCAGTCCACCTGGGACGTGCTTCATTCCGGGTGGCACAGGCGTGGAGCAGCTTCAGAGCCCAGCTCTGCAGGAAATGGGGGTGTGAGTTCTCCACGGTGACTCAACTCCTCTTGTCATCAGCTCGGCAGTGACAGAGAGTGGAACTTGATGGGGGCTGAGTGGGATGAAAATAGATGGGATGGAGAATGTGTCAGTGTCTCGGTGAGCTGGTGCTTGCAGGGAAGATGCTGTGGCCGTTGCTGGCATCTGGGGGGACATTTCCATCTCCACTGGGCAGACCACGGAGAGCAGGTGAGCCTGTGGTGCCTTGAGACAGGGTCACCTGCTGGCCACCAGCCAGCCCCTCACGGCTCTGACAGGTGAAATCTTTGTTAATGCCTTAAATCCAGGGGGCAGACCCATCCATTTCACCACGTCCTGGCTGGGTTTTCCCATTTCCCTGGGGACATGAGGAGGAGAAGGGGCAGAGGCAGGGTCTGCCAAGGGGACTGTGCTGTGCCAGGTGAGGGAGTGAGCTGAGCTCAGCCTGGCAGCTGGGTCACTCCTGAATTCCCCAGTGCCACCAGTGCAGCCTTTCCATGCTGGTTCCTGGATTGCCTTTGGTTTTTAGAGGGTTTTGTCTGTTTGTGAAGATTTTTTTTCTGTTTTGGAAATTGGTTTTTTGGGCTTCGTTTGTGGCTTTTTTTAAAGAAAGTTTCAGTTATTGTAGAAGTCTCCATGATAGCAAGATGGTACAAACATGTGTAACCTCAGTGCACGCTAAAATTACATTTTTTTTTCCCCAGAAGAACAAAGGAAGAAAGTTGCCCCCTAACTGGAATTTTGACATACAAAATCACTGAAAAGCTTTTCATCCATTTTGCAGGAGAAATCAGAATTAATTTTATGCTGATACCTCAAAGGGTGAAACCGTACCAGGTATTTTGTCCTGTGGAAGAACTCCAGAGCAGGAGCACAGGAGAGTGGATTTTTGGATTTTTCCTCCAAGTTCAAGTTGGAGGTCAGGTCTTAGGGATACAGAGGTGAATCTCTAGACCTCTCACCCTTTTCTTTGCAAAATACAGCAGCAGTTTTGAATCACCACATCCCAGAGTGCCCAAAGAATCACCAGCTGAAGGTTTAAGCTGCAAACAGGGGCCAGCCAAACTCTGCTGGATAAAGGATAAAAAATATCCTTTTGACTCCAGCAAATTTCCCTTGCAAAATTACATCTAATATATACATCCTGAATTACTCCTGGTGGCAAACACTGAGCCAGGTCTGCAGAGTGGGGGGCTCATTTGCATTGCAAACCTGGCATCGGTGTCTGGGAAGGCTGAGGCAGTTTTATTCCAATTTCCCTTTGAAGCTGAGTAACCACAGTGGCATTATTTGCATCTGGGCTGGCATGAACAGTGCTGTGGTGCTGGCTTCACCCCTGGCTCCCCAGAGACAGCACAAGGGGTAATCAACAGCCTCAAGTGCTCTGAAACTGAGCCTATTTTTTCCACTGGATTAGCAGCAGCAAATGCACAAGCACACTATTAAGATGGTGCATTCATTTCTTTGGAGTCAGGATGGAATTTTGATGGAGTTAAAAACCCCATTAATATTTACATCACTTAGTGGTGCTGGAAGTAAGTACATTTATTTTAACTCAAGCTGCAAAGCATTTAGTTCTTTGTAATTACAGCATTGCTATTAAGTATTCATAAGGCTGCACAATAGAGTGTCACAGGAAACCTGGTTTAATTTAGTGGTAAGTCAATGTTTTAGTTTTGTGTAAAAACAGAAACTAATTTACCAAGCCTTCTTGCTTGTGTTTTCCCACCTGGGCTTTGCAAACTTTCTTCAGCTTGGCTCTGTTCAAAGTACTTTTTGTAGCTTTGAAAGTTGGGAAGTTTCTGGGGAAGTCTTGCAGGTGTGCAGGTAATTTGGAATGGGGCACAGCCAGGCTGGAAAGCTGCCTGATGGAAAAAGACCTGCAAGTGCTGGTCTAAAGCAGCTGAACTTGAGCTGGTGGGTGCCCAGGTGGCCAAAAAACCAAGGGCACCTGGCCTGGATCCTCCAGTGGATGTCTTCACTGGGGTAAACTTGCATTTATGGGAGATGCTGGAACTAATCCCTGTATTTCTCTCTCCACTGCAGGATGAGGTCTCTTCTATGGACACTGGACTCCCAGCTGCCTGTGCCTGCTGCCTGTGATGGAAGAACTTGATGTGAATGTGAGGTAGGAGGGAGCACTGGGCTCCTGCAGCCCCTGAGCTGTGGCAGGGCAGTGACCCTACAACGCGGCTGCAAGGCTGCAGGGTGGCATTTTCTCTTTGCCTGCACATGAAAGTCTCTGCTCATGCAGCAAGGCCTGGTTTGGGGGCTCCTGGAGCTCCTCTGAGGACGTGGCATCACGCTGGTATTTGGATAAGTGTCAAACGTGGCCTAGACAAGTCAAGGATCTCTTTTCAGTAGAAAATGTTATGAATTTTGAAAAGGTTGCGATGTGATGTTGGAGAGACATTCCTGGAAATTTTTGACAGTTCAGTTTGGAACTTGCATTCATCACAGCTCGAGGGAGGTGGCAGACCTAATTTTCTCTGATTCCAGAGTAGAAAAATAAATGACCCGCGAGTATTCCCTATTTATATTTTATTGGATTTTTTAATTTCATGTGACTCGGTGATTGTTATTGGGTACATTTATTATAGGCAATAGGTTAATGAGATCCTGTCAAGTGGTTTGAAATGAAAACCTCAATTTGGTTACAGCAATCCAGAGAGGCCAAACTCTGCCTCTCTTGGGCTCTCACCAGTGTGAGTCACAATTGTGCTGTGCCTTTGAAGGACTATGAAAACCTTCCTAGACTTGGGGTGAGGCTCCCATCCTCTCCCTGCAGAGCATTCCCAGTTGCCAGGGATGAAGCAGAGCTGGTTGTTCTGACAGCCCCTCCTTATGTCAAGGTAGCCAAACCTCACTCTCTTATATTTTTGGAGCACAGGTGACTCTTATCTGCACCAGTTCTGCATTGTGGTTTTGCCCTGCCTTTTTTCCTGCCCTTTTCCCTCTGCCCCTTCTCCTCCCTTTCCCCCCACCCACCTTTTTTCCTCGCCTCTTTTTTCTCCAACGTTTTTTTCCTGCTTTTTTTTCCGTCACCTGTTTCCTCCTCCCTTTTTTCCTGCCCTTTCCCCACCTGATTTTTCCTGCCTTTTCCCCTGCCCTCTTTTTTCCTGCCTTTTTTTCTTTGCCTTTTCCCCCACCTGTTTTTCTTTAGCTTGCTTTTTTTCCCTGCTTTTTTCCCCATCCTTTTTTCTCACCTTTTTTCCTGCCTTTTTTTCTTTGCCTTTTCCCCCACCTGTTTTTCTTTAGCTTGCTTTTTTTCCCTGCTTTTTTCCCCATCCTTTTTTCTCACCTTTTTTCCTGCCTTTTTTTCTTTGCCTTTTCCCCCACCTGTTTTTCTTTAGCTTGCTTTTTTTCCCTGCTTTTTTCCCCCATCCTTTTTTCTCATCTTTTTCCCTGCCTTTTCTTTCCCCCCTCACCTTTTTCCCCCCTCACCTTTCTTTCCTTTTCTTTCCCCATTGCAACAAGTCGGGAAATGGCACTAAATTGAGAAGCTGAGCTTTGCTCAAAGCCGACATCTGATTTTCCTGGGCCGGCTGATGCTTCCCTTGGCAAATCCCCTGAGGGCTCCAGAGGGGAAGATGAGTGCTAAAAAACACTTCCATGGGTGAGGCCAGGGGTGTTCCTTAATGGCTTTGAGATGGCTCTTAATGTCTCCACCAACCTCAAGGGCAAGGTGAACCCAGACAAGTTTGACTCCTATTTTAGGGTCAGAGATAAAAGGGTCAGCACAAAGTGTGTTGTAGAACCAATGGGGAAAGGAAGAGGGCTACGTGCAGCCGGGACTTTAGGATAAAAGGAATTTTGAGAAACCCCTCAGGGTATTCCCCTGTGGACTCCCTCCTTTTATTCTAATAAACTTGCAGGGCTTCTCTGTCTCCTTTATGGACACTGGCTTTTCCCACACGTGGGAAATACTGATCCCACAGTTGTGTTCCAGGCAGGTTTTGGGATGTTGTCCTGAGTACTTCACGCTCGATAAAGGGTTCTTGCTTCCTCAGGTGTGGGGGATAGCTTGCTACAGTCTGGATAAACAGGTGAAAAAAAAATTACCTGGTAGTGCAGGTAAACAGCTTTTACAAAACCCTTTTAATTGTGGCTGCTGGTGAAGGCAGATTCCCTTTGCTAAATCAGCTTTGGAAAAACAATGTATTATTTCAGTTTGCCACAGCAGTAATTGCTTTTTTATTTTTAAGCCGAGCCCTTAAACCAGCTGAATTTTAGATTGATGTTAATTGCTTCCAAACTTGGCTTTATCAGCTTTAGTTTTCTCGCTTTGCTGCTGGAGGTGTTTCTGTGGCGTGAAAAGCGCAGAGCCCTCCAGCAGCCCTGTGTGTGGCTCATTAATCTGACCTTGACTTTGAGGAATGAGCAGCAAGGTGGGGGAGCAGGGACCCCATGGGTTGGACTGGTTGTGCTGGTTTTGAAGCGAAGGGGCCGGGTTTAACCCCAAGCCCTGGCGCAGAGGCGCGGGGAGCTCTGGCGCTGACAGCCCAGCTCCGTCCCTGCCCTGGGAGGCAGCGGGGTGTCCGAGGAGCCCCGGGCCCCAGAGCTGGCTGTGCTGGCTCAGGAGGCTCCTTGTCCCTGCGGATCACAAGAAGTGGAGCTGTTGGTGGCTGCCTCTGGGCTGGGTTTGGCTCCTGGTGCTGCGCGCAGGCAGGAGGCGGCGGGGAAGGTCCTCGATCTCCTCTCCCCACCCAAACCTGGGAGAAACAGGAGCAAAGAGTCATGGAGGGAGAGAGAGGGACCCAAAGAGCCATCCCTGGAGCTCCAGGGATGTCCTAGGAGGAGCTGGACTGTGCCCTCATCCCCCTTGCCCAGGACACTGCCAGCCACTCGTGAGGGGGACAAGAGCTGGGCTGTTTTGGTTGGGTGCAACCAAACAGGCACCAAAACGCCCCAAAGTGTAGGAAAGGGAAGGAGTTCAGGGAAGAGTTTGTGTGCTCGAGTGCCCTGGCAGGGGGGATTCACGGGAAGCAAACAGCTTAGGATGCCTCCAGCAGGTTGCAATAGAAGTGTTTATTCTTGTGTACACAAGCTCTTTTCAAAACCTCTCCAGCTTCTACTTGGAGTCATTAAATCATTGTTTATCTCATGTCCTTTGATCACACTTCTATTTAGGTGAGAAATAACAGGCTATAAAATGTCATTTAACAGGCCACAATCAGCCTGGAGCTCTCTTCCTCCTTCCCTTTCCAAGGGAAGATCAACTCTAATCCTTCTGTAATATCAGCAGCATCCATCCAGAAAGGGATTTGCTCTTGCATTTCTGCAGCGATAAATGAACTGATTGAGAAGATTTTCTGGCAAACCCTGTCTTCTCCACCTGGTCCCCCAGGCTGGGGAAGGGGCTGGAGCCCCAGGAGCAGCTGAGGGAGCTGGGAAGGGGCTCAGCCTGGAGAAAAGGAGGCTCAGGGGGGCCCTTGTGGCTCTGCACAGCTCCCTGCCAGGAGGGGACAGCCGGGGGGGTCGGGCTCTGCTCCAGGGAACAGGGACAGGAGCAGAGGGAACGGCCTCAGGCTGGGCCAGGGCAGGCTCAGGGTGGACAGCAGCAGGAATTTCCCCATGGAAAGGGAGCTCAGGCACTGGAACTGCCCCAGGCAGGTTTGGATCCCCATCCCTGGAGTGTCCAAGGAAGGGCTGGAGGTGGCACTGAGTGCTCTGGGCTGGGGACAAGGTGGGGATGGAGCACAGCTGGGACTCCATGGGCTGGGAGGGCTTTTCCTACCTCAGTGATTCCATGAAATGCTGTTAGGAGCCAGGTGAAAGAGGCTGTGGGGTTTGCCAGGTTTATCCTCTCGGTGCCTGCAGGTGCTGAGGTGGTTGGGCACAGCAGGGACACTTTGGGAGGAATCCACAAACCGGGAGCACTCAAACACCTGGGGTGCTCCTGAATCTGCAGCCACAGAGTTCACAGAGCATTCCCCACCTGCCAACACCACCAGGACAAAGCAGGAGGGCCCAGGGAAGCAAGGAACAATAAAGAGGCTCACTTGCACATTTTGTGCCACCAGCCAAAAATTTCCAGTAGCCAAAAAAACCTTGGGGAAAAAGTTCTCTTTCCTAAATGCTCCCTCCAGCCCAGGCATGCTCCATGGGGGAGTCATCAGCCTGGGTATTTTTCATATTGTTCAACTCTTTTCTCAGTTTCTAGGGAAACACTTTAAAGCACTATATTTATGGGAACATCTTTCCAAACACCTCCGCCAACACTTAATTAATGGAGTTTTTAAGCCTGGCTCCAGCTTCTGCAAATTAATAGTGTGCTCTCTGATGGCAGCTGTGGAGCAAGGGAGACACACGGGCTCTGTAAATAAAGTTGGAGAGTGCAGAGGGGCAGCTCCTGTTTGTGTTTGTGCTCAGCCCCACGGGGAGGTCAGGCCATCACACGCCTCTCTGAGGCTTCATCTGCTTTTATTAGAGCAATCCGTGCACATGAAAATTCCCTGGACTAAAAGCTGGGCAGCAAAAATGAACTTTTTGGTGTCTTGCATCACATTTTGAGCGTCAGTGTCTCCACAGTGAGTGGAGATCTGGGAAAGGCTGTGGAAGGATGTGAAAACCATCCTAAAAACTGGGATATCCTGGGGCAGGCCTGGCTCCAGGACTGGGCAGAAATGGGCTGGGCCTTATTGCCAGCTTTTGCCCAGGGCAGCTGCAGTGCCAGGGGCTTTTCACACCACCTTCCTTGCCTTTCCAGGGCTGACCCTCAGCACCAGGCTGCCAAAATTCCGTTTGTCCCCGTGTTTGCATTGCCCTCTTCCCCAGGAGTGGCTGTTTCCAGGAATCAGGGACTTCTGCAGATGAGCACATTCCTGCTGGAAGCTCCTGCCCTGCTTAGCCACAATTAAACCCAATTAACAAACACTCCCAGAGCTTCCCAGGCTGGACAAATGTGCTGGTCCTGACTCCTGGGTGGCATCTGGGTTCCATCTGAGCTGAGAGCCTGCACTTCCCATCCTCAAAGCACCTTGACCTCCTCTCTTGTTTATTTGAAGTGAGAAATGTGATGAGGGCTTTGTGGAGAGTATTCAGAACATGCACTTAGCTGGGGATGTAGAAGGAGGTTTAAATAAAACAAGGAATTTAAGTGTTCTGCTCTTGAACCAAGGACATTCCATGTCCTTGCTCAGAGAGGACACCTGTCTGGAGCCTCCACACCAGTGAGGGCCATAAAAATGAGCTGGTGAACATCAGGGGCTGGAAGGTTTCTGGCTGCCACCACTGGGATTATCTTTAACAAACTTTGGTTTTTATAGTAAAGCTCAAAATGAGCTGGGAACTGGTTTTGTGCGGCTTGGAGTCACACAGGGGGCTGGGGGGGGGTCTCAAATAAAATGTATTTTAGAAATCAGTGTTTTATCCTGTCTGTGCCAAGTCTTCCATTAGCAGAGGTAACTGCAAGGAACTTTTTCGTTCCTCTGGAGGTTTGAAACTGGGAAACTCTCCAGGAAATATTAGAAGTTAGACAGCCAATAGCTGTATTTGTCTTTTGCTGTCCAAGGCGTGAACAGGCAGTGGGAAAAGGGCACAGCCTGGATATTTTAATACCCAGCCTCATGCCAGGACCCTTCCAAGGGTCTTGACTAAATTCCTCTCATTTAACAGTATTTTCCTGACTGCAGATATTGTTTGAAAAAGCAGAGCAGGACCTTCATGGTTTCTGATTTGAACATCTTGTGAGTCCTGGGCTTTGGGCAAGCATGGGAGCAAAGGTTTGAGAAAGAGAAGTCAGAATGAGAATGCTGAGAATGACTGAGAACTGCCTGAGGGGGTTTTGATCAAGTGGTAAAAAATCTCTGGGCATAGGGCAGGGCTTATTTTGGGGGAATTTTTGCAGGAAAAGGTGTAATAAGACATGGCATTAAATGCTTTGAGCCCAGGAGCAGCAGCACAACTCCTGAAGAGTTGTGGGCTCTGTGCACCCCAGTTTTGCACCTGGTTATTGCAGGAGGCAAGAATTCTCAATTTCTCAATTCTGTGAGAAATCTGGGCACTCAGAGCATGTTTGGTATGAGCCTAAACCTTTATTTTCCCACTCTGTGTCATGGATCTGCATCCAGTCCCTCCCTGTTTCTAAACTCCTGAGATAAAGCTTGAGTCGTACATGTGTGTAAAGGTGATGTCTCTGTGAGGTAAAATTATTCTGTACAGCAGCCAAATGACAAAAATTCTTGTGCAGAAGCACACCCTGGACTCTGCCTTCAGCACTTGGAGAATATGGAAGGGAAATTAATGACAATTATTGAGAATATTGGAAATGAGGTGCTTCATTCCATCAGCTCTCCTGAGCTCAGCAAAAACTCAGGTGTTTGTTGTTGAACATTCAGCCTTGTGTGTGACAGGAGAGAGGCAGGAGCCACCTAGAAAAGAGGGGATAATCACATTATGATTATGGAATATACACCAAAAGTCAGGATTGCTGTTCTGCTCCTTTCCTCGTGCTCTGTTCATCATTAAACTGCTGTGTGGTTTGGTGGAGGCCATGGACTCGCTTTGGAGGAGTGATTCTAATTAGGAACTGATCAAGACATTTCTGATTAAACACGTGTTTGATCTCTGGTTTTATTCAGCATTTACAAAGGAGAAATTATTGTTACAACAGCTCTGCTGTGCTGTGTAGTGTGTCTAAATCCCTGCCTAAGTCAGAGATTTGGGTTTTTTCATTCTTGTGGAGTGTTTGATAACTCCATTAAAATACTCTGACTCTGCACAGAATCTCAGCTCTCCCAGCAGAGCTGCTCCATCCCTCTGAGCATCCTGCTGCTTCCTCTGGACTCTCTCCAGCAGCTCCAGGTCCTGCCTGTGCTGCACATCCCAAAGTGTTGTGTTGGTGTGAAAACAAAAGGGGAACGTTCAGCACGTGAAGGGGACAGCTGGATGAAAGTTTGAAGACCAGGAAATATATTATAAGGAAAAAAGACTAATGCAAGGTGCTGCAGAGGATGTGTCAGGGTGGGATCTGGGTGTCACAGGGGCTCTCCCGTGGAAGTTGTTAGAGGATGCAAAACAAAGTATTTGCAGCAGCTGCCTTTGCTCCATGTAAATACTGTGATCTCAATCTCATGCTGATTTCATAAGTTAATTTTAGCTTATATTTTGGGTGACAGTCTAATGGGTTTTGAGGATTGTACTCACATACATCAGCCCTGCAGCGATAGCTGCTCGTGGGTGGGTGTAAATTATGTAACTCTTGATGTGCTGCCTGGGAAAGAGCAGAGCCAGGGCTCTGTCCTGCCCTGCAGGAGAAGCACACAGAGCTGTCTGCTGGTCCTCTCCATGCCCTGCAAGGAGAGGGCAGAGCTTAGGCAGAGCCCAGCGCTCCCCAGGGCTGGCTTTATCCCCTCCCTCATTCCCCAAGTGCAAGCTCCTGCCTCGAGCTCTGTCTCACACCATGATAAAGCCTCTCATTGCCCTGGAGGAGCTTTCAGGCCCAGATCCAGTTTGAGCAAAGAAAGGCCAGAGGTTGTGCTGCTGCCAGCGCGGAGAGGGCCCGGAGCAGCAGAGAGCCCCGGATTCCTGGGCCTGGCACCTGGGGCCCCTCGTGCCCTGGGTGAGAGCCTGGCTCTGCCCCTCACCTCCAGTCCTGGGGGCTGTTTGGGCACCACGGTGGAAAAAATATCCCTAAAGCTTGGGAGAGCCTCCCAAGAGGCACACAGGCATGGGAAGGGGCTGGAGGGGCCATGGAGGAGCAGCTGAGGGCCCTGGGGTTGTGCAGCTGGAGGAGCTGAGGGGAGACTCCTCGGGGTCTGCAGCTCCAATCTCTGCTCCTGGGACAGGGACAGGAGCCAGGGAAGGGCTGGAGCTGTGCCAGGGCAGGTTTAGGGTGGATTTTGGGAAAGGTTCTTCCCCCAGAGGGTGCTGGCACTGCCCAGGCTCCCCAGGGCATGGGCACGGCCCCGAGGCTGCCAGAGCTCCAGGAGCCTTTGGACAGCGCTCCAGGGATGCCCAGGGTGGGATTTTGGGGCTGTGCAGGGCCAGGGGCTGGGCTGGGTGATCCTGAGGGTCCCTTCCAGTCCAGGATATTCCAGGATTCAGTCCCAGAGCCTGAGGTGGGAGCAGGGCTGGAGCCACCGCTGCGGTCCCGGTGTCCCCCGAGGTCCCCCCGTGTCTGGCAGCTCCAGCAGGTCCCTGTTCCCAAACTGCTCCCAAACTGTTCCCAAACTGCTCCCAAACTTCTCCCAAACTGCTCCCAAACTGCTCCCAAACGGAGAGCGCTCCCAGCACGGATTGACTGTGCCAGCCCACACGCGGCAATTTCTAAAACATTTAAATAGCCTGTCTTCTTTGCTTCATCTTGACAATCGGTTTTAATCAGTGTTATCAGCTGCTTAAAACACTTCATTCTCTGAAGCACCGCAGCTTTCAGCCTCCGGGAGATTCATGGAGCAGAGGTGCAGGGCTGGTGATGCTATCGGGAGTTCTGTTTCAAACCAGCACAAAAGGAGAAAACCTCACCCCTTCCCTCCCACCCCACCGCCACAATTTATTTGATTGTTTTTCAAAAAAACCACTCAAATAAGCGAATCATATGACCGAGTTATTTTGATACGTGGAATGCTGTTTATTCCTGGCTTGTCAATACTTTAATTAATTTCAATCTGTTTCTAAAACAGAAGTGAAGGACATAATTGACTGGAATCTGTTAGGAGTTGTCCTGCCATCTGCAGTGTAGCATTTAAAGGCATTAAAGGGAATTAAATGCTTCTGGATTAATGCTGACTTCTGATTAATATTTTAGAAAAGGATGTGGTAACAGCTGGAAAGGCAGAGGTCAAACCATCGCTTCCCTGTTGTCAGGTTTCTGTACTGAGACACATTATCAGGTTTACTCATAAAACAGCTTATCTTGATTTTTAGGTGCTTAAGACCTAATGATTTTTTTATGCCTAGGAATAATCAGGGAAGCAGGAGAGGCCAGTGAGAGCTTATTTGTGGTTATGAAATATGGAGTTACAGAGGGAAAAGCCCTGGCTGGGAACAAACCAACCCAACCCTTCCCTGTCTTCCCCACACCCGAGGGCACTGTTAAATCAAGAAAACTCAAGACCCCCATCACTGACCCGTGCTCTTTTACCCGCTGCAGAAAATATGCAAAAGCACTTGAGTTCATTTAGAAAAGCTGGGGTGTTTACAGGAAAGTGAAAATTGAGCTTGAAAAAGTAATTACCCTTCTTTTTACTTTCACATTAATGACTGTGCAGAAGAGCTTTTTAAATATGTCCATATGTGGGTTTTAAGCTTTCATTCCCCATCAGTATTTCACCTTTTTCCTTAAGTGATTTCTATATTCCTGCTAACCAGCAATCATTTTGCCTGAATCTCATTTCCTCATAATAGCAAACCCATCAATCTCTGCTTTATTAAAGAGGGAAGCAAGCTTGGAAGCCAGAGCACTCCGATTTGATAAAAGATGTTATGCAAACCATTGATTTTAATTTACAGCAATATCCACTTCTTCCATTATTAACAACTTGGAATTACTAAGACTGAATAATTAACATGTATTCCTGCTTGATGATGGATTATTCCAAAGGCAGAAACAGCCCAGATGAAATCCCTCCTGCACCCCAGCGAGGCATCTGCCTGTTTGATGTTCCCCAGGGGAGCAGTGCAGGATGGCAGGGGGGAAACACTCCCCAAACTGATTGCAGAGCAAATGTTCCTCTCACAAATGTGCCCGTGGCAGTTCCTGCCCTGCTGGGCTCTGCTCAGAGCCGGGGTGGTGGCCACTTCTGTGCAGGGATTCCACCAGGATGCCACCACCCTCAGGGCAGGGTGGGAAATGTGGATTTAAAACTCTTGAAGGTGAAAAAGCCCCCCAGGCAGTGTCTGGAGAGATGTGGCTCAGGGCTGCGCTCCTCTGGCGTTCCCAGAGCTTGTTTGGATGAGTAAAACTCAACATCTCAGTGTGCCAGAAGTTTCTGATCTTTTTTAGCTTTTCTCCAACTCAGGAGAACTCAGTGAGATAAAGTGTAAAAAGCCCGGGATGTTGTTTAGTAAATAAAAAGTGACCCTAGAGTCAGTCAAGGTAAAACAGAATAACAGTTCCATTTTTCAATTACCTGAGCAATCTCACAGCATCAATCCTGGGTGTCCAACACCAGCTCTGCAGGCTGAGAAGACATTTCCCTGATGAATTAGTGTCAAGTGTTGCTTTTAATGCCAGTTTATCTCCAGCCACACTTGATAGCAGGAAAATCCCCCCTCCTCACCTGTAATGTAAAGTCACACAAGCAGGTGAAGGTTTAGGATGCAGTTTACTCAGGATATATCATTAGAAATAGCTTTAGAGGAAAAATAACTCAATTTTTTTAAATAAAATCATGTTTATGAGGAATTTATTGCATGCTGGGTGTTACCTTCCTGCTTTGCAAGCTCTGAAAAAAAAAAGAAAAACGAAAAACTTTTATTATTTGTAGAAATGCAGATTTAAAATATGGCTAACATAGTGTGGGGGGTTTTGTGTTATTCTTCCTTTTTCTTTTCTTCCTCTTTGTTAACTAAAAAAAAATTATTGATCTCAGAGTAGGGGGAAATTAGGCACTTGGAAAAAGATTTATTTCCTTTCCCTAACTATGGAAAAATTACTCAGTAAAAAAAGAAAAAAAAGAAAAAAAAAAAAAAAAAGAAAGCCAGACTGTTTTGTGTTTTGGAGCACAGAGTCAAGGGAAGAGAGAAAAAGGCAAAACATAATGCAGAATTCAAAATTCAAGATGTAAAATGCTTGTCTTGAGGAAAGTCTGAACCCATTAGTCCTTGTCACATCACATCAGGAGCTGTAGTGACAGAGAGCGATGGGTTCAGACTGAAAAAGGGGAAATTGAGGTTACAGGTACAAAAAAATCCTTCCCTGGGAGGGTGGGGAGGGAAGGGATGGAATTCCCAGAGCAGCTGGGGCTGCCCCTGGATCCCTGGAAGGGCCCAAGGCCAGGCTGGACACTGGGGCTGGAGCCACCTGGGACAGTGGAAGGTGTGCAATGAGATGAGTTTTAAGGTCCCTTCCAACCCAAATCATTTTGTGATTTTATGATTCTAAAACCTTGGGAAAAAAATGGAAAAACGACAGGAAAAAAAACCAAAACAACACACCAAAATGCTTCTGCATGGAATATAACATTATTTGTTTGTGTGAAAAGAGAATGGAAACATTTTATAAATATATATTGTAGTTTAGGCTTTCACATAATATTAAAATAGAGACTGTGTAACGTTAGCTTTTGCAGGATACTTTTATTTTTTGTACCTAACTGACAACAGTGAGAATAACTTAAATAAGTTTGTAGAAATAGCTAAAGCTGTCTGCATGCTTAGATAACATTGAAGGAACCACACAGATAACATTAAAAGAAAGAATGTGAAAAAGATTTCTGCCACTGACCCTGTGGCTATCAATAATCCCCTGTTTGTTGTTGTGAAGAAATGACATTTACAATGTGAGGAAATGATATTTACATTGTGAGGAAATGCTATATACAATGTGAGGAAATGACATGTACATTGTGAGGAAATGAAATATGCATTGTGAGGAAATTATTTACATTGTGAGGAAATGCTATATAGATTGTGAGGAAATGATATTTACATTGTGAGGAAATGATATTTACATTGTGAGGAAATGCTATATACATTGTGAGGAAATTATATATATATACAATGTGAGGAAATGACATATGCAATGTGAGGAAATGCTATATACAATGTGAGGAAATTACATAGACATTGTGAGGAAATAAGGTATACATTGTGAGGAAATGGCATATACATTGTGAGGAAACGACGTATACAATGTGAGGAAATTATATATATACATTATGAGGAAATGATGTATACATTGTGAGGAAATTATATATACACATTATGAGGAAATGATGTCTACATTGTGAGGAAATGAAATGTATATTGTGAGGAAATGACATATACATTGTGAGGAAATTATATATATATACCTTGTGAGGAAATGACATATGCATTGTGAGGAAATGATATTTACATTGTGAGGAAATGCTATTTACATTGTGAGGAAATGCTATTTACATTGTGAGGAAATGACATATGCATTGTGAGGAAATGCTATTTACATTGTGAGGAAATGCTATTTACATTGTGAGGAAATGCTATTTACATTGTGAGGAAATGACATATGCATTGTGAGGAAATGCTATTTACATTGTGAGGAAATGCTATTTACATTGTGAGGAAATGACATACACGACTCCCAAAATTCAAATCTCCGCTATTGCACGACGACGGGTCAGGAGTCGACCAACACGGAAGAATTCCCAGAACGCGTAAGAGGCCTCAGCGGGGTGTTGGAATATGTCCAACTCTGCTGACCGAGCATCTGCTCGGCGCAGTGCAAAGGCTGCAGGGGAAGCTGCTGTGGGCGCCTGGTGTGCGGTTCTCCGGCCCCCCAGCGCCGCGCAGTCCCTTTCCTCGCTCACGGGACGCGGGGCACGTTTCGGGGCCGAGCCGTGTTCCTCACGTCCCGCCCCTCTGCTCTCCCTGTGCTCCCCGCAGTTCCAGTGAGGGCTTCGGCATCGCCGAGAAGATCCTGCTGCTCTCCTTCATCTCCGCCGTCATCCTCATGGCCATCCTGGGCAACCTGCTGGTCATGGTGGCTGTGTGCCGGGACAGGCAGCTCAGGTGAGCCCACGCGGGCGGCCCCGGTGGGGACAAAGCTCTCCTGAGGAGCTGCCACCAGGGAGGAGCCCCTGCCCTGCAGAGCCACCCTGCCCTCGGCTCGTCCCGCAGCGCTGGCACCGCTTTAATCCCCATCCTCATCGCTCGAGCGCTCTCAGTGTAGCAAACCAGGCAAGTCAGTGAAAAGCACAGCTGAGCAGCAATTCCCTGGAGAAGCAGGTTGGCCTCTGCCCCTTTTCCCTTTTCCCTCTGCCCCTTTTCCCTCTGCCCCTTTTCCCTCTGCCCCTTTTCCCTCTGCCCTCTGCCCCTTTTCCCTCTGCCTCTTTTCCCTTTGCCCTCTGCTCCTTTTCCCTTTTCCCTCTGCCCCTTTTCCCTTTGCCCTCTGCTCCTTTTCCCTTTTCCCTCTGCCCCTTTTCCCTTTGCCCTCTGCCCCTTTTCCCTCTGCTCCTTTTCCCTTTGCCCTCTGCCCCTTTTTCCTCTGCCCCTTCTCCCTTTTCCCTTTTCCATCTCGAATTTCCCAATGAGCCCCTCAGCAGCGCACAGACCAAGGTCTGGGTGTGATTGTGCAGCACCAGCACAGCTTGGCAAATGTTGCCCATGATTTGAGGGGGTCACAGGCACAATTCCTGTCTCAAGGCTGCTGCTAACCCTGGGAATTGTCAGCCTAGCCTTAGGAGCAGAGAGAGAGATTTAACAGCCTCTATTCATGTGCTGCGTGGGATTTTTAATGGATTTAATTCTATTTTATTGTTGTGATTTAAAAAGTACTCTTCAAGTTAAAATTACAGCTTCAGTCTAGATTATTCTCAGTGCTTTCTGGAAGGATTTTCTCCATTTACAAGTTAAAATAAAAACCCCCTCCTCCATCCCAGAGTCTCCAGTGCAAGCTGTGAGGCTGAGCCACATGCAGAGGCCTGTGAGCATCCATTTGCCTCCTCTGGGTGAGCAGAAAGATGTATTTTGGCCAGGAAAATGGTGGATATTCAGCTTTAAAAACCAGGAGCAAGCCAGGGGTGACCATATAAAGTGAGGAGTGTGTTAGAGAGGAGCTTTTATTGTGTTGGAGCAGATTAAACCCAAACTCAAGCTGGAATCTCTGTCCGTGTGTGGGGGCTGCTGCACTGAACCCACCCTAAATTTGTGATCTACCTTGCAGGAAAATCAAGACCAACTATTTCATTGTTTCCCTGGCCTTTGCTGACCTGCTGGTGTCGGTGCTGGTGATGCCCTTTGGAGCCATGGAGCTGGTTCAGGACAACTGGATCTATGGGGAGATGTTCTGCCTGGTGCGGACGTCCCTGGATGTGCTGCTCACCACAGCGTCCATCCTGCACCTCTGCTGCATCTCCCTGGACAGGTACGGGCTGCAGAGGGGCCCTGCTGGAAGGCTCTGCTGTGTTCTTGGTCATCCCGAGCTGCAGAGGGCAAAGATGGACCTGCTTGGAGTGGCAGGGCAAGAAATCTCTGCCAGTGGCTGATTTTGGAGAGAATCCCGAGGAGGGCGGAGAAATCTGGGATGGAGTGAGATTTGTGGTGAGGGCCTGGGCTGTTCTGTGCACAGCTCTGAGCAGGTGGGGTTCTGATCCTTCTTTGAGGTGAAGGCACCTGGAATGTGTGCAAAGGTGGGAGCTGAGCTGTGGCAGAGGGAGGGGCATCGTGCACAGGGGCTTCTTCCAGCAGAGATGTTCCTCTGCTCCTAGGATCAGGGGAAACAGCCTCAAACTGCCCCAGGGCAGGCTCAGTTGGACAGCAGCAGGAATTTCTCCATGGAAAGGGAGCTCAGGCACTGGAACTGCCCAGGGAGGTTGGGAGTGCCCATCCCTGGAGGTGTCACCTGGATGTGACACTCAGTGCTCTGGGCTGGTGACGAGGTGAGAACTGGGCACAGGATGATCTTGAAGGTCTTTTCCAGCCTAAATCTCCTGAGAGATCCTAAAAGCATTCTTTCAGACTTTTCTTGCCACCTAAGAATAAAGCCCAAAGCCTCAATAATTTATGGAGAGAAATTCTGTTTGACTGCTGTCTGCAGATTTTTGGGGTAAATGGCAGAACTTCCATAAGAGTTTTTCACACGATAAATAAACTTGTGAAAAGTGTATCTTTTTCATAGGATAAACACTCAGTAGAAAACATTTTGGCTATTCTGATAATATTTAGAGCTTTTTTCCTTTTTTTGAGTTCTCTGTGGAGATTTCAATACCTTTAAAACCACTGTTACTTAGTATTGCTAACAGGGCCAAAATAACCATAATTATTCTTGTTATTGTGACAGCTGATATTTAAATTTGTGGCATTTCAATATCTTGAGAATCTGAGTGCAGCCAGACTTCAAAAAAAAGTTGCTTAACCTCTGTATTGATGGGCAGCAGTGCTGTGGGGTGGGAGACAGGGCAGTTTTGTATCCAGAGAGAAGCTGACGTCCAACAGGCAGAGCTCCTGTGCTTATCTGCAAGTTTGGATGGCTGGAACACAAATGGGAAGCTCGTTATCTTCCAACCATTGACAAATTGCCACTTGGAGCCAATTACCAGGAAAGCAGATGTTGGGCACCGTGCTCTGGATGTGACCTTGCTCTCTGAAATGTTGGAGTTTGATTCTCCAGGCTCTTCATTAAATACAGAGGGTTGTGGAGAGAAGGGAAAATGGGATTTCAGCCCCGGATCTGCGGCAGGGGATGAGGAAGCTCCTGTGTGGGGGGCACAGAAAGGAGGTTCCCCCTTTCTCCTGCCCTCCTGGACACCCTCCATGTCCAGAGCTCCTGCTGCCTGTCCCCATCTGTCCCCAAGACCCTGGGACAGCCTTGGCCTGGAATTGATGCTTTAGGGGTACCCCTCCACCCCAGCCCTTGGTGTTAAAGATTCCTGGCAGAAACTTGAATTTCTCTGACATTTGTCAGTTGGTTTGGGGTTGGTTTTTTCCACAGTGAGGACTGACTGAGAGCAGTGTGAAGGGGCCAGAATAGATGAGGAGAAGGTGGTGGATGACCCCAAAAGGGCAGAGCAGGTGGATGAATGAGAGGTTTTTGTGGAGGGAAGGATGACTCAGCCCAGCATTGATCACTCCCTGGGCTGCAGGGGCAGCACTGCTTCCTTCCCAGGGCTTAATTCAATTTTTTCAGCTGTTTGCTCTTGTGTTCGTTCAGAATTTATGGGAGTGTGCTGCTTCTAGTTGGTAATTTTTCTGTGATCTATTTCCTGCCTTCTGTTTTATTTCAGGGCATGCAGGTGTGAGTTTTAAGGGTTTTTTTTAAGAAAACTGGGTGGTTAATCTAATCCTAAAGACTGTTTGGAAAATCATTCCCTTCAACATATTCACAAAGCGTTGCTTGAAAAGACTTTTATCTGATAATGTCTTGTATCTATTTCCACTGCTGCCTCTGGAAAAGAAGGAAACAAGCACTGAGGCTTGAATTCTCAAAGGCATTGGAGAAAATCTGGAGAAATCACCACGCAATAAACTGATTTTACTGCTCAGCCACAGGGAGAAAAGTACTGCAGGGAGCCTCTGTCAGTCTCAGTTGGAAAAGGGATTTTCCAAGGGAGCAAAGGTATCTCAGGGCTCACTGAATCCAAAGTTTGCTGCCACTGCCTAACTCTTTGATATTCTAATATATTAGAGAGATTTACCCTTGAAATATTTATTTATTGCATGTTTTATGCATACATGTCCATTCTTTGTGCCAGTGCAATAAAAAATAATTGCACTGCAGATAAACAGACCCAGAAGCTCTGATGGAGTCTCCAAATACAGCAAACCTGTCAGGAGAGGCAATTTTCTGCTCCAATATTTGCAGTCCAATTTGCAATGCAATTATTCTCAAAGTCTTTGGGGAGTGGGGAGAACAACAGAGAAACAAACAGGTCCTAAATGTCTGTGGGTTTGGGTTTGGATGCACATCTGGCACCTCTTAATGCAGCTGGAGCATCCCGTCCCTGCTTCCTGCACCGTCCTGGCTGTCCCAGCCCGGGGAGGTCCCCCCAGGGCTGTGTGCCTGTGGGTGCTCTGTTTGCTGGAGTGTTTCAGACCTCTGCACACCACAAACCAGCCCTGAGTGTGTTCTTTGATCCCAAACTGATCCTACACCGAGGCACAGCCCAAAATCCCTGCTAAACCAGGGCTAAAGCACGGCAGCTGCGCCCAGCGAGCGTCGGAGCAGAGCGACAGATGCTCCTTGTGCTGTTTGCAAACATTAATTACCATTAATGGACAGCAAATTAGCGCAGTCCCGTGGGAGAGGTGATGTTGTAAAGCCTCCCAAGCCCTGTGGTGACATCCTGTGACAGCAGCCCTGTCCCTGTGCCAGGGCACGGAGCGTGGCCCTGAGGGACGCAGGGTGGGCACTGCCCTGCCCGCTGGCCTGCTCCCAGTGCTCCAGCCCAGCATCCCATGCCCATCCCCTTTCCATGGCATCACGGGCAGGCACAGGGACTGACTGGTGCCCAGAGGATGCCCAGGCTGTGGTTGGGAGCACAGGGTCTTCTCCCAGGCTGGGAGGGAGCCGCTGTGACCAGCGGTGCCCCGTGGAACACCCCTGGCTGTCCAGGGCCACGGGCAGGTTGTTAGTGGGGAGAACGATTAAACTTTGGATAGCTGTCAGTAATTAATGGTTACAGTCTGATTGAATGCCCCAAATTCCAGCTGGAGTTCTGCCCAGGCTGTAAATTCCTGTGCCTGGTTCACCTGGACCCCAGAGAGCTGAGGTGGGAGAGCAGAGAGGCAGCACAGGCAGGGGCTGAGCAAGGACAGCTGGAGCCTGTCCCCGAGCTGTGAGAGGTGACACAACTGTGGAGCTGTCCCTGCCAGCCAGAAAACCATCCCAGGCTTTGCAGAACCCAGGTCCCAGAGCATTAAGGAAAATCCCAGAGCAGATGGCCACGGCACGGGCTGAGGGATGCTCTGTCCTTCATTAATCCTTGCAAACCCTCCCGAAATATTTCATTTATTTTGCCACCCTGGCTGCCGGTAACCCTCCCCACACCTCAGCCTCACAGGGACCATGGAGGAGCCCTCTCTCTCTCCATTTGGCACCATACATTTGTTTGTGTTCCCTGCTAAATTTATCCAGCTCCAATTAACTGTTCTCTTTAGCATTTTTCTCAGTGTAATTATCTCAACACCAGCAGGCCGTTGTTTTTCTAATAAGAATTTAATTTTGTTAGATATAATCATTTTAGGACATTTTCTTTTTCTGGACCAACGATGCAGAACTTTGTTTTCTTTGGCACAATGAGGGCCCAAAGCTTATTTGCTCAGTGGGAAAAAGGAAAATAGAAAGAGCTGTTCTTTCCAAAAAAATGTTAAAATCTGGTTATGCAGAGGCCAGAACCTGTTTGCACTGAAATATCAGCAACAGTAGTGTTGGATTAATTTCCCACAGGCACAAATAAATTGAAATCGTGGCTCCTTAGGTTCATCACTTGGTCAGGGCTCAGCTGGAGACTCTGTCCCAGTCTGGATTCCCTGAGGGACAAGGACAAGGGCAGTGACTTCCCACTGACAGAGGCCTTGGCTCTTGCACCCTGACTTTGGGAGACAGCCAGTAGCACCCGCAGTTTTCCCATCCTTTTGTCCTCTTTTTTTCCAGTTTTCCCATCCTTTTGTCTGCTTTTTTTTTTTTTTTTTCAGTTTTCCTATCTTTTGGCTTCTTTTTTCCTAGATGATTTAAGGGGGGTGAAATATTACTCAGTGTGAGTGCTCAGTGAGTGTTCTGTGTCTCATCCTGGCCCCAGTGATGATCCAACATATGCTATGTACATCATTTTACATATGCACATGACACCAAATGCTTTGAGGTGTGGGCCACCCCCAGAGCCAGGCTGTTCATAAGGGTGGGGGTGGATTTGTCTGTCTGTGATAGCTGAGGAGCTCCTTGCAGGGTAGTGCCTCCAGGCTCCCAGCTCCAAACTGCACTGCAAACCAGGGAGATGCTTTCATTTCTCTCCAAGGGCAAGGAAGGATCCCCTGCAGCTCGGGAATTGCATTTCTGTAGTGCCCAGAGGCGAGGAAGGAGCAGTGGTCAGAGCCTCAGCAGGCCTGAGGCAGGAGCTGAGCATCCAGGGCAGCTTTTCCACAGCCACGGCATTAGGAGGTGTTTGGATAAATACAGAGTTCCTTTATTTCCACGGCCACGGCATTAGGAGGTGTTTGGATAAATACAGAGTTCCTTTATTTCCACGGCCACGGCATTAGGAGGTGTTTGGATAAATACAGAGTTCCTTGCCATGGCCCACGGCTGGATGGTGCTGCTGGCAGGCAGATCCAGGGTGTGGAACTGCAGTGGTTCCTAACCAGGACCTTCCAGTGCCCGAGGGAAGATGGAAGGAGAGTGCCAGGACAAGGGAATGGCTTCCCATTGACAGAGGGCATTGATGGATGGGATTTTGGGAAGGAATTCCTGGCTGGGAGGGTGGGCAGGCCCTGGCACAGGTGCCCAGAGCAGCTGTGGCTGCCCCTGGATCCCTGGCAGTGCCCAAGGCCAGGCTGGACAGGGCTTAGAGCAGCCTGGGACAGTGGGAGGTGTCCCTGCCCGTGGCTGGGATGGAATTAAATGATCTTTAAGGTCCCTTCACAAGTCCCTTCCCTGCGATTCTGTGATTTCTGCAGTGGCCAGAAGAGCCATAAGGCCAGAGAAATGATGGATTCCTTCTTCTCAGCCACCTGTGAAATGTTAGCACTTGATTCATTCCTGTGGCAAATGTCTGATAAGGAAAAGGAGAAGTATTCTAATAACCTTTGCTTTATTGGAAGAGCTGCAGCTCTGGGAAGGGATTCCTGTGTTTCCCCTTCAGTGGAGAATGTCATTGCAGAGGAGAGGAGGTTTCACATCAGCTGCTCTGCTGTAGTAACAGGGAAGTGAACGTTTGCAAGGAACTTGACTGATAATAGAGAGAATTAATATTTAATTGGGCCTGGACATGGTATTAATCATGTGTATGTATTGCATTTTATGTTCATCCATCACACTGCCACAGCAGCACTAACAGATACTCCTTGTGAGCCCAGGAAAGCAGCTCTGCTTGAAACAAAGCAGAAACACAGAGCATGTCTTTATTCCAGCCTCTGACTAAAACTATTGACAATCTCCCAGATATAATTACTTTTCTCCCAGTGAATAAATAGCTGCTTAAATGCTCGGGCCACCACATCCATCAAATCACCAGCTCCTGCCAAAGCTGTGGCTTCCAAGCCCTCTGGTGGCACCCACAGCTGTCTGTTAGCTGATTCCTGGCGTGGAAACCCTGCTGGGCCCTGGAGCAGTGGGTGCTGCACTCCTCTGCCTCCCTCCCCAGCACACAATTGTCACCCACACCCTGCTCAGGGCACTTTGTCACCCAAAACAGTGACAGGAGGAGCCCAGCTCGACTCGCTGAGCACGGGGGAAGTTCTGGTAGCAGCACCAGCGAAAGTGAAATAAAATAAAATCTTTTGATGTGAAAGTGGAGGAAAATTGCTGCTGAATCACTGGGAGGGAAGAAACACGAGAGCTTAAGGTGTCATTTCTACAGGCATAATTTTTACTCTAATGGCCTTTAATAGCAGGAACTATTCCGTGTAATTCTTTCAGCTGCAGCAGAGAGAGGAGCAGAGAAATGTGATCACTCAAACTGCTGGCAAGAATTGTTTTCCTGCTGTAGTTAATTAGCAGTGTACAGTGGTTTTCTCTTCCTGTTTGCTTATCCAGCTTGTCAACGTCTAGCTGCTGTCTTGGCTGGTTTTATCCTTTTATTGATTGGATTTCTTCTTTTGCCCTTTCTACAAAGAAATGGAGTCTCTCGTGACTTGGCTTTGATGTCCAGCACTTGCAGTGGGTGACTTGGAGATAAGAAACAATTAAATAGTTTAAATATATTTTTTAATATAGATCCTTTGTGTTGAGAGTCAGAGGAGCAGCTCTGATGCCAAGGGAAGCTCCCTCTGTCCCAATAAACACCCCAAAAATTCCTGTTGGAATTCAAAGGTCATTTCCTGGGACAGGGGTCAGCCCCAGGGGAGCTGGAGCTCCACGAGAGGAACATTTCACCCATGGGTCTAAAAGAGCAGCTCCTGGCAAATCCTATTTTTTGGAAGTGCAGCCTTCCAGAGGAACAGGCTGATTTTTCATGCACACAGGAAAGCAGAGGAGAACGGAGGAATTATCAAATTGCAGGAGTTGAATGCCTGTTTCAGCGTTTTTCCCCTGTGACATTTTGAATCTTGTTTCAAAGAGACTTTTAAGAAATGTTTTCTTTTGACACTTTGATATTATTTCAAGCCTCTGTGTGGAATATATCATCTGATTTTATCAAAATAAAGCAATTCAGTTGACTCCACATGACTTTAAAAAAAAAAAAGCCTTAGGAAAAAATGGAAATTCTTATATTTTTGTGCCTGTTTAGGACAAAGCTCTTGGTTCCCACTCAAATCTTGATGAAATAAATGCACATCTCAAAGAGCAGCTCTTTAACACACACACACGTGTGCTTGCTAATTTAATTCCTCTAATTCATGGTTCTGCTGACCTCATAAAATTTTTACAGAGTGTTCTGAAATCCAAAAATCTAAAGAGCAAAAAATATTTTATTGGGAACCTGATTGTCAGGTCAGGACCACTGAAAGTCTGCAATTGGGTATTTGTTGATCTGGTCTTCTTAGGAATAAATAATAATTTCAGAGCCAGAGATTTCCAGTTTTAGGTTTGCTTCCCCTTCCTGATGGAGAGATTCACCTGCAGGGAGTGGCACAGGGATCAAGCAAACAGAAAATTTGATTTCTGATCTCTTTGAGAAGACATTTTTAGGTCGTAACTATTTTAGGAGCAGGGACCTGTTGAATGAATATTTTGAATGGATCAGGAGCAGGGAGGAGAGTTGAGGGCACATCCCCTTCATGGTGCAAAGACACCTTTGCCCTGTCCTTGGGAATGTTCAAAACCAGCTGGGAAAGAGGTGGATTCCTGGGAAATGGAAAACCACACTTCATTTACCAACATTTTCACAGCTTTGGGAGACTTTGTTAATTTGTGGTAACAGCTTCTGCAGCCTTGTCAAAATAAATGTCCAGTGCAGGTAGGAAATTCAGCTAAGGCTACCTGGGAGGGTGGGCACATCCTCAGTGCAGAGGGAGAACAGGGCTGAATATGGAATTTCTCCCTTGCCCTGGCACCTCAGCAAACCCACAGCATTTAGCTGTGCCTCATTCTCCCTGGCTGGAAAGCAGAAAACTCTGGCTTTTCCTTGCAAGCCACTGTGAACCCTGTGGAAATGTCCCAAGTTCCTGTGTGAGAGGCCCAATGGAAGCAGGCTATAGACTCCTGTTCTCCCTGTGTTTTGAAAGGCAGGAGAAACAGCTGGAGAAAGGGCTTTACATTTTAATTTTTAGAAGGCTTGGAAGTCTCCTCTGACTGTTTTTGTCCTGTTTCTGTGTTGCATACAGGTAGGAATCCTATAAAAGAAAAACTTTATAAAATCAGGGCTTAGGCCTGTTACTTTTCTAAGTACAGCTAAGCAGCTAGCTAAGTTCCCATGTGAAAGAACCTTGAAAATGAAAGTCAGCTAACACAACAAGTTAGTCTTCTGAAGAAAATCAGTTTGCACCTTTAATAACAAAAGATCTGTCCCATGAGAATCCACAAAGAAAATAAATAAACACCCGTGAACAGAAAAAGTCTTAACACGTACACACAAAACCACAAAAACTGAGTGGCAAAAAAACTACTAGCCAACTGGAGCTGAAGACAAAACTATAGAAAAATGAGCTGTGTGGATAAAGAATTGGCTTTCCTGCATGAAGAAAGTGGGTTCCATCTGCTTTCTTACAACACTTTTGCCCTGCAGGTACTATGCCATCTGCTGCCAGCCCCTGGTGTACAGGAACAAGATGACGCCGCTGCGCATCGCGCTGATGCTGGGAGGCTGCTGGGTAATCCCAACCTTTATTTCTTTCCTCCCTATCATGCAAGGCTGGAATAGCATTGGCATCATTGATCTGGTGAGTAGCCAAGGAGGGACTCTGATCCAATGTGTTGGGTGCTGGATGGTCTTTAAAAAGCAATTTTCAGGGAAAGGGAAAAAGAATGAGAAGCTGCTTGTTCCCAGTGCAGAGGGGCTGCTGAATTTCTGGAGGGGATCTTTAGGAGGGGTTGAAGTGGCTCTGTCCTGGAAGGACTGACACAGGGACAGTGGTGGCCTGGGAGAGGATTTTGCCCACATTTACTCTTAGCTCAGTGAGGAGTCCTTGGAAAGAGGGCCAAGCCCCAGCTGGCCCCTGACAACACCTCAGGAGTCCCTGGGCCCCTCGGCCTTCGCAGGATGGGATTAAATGAGAGGCAGGATTATTCTCTTGGTAGGACAAACAAGAGCTTGTAGTGCCAGGACAGGGGAGTGGCTGCACACTGCCAGAGGGCAGGGTTAGATGGGATATTAGGAAAAAGTCCTTCCCTGTAAGGGTGGTGAGGCCCTGGCACAGGATGCCCGGGGAGGCTGTGGATGTATCCAAGTGTCTAAGGATGGCTGGATGGGGCTTGGAGCAACCTGGTCTAGTGGAAGGTGTCCCTGCCCATGACAGGGAGCAACACAAGATGATTTTTAAGATCCCTCCCAAGCCAGCCCGTTCTCTGATTCCCACTTCTTCCCTCCTGGCTCGCCTTATCCTCCCCTCCGCACCCCAGATCCAGCAAAGGCAGTTCAACAAGGCCTCCAACTCCACCTACTGCATCTTCATGGTGAACAAGCCCTACGCCATCACCTGCTCCGTGGTGGCCTTCTACATCCCCTTCCTGCTGATGGTGCTGGCCTACCACCGCATCTACGTGACGGCGCGGGCGCACGCGCGGCAGATCCGGCTGCTGCAGCGCGCGGGGAACCCGGCCGAGCCCAGGCAGGGCTCCCATGAGCCACGGCAGCCCCCGCAGGAGCCACGGCAGCCCCCGCAGGAGCCACGGCAGCACCCCCCCGACCAGCACAGCACCCACCGCATGAAAACCGAGACCAAAGCCGCCAAGACCCTGTGCATCATCATGGGCTGCTTCTGCCTCTGCTGGGCCCCGTTCTTTGTCACCAACATCGTGGATCCCTTCATAAACTACACGGTGCCCGGCAAGCTGTGGACGGCCTTCCTGTGGCTGGGCTACATCAACTCGGGCTTGAACCCTTTCCTCTACGCCTTCCTCAACAAGGCTTTCAGACGTGCCTTCCTCATCATCCTGTGCTGCGGCGACGAGCGCTACCGAAGGCCTTCCATCCTGGGCCAGACCGTGCCCTGCTCCACCACCACCATCAACGGCTCCACGCACGTGCTGAGGTGAGTGCTGCCCTGAAACCCTGAGACAGAGGCTGGGACAGAGTTACAGGAATAAAGCTTTAATTTATTAAAGGGATTTAATTTATTATAGGGATTTATTAAAAGGCCTTCACAGGATACACCTTGGGCAGTACCAGAGCCCGGCCGTGGCTCTGCCCAAGGTGGACTCCTGGTCAGGAGTTTTCACAGTTTTATGAGTTTTGGTCCATTTCCATGTTGGGGTTAATTGTCCAATTCCAGCTCCAGGTTGTGCAGTCCCATCTCCCACATTGCTCCCCTCAGCTCGCTGCTGTTTGCTTCCATGTTGGGGTTATTGTCCAGTTCCAGCTCCAGGTTGTGCAGTCCCATCTCCCACATTGCTCCCCTCAGCTCGCTGCTGTTTGCACTTTTTGGGGCTGAGGCTGCAGCGGTGTCCTTGGTTTGGGGCTGGAGAAGGATTGTTCTGTGGGACTGAGCTGTGAGGAGAACCTGCTGACACTTTGTGTGAAGTTCAGAGTCACACACCAATGCAGGGCAGAGTCTGGAAAATATGACAGCTGAAACTGAAGGCATCAGCCCAGGGCTGCACAGAGCCTGCAGCCACCAGCAAGAGGAGTTTGTATGGGATTGCTTTCATTTTGCAATATCTTGGTGGTATAAATGCTTCAAAAGGGATGGGGCAAAAGCAATCCTGAGGGTGCTCAGGCAGCCTGGCTTTGTAGGGAGCAGGCATGTGCAGCTCCTCCAGAGGTGTGCCCAGGAAAGAGCTGGAGAATGCAGAAGTTGTGTGTGAATTTTGGCATCGATTGGTCTGAAGGGAACAACTTGACCCTGTGGATGCTGCCTGCTCCATCTTTAGGAAAGGGACCAAAAGTTTCTGCAAATGGGGAAGTTGTGCCAGTGGGATTTTACAGCTGCTTTTTGTCCCCTGGCAGGGAGAGCAGTGGCAAGAGGGACAGACCTTGTGCTGAACTCAGCTATGACAAAAATTAGCACAATAATGAACTGTAAATAGATGGGAATTTTTGGGTGTTCAGGGTTCTGTGCAACATCAGACTGAAAAAAGCCAAAATCATCTGAAAAATGCTGTGTTCCCCTTGAAACGGATTGTTTGCATTTCTTCTGTCATGAGTAGATATTTATTCAACACAAACCAACAAACTCCTGCCTCCATGAATCATTGAACTCTTGTAGAGCACAAGTGGATGGGGAGCCAGGTCAGCATTGCTGGAATTCCTGGATAAAACAAGTTGTGAAATTTTGCCACAGCAAAGAAGATGACTTTAGGTGAAATATTTGAGCAATGATCAGAGCAGACAAACTCTGGAACCTCTGGGTCAGGGAGGTCACTCTGGTGTGTTCCCATTTCCTCTCAGAAGTGCTCAGAGCACTGCATTGGTCTCTTCAGGGACAGCTCTTGTGAGAGGTTTATTTACCACTCATTTTCCAGCACTGAGAGGTCTTCTCCAAATGTCAGTTAGATTTCTCCAAAGGAAAACACATCCTGATTTCTCTCTCGAAAGAGCCAAGAGAAACAAAGTGGGAAAAAGCTCCAGTTTTTAGAGGTTTAACAGCTCTGCTGATCCACTGGAATAAAAATAAATCCCTGCTTGTGGTAGGAAAGAGGTCAGAGCTGCTGTGGAGCAAAAGGACGAGTGATCACAGAATCCTGGAACCACAGAATGGGTTGTGATGTTTTTTGAGTGGTTTGTGATGCGTGGCTCTCAGCCAGGATTCCCCCCAGCACAGGGAGGTCCTGGGGGTGGAGCAGTGATCCCACCCCACCTGTGAGGGTAGGAATTCATGGGCTGCAGCTGTGGCTCAGCTCAGGAAACGCAGAGCTTGTTCCTCAGAGCTGCTCCTGGTGCACCCAGCAGGTCTCTCACGGGTCTGGGCTTACAGGTAAAATATCTCCTGCTGTTCTTCCTCCTGCTGTTCCTCTTGTCCCTTATCCAGGTCTGGCCTTACAGGTAAAATATCTCCTGCTGTTCTTCCTCCTGCTGCTCCTCTTGTCCCTTATCCTCCCCTGGGCACCAAGGCAGCTGAAGGCACCACGGAGCTTCCCAAGGCAGAGCAGCACACTCAGTGCTGGGGGCTGGAAAGGGTTAAAACTTCTGACTGCCTGGGGATTTTAATGATCCTGCAAGAGGAATCCGAGCTCTGACAGGTTCTGTCTTCTTCACTACAGGTTCATTAAGCCCAGGTGGATCATTTGGGCTTGCTCTGCCCCTCCCTCCCTTCCCTGTTTCACACTGGATTTGCACTGGGTGGTTTTGGAGGTATTTTGGAGGCAAGTGTGGAGTTTTTGTGCTGGTGGCACCTGCAGAGCTTTGGGGGCTGTGTTGCCCCTTCTCCAGCAGTTCCTTTGTTTATGGCACCAAGAGAGGAGATTTTTTCCCCCTTGCCAATGTGCTGATAAAGCACATTCCCACTAAATTCTTTTTTTGGAAATTCCTGAGCAAAAGCTTGAGAAACACAGCAAATGATGAGCATTTAAAAATGGTGATTTCAGTGATATTTCATTTGTTTTGCCCAGGGCAGGGCAGCCAGAGGTTGCTCAAGATGTGTTTTCCACTCCAGAGGTTTCAGTTCAGGGATCAGCTCCCTGTGCCAGCACAAGTGGCTCCAGACCAAGCCCAAGCTGAGGGGATCTGATTGCTGCCTGGAAATGCTAATATTGTTAAATAGTCAGGAGGTTATTTGGTTCTTCACCTAAATTTCATTAGCTGCCAACCTGGAAAGAGATTCTCTAAAAACACGGGGGATTATTAGACTCAATAACAACTAAAAAAAGAGTTTTGTCATTTCTTGAAGGAGCTTTCTTGATTTTTTAATGAAGCTTTGCCAATATTTACAACCAAACTTATGTTCCAACTCCCCTGGAGTGGTTTTCCAGCTTGGCATCGGTGCCAGCCTTTCTGAGACATTCCCTGTGCCTGGGGGCTGGCAGGGGCCCTGAGCAGGGCACAGGGAGCTGTGGCCATCAGGGGTCCCTCAGACAGATTTGGGCTGAGTCAGGGGGTGCAGGGGAGATTTGGGATCTGCTGCAGGATCCAGGAGCAGAGGAGCCCTCAGGTCCAGGGATGTGGGTGTTCCACAAAGCCCACGTTAGCACTCTGTGGCAGAGGAGCCTCCTTCCCCCAGGCCCTGCTCCCCAAAGAGCAGGACACTGCTGAAGCCTTGTCCCAGCTCCAAAAATGCCTCACTGGGGGGAACAGAGAGCTTCTGATAAGAGAAAAGCTTCTTGCAATTGTGCTGAGTGAAATCAAGACATTTACCTTATTTCCTACAAAGGAGAGAGGAGATTTGAGTTTTAAAATACCACAGTTTCCTTCCATTTTTGAAAGATAATCTCTTTCAATATGCCTGGGTGTTGGAAAAAGATATTCCTGTGAAGCTAAACCCCTTTGTTATGTGGCCTAATACGAGGTTCAGGATCAGAAGTTCTGCATCAGTTTGTGTCTGGTGGCCAGGCTGAGGCTCTGCAGGGCACCTCGAGCTTGGAAATGCCTGAAATGTGACTCAGCTTTGTCTGCTTTTAATTGCAGGATCTGTGCTTTGGGTGATGCAGGCAGTTGTGCTGTGGTGGGGCAGGATGTGCCCTCCAGCTGGAACTAGGGGCCCATGGCCCAGGGCAGAGCCCTGCTGGCCACATTCCCCCATTCCCTGCAGCTGGAATGCCTGACAGCTCCTCCTGGCAAGGCCCAGACCTGGTGGAACCTTCCCACTTAAAAAATGGAGTGCAGCTCCACCACCTGCATTTAGGTGCAGACAGACATCCCTCATAATACAGCACGTAGAGAATCCAACTCCCAGTCCTTTGCCAGTCTCTCCACTCCTTCCAGAGGTCCAAAAAAGGATTTAAAACTAATTTCGGTACCTGAATAAACTCTGTTATGGATAGAAATTTGCTCTCCACCTACTTGCCTTCTGTTTCAACTGACCTTTGAATGTGTTGGGCTGGTTCTCTCCTCTCCAGAGATTAATTTGGTTTATCAGCCAAGTGTTTTCAGCCAATGCAAATCAGCATGTGCAAAGAGCTCCACATGCCTTAGGGTTAGAAATTCTATAGAAACCTCAGCAATTATTGTAGTGTTCTGTTCTTCCTCGGGGCAGCAGTGTCTCCAACTCAGAGCTAATTGTCTAAGTGCATTTTAATTTCAGGTTCAGTTCTTTGTTCTTCTTTTCAATAGTTCTCTTCCTTTCTGATTGCTAGAGAATTTATTTCAGCATTGTATGCACCACCCCACTGTAAAGTCACAGTGTGGAAAAGCTTCACTGTTGCTGTGTTAAAATTGCTTTTAAGGCTCTTGGAGTGGCTGTGGGAGAGAAAACCTTGTTATTCCCAAGATATTTTGGCCAGAAATTTGGTATTTCCAGGAAGGTGTCAAGGACTTTCAGCACATCTGTTGTGATTTGACTGTTTTTTAACCATTTGCCATTTTATGGGTCCTTCCCATTGCCTGTGGTGCTCACCCACCTGTGAGCCCAGCCCTTGGGCAGCTCTGAGCATCTTTCCACCTTCAACTTTCCATTTCAAAACAGAAAAATGGCATTTTGAGGGTTTGGTTTGATTTATTTGGCACAGCAGAGCTGATCCTTGCCACCATCTGCTGCTCATGCATCTTGAATGGGTGACCTGGCCTGGGAATTGATGCAGAGCCAGGCTTGGTTTGGGTTTGCCACCAGTAAAGCTGAACTTTTGCTGTGGAAATGTGGGAATGACATGCAAATATTCCATCTATTAAATCCAGCTGATTAAGGCTGTTCCTGCATGAGCTGATGACTTCCAGTCCTCACTTGTGCATTAATCTCTCTGTTCTGTGGCCATGACAGACCATTCCAGCCAGCCTGGAAAAGAGCATTTTAAAATGCAGGGAACCAGATTTAGGAGGCACTTTGGGAACCCCCCAGGGACTCCTACCCAGGGCTTCTGCTGGGCTGCCCTTAAATTGGATTGCAAAGACACAGACACAGTCCAGGCCCGGGTCTGAGATGGGTTTTGCACAGCAGTCCTTGGGCTAGGCTTGGCTGTGGAACCTTTCCTTGCTGCAGCAGAGCTGGGCTGGGAATGGGGGCACTGCCGAGGTTCATCCAGAATTCCTCCCTCTCTCTGGTGCTGTTTCCCCTCAGAGAAGTCAGAATTCCCATCTCGCTTCATTCAGCCTTCCTTGGCAGTGGTTTCAGAGTCAATCACGTCCCAGGAGTGTGGATTGTGTCTGACACTGTCACTGACAGGCTTTCAGAGATGTTCTGGAGGTTTGGCAGAAGGGTTGTTAATGAGGCTGTTAATTTGTGTCATTCCACTGAGCCGTCACAGCACTTCAGGAGCTGCAGAGCACGTGGCCCTAAAGAGCTTTTTGCTTTATCTGTGAAGTGTTTGTGTTATCGTGGAATGGCTGAGGCTGGAAAAACCCTCCAGGATCGAGTCCAAGCTGTGCCCAATCCCCAGCTTGTCCCCAGAGCACTGAGTGCCACCTCCAGGGATGGGCACTCCCGACCTCCCTGGGCAGCCCCTTCCTTTTGTTTTATACTTTGCCTTGATGTGATGTCACAGCCCAGCCGAAGTGACATCCACACAGGAGCCTTTTCCTGCTCTGAAATCCTTTTCTCTCTCAAAATGAAGTCTAACAATTCCTTTAACCTCCGTGTTTTCCAAGCTCTGAGTCCTGGCAGTGCTTTTTCTCCCACTGAAATGAAGCCACTTCTGGAAAACCACAGAAACAACAGTTTAAGTGCAATGCACAGCAAAATATTGTGGAGATTGATTTAAGAATGGAAGGAAACAATATGGATTTGTCCCTTTGCAAAGCTACACGAAACAGAGCAGAGCCAAACAGGCAAACTCAAGTACAAAAGAAAAGAAAAATCAAGAAACTGGTCATGTCTCATATTAATGTTATCTATGAGTAACTTTATCACTGATTGATCTGTCAGTGCACAGGAACAGTCCCAGTTTCCACTGATATATTAAAGGCACATTAATGCATTCAGGGAGATTCATGCCCTGTGCTGCTTTTGTGACAGGCTTTTATAGCACCAGAGTTGGTATTTATTAGCACTGAAAGCACTTCATAACACTTGGATCCAGCATTTGAGACAAGAACTGCACAAAGCAACTGCTCCACAGGCAGGAAAGCAATTAGGAGTGACACTTCCACAAGTGCTGCCAGGAGATCTTCAAAGAGCTGCGTTCCACGGAGCCAGCAGGGCTCTGGAGCTGGCAGTGGGGAAGGTAAACTCCTGTTTAATAAAACTCCTGTTTTATCCAGCAGGAGTGTCCCATCCACCTCCCCAGCCAGGGATGCACCTCCTGCAGCATCCCTGGAAATCCATCCTTGGCACAGCCCTGCTCAGCCTCTGTGGGAAGTGAGGAAAACCAGGCACTGATCTCTGCTCCTGTGACAGGGACAGGAGCCAGGGAAGGGCTGGAGCTGTGCCAGGGCAGGTTTAGGGTGGATTTTGGGAAAGGTTCTTCCCCCAGAGGGTGCTGGCACTGCCCAGGGCATGGGCACGGCCCTGAGGCTGCCAGAGCTCCAGGAGAGTTTGGGCAGCACTCCAGGGATGCCCAGGGGGGGATTTTGGGGCTGTGCAGGGCCAGGGGCTGCCCTGGATGGTCCCTCCCAGCTCAGGATATTCCAGGTTCTATTCTGTGAGAGAAGCCCATAAAACACCAGCTCACAGAGCTCAGGGAAATGAATGATGCACTTCAGTGACAAACCAGTTCTTCTGTTTTTGAAAGGATCTTTGTCCTTGATCAATTCTTTTAAAAGCCCATAAAATCCTTTCAAATAAGCTGCAAGCTAAATTAATTTCCTTAAAATCCTCTTTCCCCCTATGCTTGGCTTCACATGTGTTTGCCTGGGAAGATTTGGCTGTAAAATTGTGCCTGCTCACCTTGGAATTCTTCTTGTCCCATAATTAATAGTTGGGCAGCACAGGCTGCTGGGCTCTCCTGGAGCTCCCTGCCCTTCCCTCCTCCCTCGTGGGCACTCCTCTTTGCAGGCACAGGACACCCTCAGGGCTTCCAAGCTCCTGTTTCACACTCAGCTGCGTTAAGGGACAATTCTACTTGATCCTCTCATGACATAAGGAGAGCTGTGCAACTCTGAGCAATTGTAGGTGCCTGAAATTTGATTTCTTCCAATCCAGGACTGCTGCCTTACAGCAGAATTTTCTTTTCCACGTGCACTGTTCCAGGCTCTTGTTGGCCCAGGAGCAAAGTGCAGGATGAGAGAGGGGTTACAGCTGGTCAGTGTTTTAGGAAGCCCTGGAATTCCCTGCTACACTTCAGGGGTTTGGTGAGAGGCCAGCAGCCCACAGAGGGGGATTTTGAAGCTCATCCTTGCAGCCAGGCATGGGTCCAGCTTTGGTAAAGATTAAGTGGTTTAAAGATTAAGATTAGTGCAGACTAAGTCAGGGAGCTCAGCTAGTGCTCTCCCATCTGTACTTAAAAACCCAACCCAGCATTTCCAGCACATTGGAGCTGTCAGAAGACTCCAGGATCAGCAGCCAGGGATCTCCAGCAGCTCTGCATTGCCTCCATAAATCAGATTTTTTAGCAGTGAGCATGGCTGCTAAAATCATGGGGACAAATTAAGTGGCCGAGTTACAACTCCCTGGACTTTGGTTCAGGAGCCAGATGTGGCTTCCTCCAGAGAGGATCCTCAGTCCCACCAAAGGGGTGGTTGGTGCTCCTGGAATGGTCAGGAGGAAGGCAAGACCCAGCTCCCAAATCCCTTCCAGAGCACTACTGAAGAGGTTTTGGAAAACAGGCTCAGCAGAGGATTCCTGCCTAAAACCCTATGGAGAGATAGGAAAAGGATTTTCTTGAACAGCAGAATGATTTCCAAAATGGTTTATGGAAAAAAGGACTCCACCTGATGGCTGAGATGGTTCTAAGTGAAGGTCAGGCTCCTTTGAGTGGGAGGTTTGGGGTGTAGCTCTGCCTGATGCCACTGAGTGCTCAGTGTTTGATGTGGGGCTGTTTCCTGATTAACCAGCGCTGTGTTTTTTCCTTTTCCCCCCGTAACTCCCTCACTGTGTCTGTCTGTGCTCCTTCCTGCACTAAAAGTGGCTGTTCCTCTGTCTCCAAGCTCCTCCTGCTCTTCTGCAGCAGACCAGCTCCTGTCTAGCCATGACCATGCTCTGTAAGTCCCTTCTTTTATTACTGCAGCTCTGTCTGTTCACTGTTTATTGAAACCCGCTTTGAACCCTCCTTCATTTATAGCTTAACGTTTGTGGGGTGGAGGCAGCAGCCCCAGGGGATTGGGGATGTCTGACAGGGCACTGGGGGGGCTCCTGGCTGCAGGGTAATGTGGATTACAGGGGTTTTCCCCTTTGGGATGGTTGTTCTCACTCCAAGGACCAGGCTGCAGCACTGCGGGCTCTCCTCAGTGGCAGCACACAGAGAAAAGCAGGATGCAGAGTGGCTTTGGATATTAGGAAAAATCCTTCCCTGGGAGGGTGGGCAGGCCCTGGCACAGGTGCCCAGAGCAGCTGGGGCTGCCCCTGGATCCCTGGCAGTGCCCAAGGCCAGGCTGGAGCTGTCTCAAATTGGTTAAACCTGGCAGCTCGGGGCCCCAGCTGCGTTCCTGCCGCGGGGGATGCTCCAGGGCCGGGCACTCCAGACATGCAGCTCCAGGAAAGGGGAGGAAGTGTGGAATTGGCTTCCTCCTCAAAATGTTTGTGGGACGAGGGCAGGGGAAGGAGCAGGGCTCATCCCAGGACTGAGCCAGTCCTGGTGGTCACAGTGACAGCCTCCCTGTCTGGGCAGTGGGGTGACAAGTCACAAGGGCTGACAGGACCCAGGGAATGCATCTGTCCCTTCAGAGCCACCCCCACAGCAGCTCCAGCACCCCCAGGTACCCATCCCTTCAGCTGCACCCCCAAATCCTGGGCACACTGCACAGCTCCCACTAAACCTGCAATTATCCCAGGAGATTTGTGCATCAGGGGCTTCCCTCTCCTTTTTCCCTTCAGTGCTTTTGTTTATTCCTCATTAGGCACACAGGTTTCAGGGAGGCAGCAGATTGCAGCAGTGACTTTACACCAGCAGAATTCAGGGCAGTTTCTGCTCCCTCCATCTGGAAGGGAAGCATCCCTCCAGGCCTGCAGGGAACAGAGTTTGGGTGGGAAGGGACCTTACAGCTCACCTCTTCCCCCCCTGCCATGGACACCTGGAAAATCCCAGCTTATTCCAAGCTGTGCTTTATTTTTTTTCTCTTTTTTTTTTTTTTTTTTTTTTTTTTTTTTTTTGTTAGGATTGGGCTTAAAGACAAGAGGTGGTTAATTTTTGTTTGGACTTAGATGTTTATTAGTTTTCCTTTATGCTATAGTTTTACGAGCTGTGAGTTTTAGCTAACAAAGTGAAAAATGGTTTTTGGGGGTTTTTTTTACAAGGTTTTTTAAGTGCAGATTATTTAAATAAGAAGTGACACTTAGATTATTTTTATTTCTAACTTCATAATTAAAAACTTGAAGCTCACACTGCAGTTTCTTGTCTAATTACAAACTACTACTTAAAGCCTAAGAAGAAGTAGGTGAAGGAGACAGACTAGCTCAGGCTTAAAAACCTTTATCTTGCTTTATATATATTCTGTTATTTTAAAATGTTAAACTTTAATTTTTCTACTTTGTGATATTATATACTTCTGTTTAAACTACACACAGTTTTAGTGTTACTACTTAATTTTGGAAGCTTTCTCTGTGGCTTCAGGTTAAATGTAGTGGTTTTTTGAGGGTCAGTGCCTTTTAGCACAGAAAGCTGAAAATTCTCAGGAACCAGGGTTCCAACACCAAGCCCTGTCCAGCCTGGCCCGGGACACTTCAGGATTCTTCACATTTTGGGATCTAAGGCTTCACTGAGCACTCCAAGGTCTTGACTGCAGCTGTACCCAGCTGTTATCCCTTCAGTCCTTTGTGTCAGGTGTCTGTGAAATGTCCTCATGTCAGTGTTTCTGTGTGCTCTCACCCCTCTGGAGACACCCCTGTGTCCATCCCTTTATTGTGATCCATCGTGGCTGCAATTTTCCCAAAAATCTCCCCTGGAGAGAGGCTGCAGATGGGATCTGTGGGGTGTGCTGCTCTCTCTGCTCTTCAGGGCAGTTGTTGCCTCTGCCTGGAGCAACCCAAGCTGAGCTGCTGCCAAGCCCTGTGACCCTTGGACATAACACCTCTCCCCTCCTTCTGCTGGGCACAGAGAGGAAAATCTGGATTTTCCATCCTATCTATGCAAAATAGTTACAAACCCTTACCCATCTGGTCTGGTAGGGTTTTACACTTCCCTGGTCAAAGTGACAAATACCTCCCTCAAGGTCAGGACAGCAGCAAAAGTAGCTCAAGATTCAGAAAGCAACAAGGAGCAAGGACCAAAAAATCAGAATGCACTGGAAAAAGCTGCTCTGGGCCAATTTTCCCTGGTCTAGAAACAGAACTGGGGTGATAAAACTGCTTCTTGTTCTTCTGCTCCTCTCTTTGTCCTTGTTTATGTCCCCCAGTTGATTTTGTCACAGTTGTTACTGATGAGATCCTGGGTGAGGCTGCAGAAAAGTTATTGGAGATGGTGCTGGGGGTTTTTTGAGGCTTAGAAGCTGAGAGAGAAGTTGTCAGTGCCTGTTGTAGGAACACAGCTGATTGAAACACCTCAGGCATCAGAAAAAGTGTTTGCAACTTGTAACTCAAACCTTTCCCCACCATCATCCTTGCAGGCTGCAGGAAGTGCCTGGAAGGAGAAGGAAAAGCTCCTTTTTGTCTTTTTTTCCTGCTTTAACAACTCCTTGGTGTGGTAGGGATCCCTGGTGGGAGTTATGGCTGGAGTGGTACAAGAGATGTCTTGGAAAGAGGTTTCAGCAGCAGAAACCAGGGGCTGCCCAATTTTCCAAAACATAAATCCTTCAGTTTTGAGGAATGCTGTCAAAGAACCAATGGAAATACACAGCCTGGAACAGGCTTCCAGCTGGAAAGGCAAAAAGAATGATGAGTGCTTCATTAGCAGCATGGCTCCAGGATTAATTGCCAAGAGGATTGGTGGCAGTTTGCTCGGCGGGTGCAGCGTGTGCCCTGCGAACTCCACGTGCTTTTCTCCAGCAGAAATGAACTCCAGGGAGTTCAGCATTGCTGGCCTGGATCCAAAGGGAGGGAGAGAAAACCTGCCACGGGGGGAATCAGGAAAGAGAGGGAGGCTTTCCCTTTTTTCCCAGTTAAACCCCTGGGTAAAACAAGAAGCAGGCACACGTGTGTGTGTGTGCGCTCCGTGTTCCAAGGGCACATTCCAGCAGCAGGAGCCTGGAGCCAGCACCTCTGAAGGCTTCTCCAGACACCCTCACTGGGATCTTTGCCTTAAGGTTTCAGGGATTTCTGAGCTGAAGCTGCTCTTCCATCCTCATTCCTTCCACCCCAGGAGCACGAGGAGGAGCAGGGAGGGGACGGAGCCGTCGCCGTGGTGCCGATGGCAGCGCCATTTCCAGAGCTATAAACAGTGTCATTGTCATAGCTCTTGGAATGGTACTGCCATAAGCACTGGACTGCCAGCTGCTGTGCCTGGGAGGGCCTGGCCCCCCTGGAATTCCCTGCATTGGGATGGAGCCCCTTCCTGAAGGATGGATGAAAGCTGGCCCTCAGTACCCGAGTCTCCAACAAGCAGCACGCTCTCCTAACCCACAAATCCCTGCAGAGATTGCTGATGCATCCAGACCTCCCTGCCTGGGCCAAGAAGAAGCAGAAAGTTCATGGAAATGTTGGGAGCAAAGCAGTCAGGCTCTGCTTGTCTTCTTTGGGAAGAATTGTACTTCTGCAGTGAGTTTGGCTGTGTCTGGGTGGGTGAGTGGGGACAATGTGCTCGTCCTAAGCAGCCCATCCTTGGGCTTGTGGAGCTCGTGTGCTGCCCTGCAGGTGTATTCCTGAAGGAATCTCAGCTAGAGAGAAGATCCTGGTGACAAAACCATCACAAGTGGAGCTGTCAAGCAGAACAGGAGCATCAGGAGCCCTGGGAGCTCCGGGGTCACAGGACAGTCCCTGCCTTTGCTCCCCTTTGTCCTTGCTCCAAGAGTTTCCCTGCAAAGTTCCCTATTTTGCCATCCCAGCTTCTTTTTGGCAGAGAAGAGGAGGAGCCCCAGCAGCCCCAGGCGTGGCAGGGCAAAGAAATCAGTGTGGACGTGCCAAGGTCCCAGGCAGGCACTGGGGAAGGGAATGCCCCATTCCCACAAAGCCCTGGCAAACAATTCCCAATTCCTGCTGGAATTCCCATTCCAGGGGCAGCTGATCCCCTCCAGGGGCTGGCCCAGACCGTGGGCATGCAGAGAGGGGCCAGGGCACAGGGGTAAAGCTTCTGGAACAAGAACAAGCTGTAAACTCTTGGCAAATCCCAGACCTCTGTCTCCTGTGAGTCTGAGTCCTGCTCCAGAAGATCCCACAGGGATCTGAGAGCTCCAGCACGGAGAAATGTGTTTGTGGCTCCAGGTGTGCAATACCAGGGGTAGATTCTGGTCACTGAAGGGTCCTGGCATTTGTGACAAACCCACAGTTTACTTGGCCAACCCTCTGGAGACATTCTAAGAACTAATTAATTCTTTCAGCTTCTGGATTAAAACTCTTGTGCAAAACATCCCATCAAACAGAGACCATTATATGGTGTGTTAGTGTAATTAAATAACGAGAGAACTGAGCTCCAGAGATGCCCACAACACTTAATTAAGATTAATTAAGCAGCATGAATTACAGCTGGAGAGGATAAAAGGGAGCAATTCAGAGCTGGCACAGCAAAGGGGTGGGTTGCTGGGTTCATAAATTTATTTTCAGAAGCAGCTTCCCCAGCCAGGTTGATTTAGAGGGGTTGGGTTTAGGCCCTGGACAGCCCCGTGCTCCTGGCCAAGCACAGGGGTCCCCGTGCAGCTGGGAGCAGTGAGGGCCTGCATTTCTGGAGGCTCCATAGCACAGACAGAGCTCTGCCAAAAGAAAACTCCAGATTTCCTTCACTTCCTCTCTGGGGCAGCAGTGTGATCTTCATTCCTTAGGACCAGAGAATCCCAGAATGGTTTGGGTTGAAAGGGACCTCAAACCTCATCCAGTTCCAACCCCAAACCACCTCCCACTGTCCCAGGCTGCTCCAAGCCCTGTCCAGCCTGGCCTTGGACACTTCCAGGGTTGCAGGGACAGCTGCTCTGGGCACCCTCACAGGGAGGAATTCCTTCCCAGTATCCAACCTAAACCTGCTCTCAGTTTGAAGCCATTTGCTAAATTATTGGGCAAAGCACATCCTTGGTTGCCTCAACATAACACAAAGAGTTGTGGTACAAAATTGGGTTTATTTTGTGAGACCAGTTATTGCTGTAGGAGAGCCCAAACTTTAGTCAGTTACATTGGAAACTTGATGGGTGAAAAGCAATTTTCTGTTCCATTTGCCACATGTATCACTGCTCTGCTTTTCCTCAGGAAGGAACAAACATAAATCTGAGCAGATTTTATTTACCAAAGCAGGGACTAGGGCAGAGATTTATGGACTGTGTCATCTCCTCTGGAGCAGAAAATAGACAGGCCCAGGGGCAACCAAGGGATGGCACAACCTTCAGAAGCTGGAACTTACTTGTTTGATCTGCACAGCACATTTGATGGCAATGTAGAAAGTAATGGACAGGTGAGGTCTCACAGGTGGCCCTGAAAGACACTCAGACCAGAAGAAAGCACAAAATAACAGAAATAACCTGGTGTAAAGAGCAGGGATATGGAAATGAAGGGTTTACACACACAGGTGCTTTGATGGCCTTGGTTACCTCCTCCTGTGCTCAGAATCAATTCACTGATCAGTGGAACTCTTGGTGTCATGTCCCAGTGTGCAGGGAATTTCTCTAAGGAATGATCTCCAGAGGAGTTGCTGAGAGCTGGTTTTACTCTGAATAAAAGAAAACCCCAAACCCATCAGAGAATAAATAAATATCTGCATGATTATGGTCCCTTGGTTTTTGGGTTCCCTCATCCTCCCCACAAAACAAGCTGTGCCTTATATTCAGATTTCTGCCTCTCCTTGCCCTGGACACAGCACAGCTCAGTGTTGAGCTTGACATTTTTTGGGGCACTTTCAGGAGATTGGAGGCTCTGCTCGTTAGGATGCTCAGAGGAAAAAAAGGTTTTCCTGAGGTGTTTGTTCCCAGAGAGGTTCAGAGGATCCCTGAAGTCCCAGAGGGGGCAGGGCCTGGCATCACCTGCACAGACCCTCACGGGCAGGAACAGCTCCAGGAGAGGCTGAGGTGGGGTAACTGCACCAGCACAGGAGGTGTGGGGACAGAGGGACAGAAATTGGGGACTGAGCAGCCTCTGAGTCACAGCAAAATGAAGCAGCAGCTCCTGTCCCCCCTCCTGAAGAGGATCTGACCCTGCTGGGAGAGAGCTCTTGGCAGGGAAGGGGATGAGCAAGGGGAGCATCATCCTTCCTGAGGAACAGGGGAAGGAACACAGGCAATATGTGCTCCTTGGCTGGATCCCTGCACAAGCTGGAAACGGGGAGAAACTGCCCAGGAGAGTGAGGCAGGGAATTAATTGTGCTGCTGGGGGAGCACAGGGAGCACAGGGGGTTGGAGGTGCCAGCCTGCACTGATCAAACCAAGGCTTTTGAGGGAGAATCTGGAGATTTGATTCAAATTAAGCACCCACTGCCAATGTCCCCATCTGTGGTGTGACATTTAATCCTGATAAAAGGCTCACAAAAGATGAGGAGTGGGGAGCACAGCTCACAATTAATTAATAATTGTTCACAATATCACGGATGAAGCTTTACAAATTCACACCCAGTGGGTTGTAAGGGAGAAAGTCCAAAGCCAGGAATGTGCTACTTTAATCACATCATAGAAATATTAATTGGAAAATCTGGATAAAGGAGGAAAGGGGAGAAGAAACTCACACTGAACACAACACGGTGGAACCTGGTGTTTGCTCTCTCAGCAGGATGGAGACCTGAGGAAAGGCAGCCAAATAAATCAAAGTTGATAAGATTTACTAAGCTTAACCTGCAACAGGTCCTAGTTGAGATGTTAAAGGCATCACAGGGTTATTTATTATTAATTTTAAATGGTTTTTTCCTTATTAAATTTAACAGGTTTTAAATTGACTATTATTTGACTGGTATTTTGTTATTTAATTTTTATGTCATTACCCCATTACAAGAAAATATCATTTTCAGCCCTTAAATAAGATCCCTTCAGGTAAGCACAGCCTCCCAACACCACCTTGGGGCTGTGCAGAAGTCCCCAGGACACAAAACTGTGGATTTGGCATGGCCCAAAGGCAGGAAGGGCTGGCTGAGCCATTCCCTGGGGAGCAGAACTCTTCCCTCGGGAGGGTGGGAGGGAGACCCAGCTGCTGTGAGGGGGTTGGTGGCATTTGCTGCTGAGAGAGGAACCCAAAGGAGTGACAGGAACAATGTGCACATGCCAGCCTTTTGTTATCCAACACATGATGCTTGGGAGAAAATCTGCTTTTGACACCTAAAAACCAGCTCAGCTGTTCCCACACAAAATAGGGAAGGAGGGGAAGTTTTTGCCAGTTTCCAACGAGCTGTAATTCCATTTTTCCACTGGATATTTCAGTGGAGAAAAGCCACCCATTCCCAGAGGGAGAGGGCTGGTAACTATGGGAAGGGAGGTTTGGATCCCCATCCCTGGAGGTGGCACCTGGAGGTGGCACTGAGTGCTCTGGGCTGGGGACAGGGTGGGGATGGGGCACAGCTGGGCCTCGATGGGCTGGGGGGGCTTTTCCACCCTGAGATTCTGGGATTCTCCCACTGTGGCACATTTGAAACCTGACAAACTCCACTGAACAGCTCCAAGTTCTGCCACAGTTTCACTCCACAGCTTTTTAACAAATACAGGTCTTTTTTCCCCAGCAGAGAGAAGATTTAATTATGCCAGTGGTGAGACCTCCATTAAAAAAAAAAAAACCAAAAAACCAAAAACCCAAATCCTCGTTATCTTCCATTTGGATATTATTAATTGATCCTGCTTGTGTTTTAGTAATTGAAACACTTAAAGCCAGCAGCCCCTTCTGAGCCATCCCATCTGGGGGTGGTTGTGAGCTGCTCTTAATGGGCTGCTCTGTGTTTCTGGTGTGTCTGAGCACTTCAAGTGCTCTCCTCACTGTCAGATTTTGCACCATTAATTACGGTGCAAAAACGAACTGGAGGCCAAAATCTGGAGCTAATTAGAGCCTATCATGGAGTGCCAAGCTGAGCATTAACGAGGGAGAAATGGAAATAGGGAGTTAATGGGAGAAAAAGGGGAAAGGGCTCCTCTTCCCCACACCCCCCTGCGTGGCCCCTCTCATTTGTTTACTTGTTTACCCTGGTTTATAATTAGCAAATGTGTTTCACTCACTGCAAACAAGGAGCTCCTCGTGTATCTTGAAATTTGCTTCCTTTCTGTCCTTTGGTGCTGTTTCTGTTGTGGAAACATCAACATTAAAATGTCACAAATCTGTAGGAGAAGAACTCAGCAGCTCTGGGCCGTCCCCACCCTCCTGGCTGCTGTGTGGATCTGCTGATTTCCATCACCAGCTCGAGTCCATAACACCCAAATTCCAGGGTTTTTAGCTGAAGTTGAGCAAAACATCCTGCAGTGGAAAATAGGGAATATTATAAACATCATCCAGGTGGAGCAGCTGACAGCAGAAGGAGAGTGGGAAAAGGGAAAAATGATCAAATTTAGCAATTTTGGGGAGGGGGACTGCAAAGGACCACAGGGGAATTCATCAATAGAGCCTGGCAATAAAGAGGGTAAAAATGGAAATGAGCACCTGCAGTCCCAGGGAAACAAAATTTGGGTCAAATTCAGCAGGACAAACCCAAAAGGAAACAAGATGCTGAAGGGTTTGGACATCTCATTTCAAGATCCTGTTTCAGGTTATTATTTGCCTGCACTTCTAAACATCCTCCTTGAAAAAGATCCACAGCTCCTGCAAACACAAAAATGAAGGGACTGGAGGGGATTTAGTCTGGGTTTGCCAGAAAAAAAAAAAAAAAGAGGGATGATGGAACAATAGGGGAAAAAAAGGAGACACAAACACATTGGGAGATGCTTGCTTTGTTTCCTGAGACTTGTCAGAGACAAAAAGAAAAAAAATCTCTTCTTTATCTTTTTTTTTTATATATTTCTCTTATTCAAGGGCTTTGCTTACTTGAGAACTGCTAATTTTGTATCTGGATTTCTGCAGAAATCCTACAGAGTGCACTGAAAGGTGGGTGATGTGGGCTGGAGACAGATGTTTTATAAAACCTCTGCCTGATATTTAGCAAAGAATGATGAGGGCTGAGTTCAGCTCCCAAGGTTGGAACAGCATTATTTGATTTAAAGATAATTAAGAGATTCAGCTTAACTGCTCAGGAGGGGGAAAATAAACACTTGTCATGAGACAGAGAGAGATTTGTGTTTAGATTTGACTACAAAGGACTCTAAAATCAACATTGCTGTCAGAGCCATGTAAATAATTCAGCAATCCCAACGTTTTCCCAAGATCTGGGTTTTCACTAGGGCCATAATGGGATAATTCAATTTATTCTTACCCTGCTCTAATGATTTTATGCTGATGGCCAAGTGCAGAACTTCACTGCAGTGATGGGAACAGGACAAATTCAGCCCAGAGGTTACAGAGTTACTGGGAAGCTTTTAATTTTGTGGAGTCTGTGACCTTGGGAATGCTGAGAGAGGGATAATTCTGCTCTCATTTGTGGGAGTTTCATAGGCAGCTGCATTAAAAGCAAATGTTTTGTGAAATTCCATTTAATTTGGCCTCTGTGCATTCACTTCTTTCAGCAGAAGGTGGAAATGGAACAATGCATTTTGTTCTCAGTTCATTCTGACATTTGGTGTAGTTCAGATTTGAGGATTTTGCTCTTTCAAAGCCTTCCCACACTTTCAAAGGGGAAAAATATCACAGATTAAAATAGGGAATTCCAGAGATTCTTGGATTTCGTGTCACACTTTTCTCAGTTCTCTGTTTCCCAGCATCTCCCAGTTTCCCAAAACATCAGAAGTACCTTTCCAGGGAGACATAGCAGGGGACCTTCCTGGGGAGAACAGGCTCAGATTTTATTCCTGGCCCACTGGAATTCCATCTGGCAATCTTTCCTGGTGCTTCCAACCTGGGCAATTCGTGGTGCCACCCAGGGGTTGGTTCCTGGGGGGTTGTGGCTGCCATAAAACACAGAAATAAAAAAGACCCTTTTCCACCCTTTCCTGACACAGGAATGGAGCAGAGCAGATCCAGCACAGGCTGGGATAATTCACAAGAATCATCTGAAGCTGCTCTCTCCTCCCCTCACTTTTAGAGTGCTTTATCAATTCTGTTGTTTTCTAATTCAGAATGCATCATTCTGGAACTGAGCAGATGGTGCAAGGCTGATTCCAGGGCTGTGTTCATTAAAACACCTCTGCCAAGTGATTGTTCACCACAATCCCCATTTCAGATCAATTTTTTGTTCTTGCTCTTGGAAGTCCCTCTGAAAGCAGCAGAGATTTAGGAATGGACACGACATGGAGGGTGAGGTTGCAGCAGTGGTGCTGCAAATATTCCAGAGGAAAATCACTTTGGGGGAGAAAGGAAAACGCAGGGAAAGAGAAATTGTGGAGCAACAAAATTGTCAAATCTTAGAAAAGTTTCAGTCCTTCATTCAGTTTGGAAGCTCAGTTCCATTTAAAATGTGGCTCCAGCCAACTTTTACCCCAAAACCTCTTCTGCCTTCCACTATTTCAGGTGGTTGAGGAGAAAAATGGTATAAAAATTATTGAGAATGGGATTCTGCTCAACCCAAATGCAAACCTTCCCAGTTTATCCCATTTTACATCATTTCATCTTGTTTTCCTCTGGTGCCAGCAAATCTTTCCTGGGTGCTCCTGCAAATAACAAAAGTTTTGTGATACAATGGGAGCCATCAGCACCTACCTGCCTTTTCCTTGGAAATCTGTTCCAGGTGGGATGGTGGCTGGTTCCTGGGGGGAGTTTCTGGTTGTGTAGGAAGGAAGAAAAGTGTTTTGAAGTGTTTCATTTGGAGTTGGGCTTCAGAAACTGGAAAAGGAGAAAATGAAGACACAGGCAGTGAATGTTCACTCCCAAAATTGTCAATATCACAGTGGGGAGATCAGTCCCCTGAGAAGAGCAGCAAAGGGTGTTGAACATCAGTTGGAGTCTGCTCTTTTCTGCTTTTTTCTTCTTCTTTTTTAATCTCACGAGGAGTTGAAGACTTGCTCCAGATCAGAAATGGGGAAAATATCTGAAAGTGAGAAAGTCTGGAGAATGAGAAAAGCAAAACAAAGTGAAGAGCTCAGAACAGCAGCGTTGCAGTGAATTTGATACCTGGATTTTCTCCTCTGTTCTTGCATTCTCAGGGGGGTCTGTCAGTAAAGATTTTGCATTTATGATACAAAAATCACAGAGGGATTTGTGAATACAGCCCAAGCTGGTGCTCAGCAGCTTTTTGTGTAGTTCATGCCTAAACTTCCCGAGCCATTTGTGCACCCGGTGGGACCTGAGGTACCCTGGCAGTGCCAGATACGCCCCAAATCCCCCCACCCATCCCTATTCCTGCAGCCAAATCTCATCTCTGCCTATTGCCCTTCCTTTTCTGAGCAGAGGGGGAATGGATTTAGTGGCAAACGTCGCGGGGAGCCCGGAGTTAGCAGCTCTCGTCCCTCCCTGCACAAAGCCCGGCTGCAGAACCTCCCCCGAGGGTCCCGGGAATGTCAGGACAGCAGGAGCCACCTCCTGCCGGTCAGAAACGGGAGCAGCTAATGATGAAACTGCAATAACTAATGAGGAAACTGCAGTAATTAATGATGAGCTGTAAAGTGGGAAGGGATTACTGAACAGAGAGCAAAGGCAGCTGCACACCTCGGGTGGGTTTGGGAAGATGGAAGATGCAGGAGGTGCAGCCACACAAATCCCTCCCCCAGCAGGGCTCGGCTTGGCTGGGCCAGCCTGGCTTTGCCCTCTCTTCAGTTTTATTTAGGATCAGGGTGATCCAAACCCTCACAATTCCTGTCCCTGAGAGGTCAGGGCTGATCCCGGGGGCGAGGGCTGAGCAGGACCTTGGGCTCTGGGTGCCTGGTTTTCATCCCAGCTGGGGAAACCCAACCCCAAACCCAAACCCAAACCCAAACCCAAACCCAAACCCAGTCATTTCTGGGCTTTGCTCTCCTAGTAAATTGTCCAGGTTGGTGTGGGGGACAGCTCTGCAGGAGTGAAAGTGGGGACATTGCAGCCACTGCATCCCCTTGGAGTCTTCTCCCTGGGATTTGCCAAATTCCCAGAAGGAGCTGGAGCTCCTTGTCCTGCCCGTGAGCCTCTGGGGGCAAAACCCCACAGCTCCTGTCCCCTCCCAGAGCTGATCCCAGCTGTAATTGCAGAGTCCCTTGGGCTGCCAGACACAATTGTGCCAAAGTGGCCAGCAGCACAAGCCCAGGGCTGTGGGGAGGGCTGGCAGCAGGTCCCTGCAGGGGCAGTGCCTTCCCATTGTTGGGATTTATGGCTTTGTTATTTATTTCTCGGGGGTGGTTGGGGTCTGGGGAAAGCCCCCGGGGAAGTGACACAGCACTGTCCCCACTTTGGGAGGATGCAGAGGGCAGGGACAGCCCGGGATTGTCTCTGAGCACAAATCCCACGGAGGAGCCCATCAGAGGCAGGGAAAGGGCACAATTAATTTGCTGTAGGTAATTTACTTAATGCATTTAACCCTTTTAATGTTTCTTTTCCCTGCACACGTATTCCAGCTCCCTCAGATGTATCCACTGCTCAGACCTACCTGGCTGCTTTCTTTTGAAGCCTTCAGCCCACACGGGGAGGGTTCCAGTGCTGTTTCCTCCTGGCACTGTAGGATAAATCCTTGGCAAGTCCATGGGCTGGGAGCTGAGGCACACCAGGTGTGTTCTGCAGGGGAAGCAACTGGATTTCGGGGGCAGAGGAGCCTTTTCTCTGCTCCCCGCTGGTACCAACAGCTGAGAAATGAAGGATATTTTCAGAGAGAGATCCGTGGAGGCACAGGGGGTGAGAACAAAAGCAGGGCTGTAAAATCCCAGCTTAAATCGGAGCCCTACAACTGGCAGGCTGAACTTACATTTGAAGGGAAAAGCTGCAGGGTATGGAAAAACCCCAAGGAACACAAAAGCCTGGCAGCAGAGGACGCCCTTGACACATTCCTGGAGATGTTGGGAATATTTTAGGAATGACTGCCGGTACCTGAGCAAGCCATGAGCTGTCACTCCCAGGAATGCTCTTTCCTCCTGTCCTACCAGTGCTCTTTCCCCACAGGGTAAACAGCTGGAAGTGTTGAACTCACTGCCAGAGGCTTCAGACAGACACTTTGTGCCACACGACATCCCGGGACACCTTAATGACTCCTCTTTAGCTTAATGAACCTCTAACAATCGGCACCGCCTGCTCTTGCTGCTCTTGCTCCACTCTGGGACGGCCGCAGAACACGGAGGAAGGTTTGGATCCTTGGCTATTCCAGCCCCTGTCCATCGTCCTGAGCTGCTCCTCGTGCCAGGGGTTTCTCCTCCCCGTGTCCCGTCTGTGGCAGAGCCTTTGGCATTGCCGAGGTCTCCCGGGTGGATTGTGTTCCACAGTGTCCCTGTCTGCCTTGGTCCATCAGGTTCCAGCTCTGTTCTCACCTCGTGGCCGTCTCGTTGGAGTCTGTTCGGTGTCAGGTGCCAAATGTCTCTCCTTGCTCCTGACATCCACTCTCTAACTCGCCGGGAGCACGTTTTTAACATTCCTGATCCTTATTGGAAGTGCTGGAGCTCCAGGGCTGTGTGAGGGAAGTACCTGCACAGTCCGTGCTGGGAGCCAGCATCCAGCTGGGCAGCCCCTGCAGGAGCATCCACCTGCCCCAGCACACTCAGGCAGTGCAGCTCGCCTCAGCCACCTGAAACCCAAGGGGTTCTTGGTTTTCAGGGATTGCTCTGACTGCTCCAAACTGAAGATTTCGTTTCCTGTCACAGAGCAAAGCAGGGATTCACACTTTTTAATGTGGGATCTGGATATTTGGAAGAATCGCTCTCTTAAATACGCTCTGGGGTTTGCAAAATCTTATTTTCCATCAGTTTGGCATTTGACCTGGCCCTGACCAAGGTTTGTGTTCTCCCTCCCAGGTACACGGTTCTACACAATGGGCACCACCAGGAGCAGGAGAAGCTTCCCATCCACACCGACCCTGAATCCCAAGAGTCCTGTTTCTAGTCCTGGGCTCAGAAGAGGAGGAACAGAGGCCTTTTAGGATACCCCAAGGATTCACAGACAGCAGGAGCTGAAAATTCATCCATCTGCACTGTCATGGTGCCTCCTGCAGTGAATTCCCAGGAACGTCCAGCTGTGGGAGCAGGGTGGGAGCCTGGGGAGGGTCAGGACTGCTGTCCCTGTCCCTGCAGGAGCAGCTGGAGCCAGAGCCCTGCTCCAGGAGTGGGGCATTGCTGGCGAGGTCAGGACCCACAAGAGCTCCAAACCACCCCGAGCAGGGACTCCTGCTGCTCCTCTCCTGCTGCTCCTCTCCAGCTGCTCCTCTCCTGCTGCCCTGTGCTGGCTCAGCCCCTGTCCTGGAGGTCACCAGGTGTGGGGTGGGACAGAACTGCTCCGTCCCTGCTGGCTCCTGCCGCAGGGGAGGAGCAGCACCACGTTTTCTCCAGGAAAAGAAGAGGAAATGTTTGCTGCTGGGTTGCTGCCCGGGCCAGCACTGGAGGCTGCTCCACGCAGGCTGCTGAGTGCTGGAAATGCTCTGGTGGTGGCTCCTGGCTGGGCAGGGCCAGCCCAGCTCAGAGCCACGGCCATGCTCGGCCCTTCCCAGGGGACAGGACATGGCCCCGGAGCCCAGAGCTGTCCCCATCCCTCCCCTGAGCAAACTTTGGCCATTCTGAGGCAGCAGGAAGCTTGGCCAGGAGCCAGAGCCACTCTGTAATGGATCACTAAGTGCCACCTTGGGAAACAAACCATCGAAACCCTTTTCTAGCCACGTTTGGAAGAGAGACTTCTACTTACCTTGGCCACCTTTATTTTTCTATTTGTTGCTGGTCTCTTCCAGTTGAGGCAAGAAGTTTTCCAGACTTTCCAGTCCCACCATTTGCAAAGATCCCAGTCCTCAGCTGCTTCCTGCATGTCGATGTTGCCACGTTCCTCGTGAGCTGCTTCCCCCTTTGCATGGGAAGGGTGGGCAAGGCTCTAAACTCCACAAATTTGGGAAAAGGATTTTCATGCAGGATCAAGACCACGAGCCTCGACCCTTTTTGGGTGAAGATCTACCCCAGAGATGCCACCCTGAGCCTAGAAAATAAAATTGTACTTTGTCATATCGTGTAACCATGTACAGATATTTTTAATGTACAAAGAAAAGCTGACATTATTTATTATTTTTTATCAGGAACATGTGGTTTTTTCATTAAAAGCTTCTAGACCAAGGAGCTTAACATTCTATGTATTATTATTTAGTAATATTTCTGTTGCTATGTGACAGGTATTTACTGTAAACAGACAAACCCCGCTCGGAACAAACAAAAATGTTGCTCAGCAGGAGAAATATTGTGCATGAGAAGAACAAGTGGCTCCCTGGCCATGGTGTCTGACTTCTTTAAATACTTCTTCCACAGCAAAATCACTGATAAAGCTTCACATCCTTTGCCTTTAGGATTCAGAAGGAAACAGCCCCAGTTGGAACGCTGAGGTAGAAAATTGCTGCCTGCTGGAAGGACACAGATTATTGGTGTTTGTGGTGGAAGCTGCTCCTGGCTCATCACTGGGACCTGGTTGGCCATGACCTGTTTTTACAGGGTTTTATTTCCAAAAAAAATTCATTTAACTTTACTCTTGACACCAGAACCGTGAGTGGGAAAAAAGCCATCATTGAAAGTTTGGAAAAAATCCATCCTGGGCTGCTTCAGTCCTGTGGTCCTCCCCCTCTGTGGAAGTGCCCACAGGGGTTTGGTTGGGGTTGGGGCACACGAGGCTGCAGAACAGCTTGGCTTGGTTTCACCTCAAGTGTCAAATTTCTTAAAGAAATCCTAAAAAAAAAAAGCTTTTCTGTGTCCCCATTGAAGGGCATCAAAATCTTGGTGTGAGATTTCCTGGAGTGGGATGGAACCAGCAGCACGGGGGAGCCACAGGGAGGGGTTCTTTGCTTCTGCTTTGTCCTTCAGGCGTTGCTTTCTCCTTCATTTTTATGTGCTTTAGGAAAAGATCTCTTTTTACCTTAGACTGAACTCCCACTTTCCCCAGGGGCAACATTCCCAAGGCTCTGCCATTGGTGGCTCACCAGCCAGAATGGTCAACAGCTCTCACTGGGAAAGGGCTCCCCTTCCAGTTGGCTGAAATTCCAAACACACAAAGTCCACGTCCCCTGTCACCTCCAACCCCTCCCTGGGCTCAGCAAACCTGGCAGGAGCCACCTGGCAGCTCCAGCCCAATCAGTCCCAATAGTCCCAGCAAAGCTTCTGCGAGCCCAGCGACGGCACAGCAGCAGAACCCCCCTGGAAAAGGAGGTGCCAATCCACTCTGGATTTCCATGGCTGCTCCTGTGGCCTCCCAGTTCAGCTTTTGCCCATCTTGGCTGGTGGTGCCAGTCCTTGCCTGTGCTCAGTGATGTGTGGTGCAGTGGCTGTTCCTAAAAATAAAACCTCCTCTCTGGACGTGGCAGTGAACTCCAGCTCGGGCTCATTTCTGGTGCTGTTTGCACTCAAATCCAGGCTGGGAGCAGGTTTCACCTCCCAGCTGCCCCAGGAGCTGGAGCAGGGAGGGGGAATCTGCCCCTCTTTGCTTTTCCTACAACTCCCTGCCAGGAGGGGACAGCCAGGGGGGTCGGGCTCTGCTCCAGGGACAGGGACAGGAGCAGAGGGAACGGCCTCAGGCTGGGCCAGGGCAGGCTCAGTTGGTCAGCAGCAGGAATTTCCCCATGGAAAGGGAGCCCAGGCACTGGAACTGCCCAGGGCATTGTGCAGAGCCACAAGGTCCCCCCTGAGCCTTCTTTGCTCCAGGCTGAGCCCCTTTCCAGCTCCCTCAGGAATCCTCCAGCCCCTTCCCAGCTCCTTTCCCTGCCCTGGACACGCTCCAGCCCCTCCAGGTCCCTCCTGCACTGACCCAGAACTGGCCACCCCTCGAGGTCCCTGCCAGCACAGGGGACAGGCCCTGCCCTGCTCCCCACTGGCCCCCTGCTCACAGGAACTGTGCCCTGTTCAGCTTCATTCGTTCCCAATCATGATTTATTTGCAGTCCAGGAGTCCCCACCTTGTCCTGGCCCCTTACCTGGAGGATTCCCAGGATGGGATCAGAGCCATCCAAACGGATTCAGTGGGAAATGAAAACCAAGGGTCACCTTGACGTTGAGCAGCGTGGATCCCTTGCTCCAGAGACACATTTTTGGCAAACTCTGCTCCTCCAGGGGTGTCTGTTCTACCAAAGGACACCCCAGGGAGGAGGGACATTGGGATGTGTCACTGAAAACCTGCAGAGCTGAGGGGGAAACGATGCTCACCTTGCCTCTGACTCCAAATGGCTTTGATTTTACCTCATCTGCTCCTCCTGTCCCCTGCTGGGATCCAGAGCTCTGTGAACAGTCAGCAATGCTGTATTAGCTACAGAGAGGCTATTTTTGCATTTCCAAATACCTAACAGGTATCTCCAGCCTAAAGCTCATCTCAGCCCGAGGCCGTGGCTTCCAGGATGGGATTCCCTCCCAGCTGGCTCTGCTCAGCAAGAGGAGGGACAGTCAGAAGGTATTTAAGGCACTTACTTGTGTCAGCCTGGCTCAGTAACGTGCACAGAACCAACCAGTGGGGCCCAGATCGTGTCCAGCTCAGTCCCAGCACAGATGAGAAGCAGGGAGCAGCTCCAGCCAAGTGCTGCAGGGAGCAGGCAGCCCACTCAGCACACTGAGTCATTCCCACCCAGCTCTGCCAGTGCTGGAGCCAAGGAGAGCATTTCCACTCTGTACCTGGCAGCTGGGAACCCTTCCCCAGTTTAGGATCCCCTTTTTCTCCACATTTGAGCTCCTGAGCCATCTCTGAGCACTCCCAGGCCGAAAGGCAAGAAATCTGTTGGTTTCTTATAACACAGACTCAATTAAAATATACCAAAGCTTTTAGTTCTTTCAGTTTTTGTAGAAATCTTCCAGAATGAGTCCCCAGTTTATCTCCTGCCAGCACCCAGGGAGTGCTGAGGGGCTGAAGGAGCTCTGCAGGTGATGGGCACTGGTTTGGCTGTCCTGGTGTCACACGCAGAGCACACGGGCCCTGTCACACCCTGACAAGGGGTTAAGTTGGAACTGCTTAACTGGGAACTAAAAGTGGAAATCCTGGGCAAGGGGAGGCTGCAGCTGCTCCTCACAGCCTCAACAGCCTGGAGAGAGAGCAGGGGCAACATTCCTGTCTCCATCAACTCCTTACAGCTTCTCCTCAAACAAAAACCCTGCCAAAATCCTTTCCTGTTTGAAACCCAAGCACTGATTTTGCCTTCCTCCCAAATGTGAGGGAACAGCAACCCCAGCAGAGTGAGCACGAGGCTTTGTGCCCCCTCTGCTGTGCCCAAACACACTCTGGCCTTTCTCTGTTTACCTTCTGTACTATTTAGATGACATTTCCCAGGCACCTGAGCCTCTCCCAGCTGGGATCTCTGCATCCTCTTCTGGGGGAGCTGTGGGAAAAGCAGTGCCAAAGTCATCTCACCCCCACTTCCCAATTAGTGCAATCACCTGCCTGCTCCAGCTGAACTGGAAGTGCTCATTTCTCCTCAGGGACTGTAAGAGGAGCCCCTGACTGTGCACCTGCACAGAGGGACAGAAATCCAAGCAGGATTTCACCTCCCCAGTGCTGCTGAGTCGGGGCTGACCCAGGGGAGAAACTCCTGCTGGGTGTTTTCCCCAAAGCCACGTGCAGGAGGGGAGCAGGGCACAGAGGTGATGCAGTCACAGTTTCCTTTATCATTTCCTTACCTTGCAGGGACAACGTTTGCCAGGCTGCCTTTGGTACCCAGATGTGAAGATCTCTGGCTTTAGGGGGCTGGGAGTGGGTCCCAGCTTGTCCCCACAGGAGCAGGGCAGAGCTGAGAGGCCCTGCTGGGATCCCCTGAGCTGCAGGAAGAGCAGGATCACGTCCCCTCACCTGCAGGGACAGCAGCTGCTCCTCCTGCCACACACCAGGGACAGGAGGGAAGGGAAGCCTGGCACAGAAACATCTGGGATGCTCCAAGGAAAGCTGAACGGGGCAGAGCCAGGGAAACCCTCCCTTGCCATGGTGATTGAATAAAAGTGCCTGAAACAGCCCCAAAATGGAGAGAGGAGGAAGCTCAGACCCAGAAGACCAGATCCCCAAAAGAAAAAGATCAGATCCCCAAAAGAAAAAGATCAGATCCCCAAAAGAAAGACCAGATCCCCAAAAGATAAAGATCAGATCCCCAAAAGATAAAGATCAGATCCCCAAAATATCAAATCCCCAAAAGAAAAAGATCAGATCCCCAAAAGATCAGATCCCCAAAACAAAGATCCCCAAAAGATCAGATCCCCAAAAGCTCCCAGCTCCTCCCTGCCCCAGGCCCTCAGGAGATGGACACAGTGGATTTTACACTGGTGTAAAAGGGGTGTCACATTTCAGAGGTCAAAATTACTGCAAGGTTCAACGGCTTCCAGAAATACTGAATATAAACAAACACTTTATTTGTGTAAATACTTCTGCAAAAGGCTGGAGTGAGGAGATACCAGCTGGAGATGTGGTGCAATACTCCAAAAACTCAGTAACATTTTCTGGACTAAAATGGTAAATCTGACAGAATCAATGACTCAGAGGACTCGAAACACTTCTAGAAAGGGTCACAATTGTTTGGGCTGAATATCACTGAATACATTATCTATGGTTAATTAAATATAAGAGCTTTAATAAACCATTGACTGTGATCCTGCACGAAAGCAAATTTAGTAACATTCACATTCTCTGGGGTTTAGTGCTCCACCTCCAGTCAGCACAGAGCAGGGCTGAGGAAATGCTCCCATCAGGCACCATTCTCTTCCTCTTCTCCCAAGTATTTCTAGTTCCACATAATCCCAAGAATTGCCACAGAGAGGCTGAGAAAACCAACACTGCCTTTGCTGCATGGAGCAGCTTCACCTCAGTTTTACAGAGCTAAACACCACAGAAATCCCCATTAGCCACATTTACCCCAAATTCAGAGAATCACCATCAGCATGATGAGCAAAATTGGATAAAATGGTCTAAACTGTACAGCTTTTAGCTCAGGAAGTGTCATTTTCTAGGCTGGTAACACCAGTTTAAACAAGCACTGATGAGAGACCAGGCCAGAGCTGGGACTTGGCCTCTGCCAGCTCTGCCAGCCCTGGCAGAGTGCAACACCAAAATGTGCATTTTACACCTGCACTGGCAGCAAATCCCCACCAAAGCCCTGTGGGCACTGGGAGCACCTTTCAACACACAACACACACAGGTTTTGGGGCAAAGAGCAGCACTTTCTACTGACCAGATGGAAAATGGGCCCTCAGGAGTGAGCAGAGCCCAGCCCCAGAGCTCCCTGGCTGTGTCACAGGGACCCTGTGCTGCTCCACCAGGCAGTTCCACATCCCCTTTTCTGCCTGCCTGAGGGGAAAGCTCAGCTTCCAGCCTGCTACAATGGGCAGATTTATGTTCAAGAGGGTGGAACCAACAATCAGCAACTTGATTTCCACAGTACAGAGTCAAATACACCATGAAAATGAAATCTAACAGTACAAAATGCTTGAGAACATTCTGTTTCCAAGGTGCTAAACATGGGGGCTTCCTTTCCCCCCCAAAAAATGGGTTGAATATCTCTAGAAACTACCACAGATCACCAAATTCTCTACTTTTTTTTTGTTTTGTTTTGTTTTTTTTTTTTTTGCTTCTGGCCTTCTTTGCAACAGCTGGAGAATATTCTGACCCTTCCAAAAATGCACACAAGACACCAAGATTGTGCTCAACAGGTTTACTCAGACTGGACTCTTAAATGCTCAAGAAAAAGGCACAGATTAAAAGAGACTCTGATGACTCTTTTGAACACAGCAAATGGAATTGTTGTTTATAGGGAAAAAAAAAATACTGCTATGAATTGTATGGGCTGAGAAGTTCAAATCTTCTTCCCCTTTCCTAATTATTGGCCTTCATTAAAATGGAACTTAAATTAAATTGTATAAACATATGAAATAAAAGTCTCAGTATTAGGAAGTCTTGGTTTTTCTTTGATTGCTCTATGTACAACTCTTAGTATACAATTTGTACTTTCCACTTTACATTTAACTACATCCTCCTGGCCACGGGGAGAGCCGAGGGCGCCGTGGTGGGAAATGCTTTGCATTTGGAAAAAATCCTGCTTTTTCTTGGCCAGCAGTGCCAGGGGGCGGGGGGGGCAGGCTGGGGGCACCCCTCAGATGTAGTCATCCTCCACGGGCTCCCCATTGACATCACAGTAGTGGATGAAGATGGCCACCACCCTCTGGAACACCCCCTTCCTGACCTGGCGCAGCTCCGAGATCTCCTCGCCGATGGTCTCCATGCAGATGTCAGCTGAGAGCTGCCCCTTCCTCCTCGGGGCGTAGATGGTGGCTGGGGGAAGACAGCAAGGAAAAGGGGATGTTGCTCCCAAAAATATTCCCCAGCCAGGCTGGTTTTGTGCTCAGACTGGGCAAGAGAGGCAAAGAGAAAAAGCCTCCCTTGACCGGCAATGCTCTCTCCTGCCTTCCTCAAGGCCTTCCACAGCTCCAGTCCTCATGGCCAGATGCTCTGGGATTCACTTCACTCCCAGACATCAGAAAGCCTCTCCCTGAGGCCTCCCTGACATAATTCCAGGTTATCCATTACTTCAGTGTTTTATAAACAACAGCAATTAAGGATAAAGCAGCAGCGCTCTCCTTGATTTTCATGGCTTTAACACCATGACTCCTTTAACTTCCTGACTCCTTAAATACTTATCAATTGTTTGGTAATTCAGCCTTCATATTGAAGTGCAAGCATCAAGTCAAGCTAAAATAAAATTAAATGACATCAGTCCAAAATAAAATTTTAAAAAGAAATGACAAAATAAAACCAGAGAAAGGTACAGCAAAAAAAAAAAAGAAAATCTCCTCCTCATCCTCTTGAGATTGCTAAACTGGAGCTGGATAGGAATATCCAAACCAGGATCAATTAAAAATACCTCTAACTAAGGAAGAGGTATTTTTAACCAGGATGTTCCTAATTAAGTAATGGAAGAACATATTTTTCTCTTTAATTGAGCCCCAGGCACTGCCTACCATCATATGTCAGCAGACAAGCTCCTCAATAGCAAGAGGCACATCTACAATAAATTCTAACCCACATCATCTCCATGCCAGACTTTACAAGCCCAGTTTTTAGCTTTTATAACAAATTTCTGTGAGTTTTCTCACTCCTCTCCAGCCTACCTTAACAACAGATCTACCAAAGCCAGCCTAAGGAGCAGAGAGCTGAAACAGAAAGGGCTGCACTGCCAAAGCAGCAAGTTCTGAAGAAGCCAGGCAGGTTACTCACTCCTCTCATCATCCTCAAAGTCGTATCTGGCATAGCTGTTGGGCTCTGCTGTCCTCAGGGACCTCAGCCAGGGGAAGTCAGTGATCATGGAGTAAGGAGCACCATCCACAATGCCTGGGAGAGGGACAGGGTGAGGAGGCAGGGAGGAAACACCAGCCCTGCAGCACCAGCACTCTTCAAACCACTGATCATCTCAGACAAAGCACCTCCTCACTTTATCCCCCACGGAGCTGAGCTCCCCTCTTTCCTCCCAAGGAATATTCTCCACATCTCTGGTAAGGATGCAGAGCTGTTCTCTTAGCAAGAGGCTGAGCAGCAGCCCTCAGCTCCCCACAGACTCTCACCTTCCAGGGTGTAAATGTCTCTGCCCCAGGGGTACTTGGGGTATTTCTTCAGGTCCTCTTCAGTCCTGGTGGCCTCAGGGAAGAACTCGTATTTAATCAGCTCTCTGGGGAGAAGGAGGGAGAGGTTACAGCCAGGAAATGGGGGTGGGAGGGAGAAAAAGCAAAGGAGAAATCCTAATACACTACCTTCCCTTTAATGAGCCTGAACCCATGGAAAAACTGCCCCAGGACCCCCACACCAAGTCAGCCTCCATCCCTGCACTTTGCAGAGCAGCCACAGCCCACAGGGACAGGTTTAGAACTGCTGGCTGAGATCCACTGGACACAATTCCCTGCTGCTGGGAATTCTCAGGAGCTGATACTGAATGAACATCACCTTCCACAGAAACCAGCACTATTTCTTGAAATCACTCTTTTAAAAATAACTTGGTTTCAGCTTTGAAGATACTTCCCAACTATTCCAACAACTTTAACCTACAACTGCATTATTGCTGGATGAATGTGATGATTACTGCTGGAGAATTTATAGGATTTTCCATATGGGTTTACAGTCTGTTCTATATTAAATCCATCTTGACACTGAATTCACACTGCACCACCCAGAATTCAACCTCCAGTAGTAACCAAACGGATTTTGGTTTCTTTTAATTTGGGTGTCAGAATAGAGCAAGTCTGGAGCTACAGCTGCTCCAGGCACCTTGGCAGAGTCCCTGGAGGGCAGATAGTCCCAGGGGATGGCCAGAGCTTACTGGGGATGGCCAGAGCTCCCAGGGGATGGCCAGGGCTCACTGGGGATGGCCAGAGCTCCCAGGGCATGGCCAGAGCTCACTGGGGATGGCCAGAGCTCACTGGGGATGGCCAGAGCTCACTGGGGATGGCCAGAGCTCCCAGGGCATGGCCAGCACTCACTGGGGATGGCCAGGGCTCCCAGGGCATGGCCAGCGCTCCCAGGGCATGGCCAGCGCTCCCAGGGCATGGCCAGCGCTCCCAGGGCATGGCCAGCACTCACTGGGGATGGCCAGCACTCCCAGGGCACGGCCAGCACTCCCAGGGCATGGCCAGCACTTCCAGGGCACGGCCAGCACTCCCAGGGCATGGCCAGGGCTCCCAGGGCATGGCCAGCACTCCCAGGGCACGGCCAGCACTCCCAGGGCACGGCCAGGGCTGACTGGGCATGGCCAGGGCTGACTGGGCATGGCCAGCACTCCCAGGGCATGGCCAGCACTCCCAGGGCATGGCCAGCACTCACTGGTTGATGTTGGCTATGGTGTCCATCCAGCTCCGCACCCGCACCTTGTTGCGGACGTTGGGGGGGTTGCTGAACTCGTGGATGATGCAGATGTGGTAGGGGTAGGGACCACTGAAGATCTTCTGCTCCAGAGTCAGCGTGTCCACCTGGGGACAAAGCCCTGTGAGCCCCAGAAACACTGGGATGGGGTTGCAGGGTCAAGAGCAAACAGGTACAGAGCAAATCCCCGGAAAAAGCAGCAATGAGAGAGAATTTTACCAACACAAATAAATACAGGACTGAGGGGGCTGAAACTTCCCCAGTGCAGCTTTGCCAATTTATCTTCTTGAGTACTGGAACTGGATGGGAAATGTTAATTTCTGATGTCTTTCCCAACTCCAATGTGGAAATAAACTCCATAAAATTACAGAATGGTCTAAAACTACATTCAGTCCTCAGAATTTTTGTTGTGAGGAGGGGATCAGTGATTTGGGGTTTTATTCCCATCTAATATTTTTACCACTGTCCTTTAAGAGATGTGGTTTCAAAGCAAAGCTGATTTTAAGGATTTTTTGTACAATCAACCTTCCCTTGTTGGCAAACCAAGACAGGAAAGCAGCAGAGGAGCAGCACCACAGAGGGATCAAGTCAAACATTCCCAACCTTCCAGATCTTAAATGAAGCCCTCAAAAATCCTCATCAGATGATCTGAACAACTCCCTAAATGCCCCTGCTCCCAGCTCCTACACAGCCCTGGGGAGGAGAGGGGGGCTCCCAGTCCCACCAGTGTCCTGCAACACTTCAGCACCAGGAGGGGATGGAGCCTTCAGCATCCCCAACTCTGCTGTTCCTCAGTCTAACAGGACATGGCTCAAGGATTTCAGGTCCCTGTGCCATGCCCTGCTCACACACAGCTACAAGGAGCACCCAGGTTCTTACAGTCTGAGTTATTCAGTCTGAAATGAATTCAGTGCATCTGCCCTTTATGATGCTTGTATCCCCAGTTCCCTGCTCTGTTTCTGCTGGATATTAAGTCATGCACTTTAAGAGTGCAGTTTACAATATCCTCCAATGCAATTAACGCTGGAAATAGTCAATTTTCATATTTAATCTATCAGAGTATCTTAAAATCCAAGCAGCAGAATCTGCAGTAAAAGCCTTGCTGGCCTTTAACCAAGCAAATTTCAGGGCTGTGCAGCTGTAACATTTCCTGCCTCAGCTGCAACCCCCCCAGGCAGAGCTCCAGGAGTGCTCCCAGGGAATGCAGGCTGGCTCTGTACCTGCTGCATGGGGCGCAGGTAAATGATCCTGTTCCTCTCTGGGGGCATCCTGAGGATCTGGTCCAGCACCTGATCCATGTTCAGCTTCTTGCACTGGGCGTAGTCAAAGCGGTTCACAACGGGGGCATTCTCCACCTTCAAGTGCTTCAACACACGGCACCTGGTAGCTAGAAAAGGAAATGGAAGAGCTCAGGAGGCTCCTGACAGAGAATTTCAAGGCTGGCAGGTTCCAAAGAAGGCAAACAAGCAATGTAAGTTCCAACAGATTACACAAGTTTATCAGATCTAGCCCAGCTCTTCATTTTCTCCATATTATCATCAAACTTTTCAGCTGTGACCTTGCCAGAAGTGGCCTTTTAAAAGGCCATGTCAAATTTCATCTAATAACCTTTTTCTCCCTCTGTTTCCTTTCACTGGAATGGTCTGTGGACTGCCACAACTTCCAAAATCAGCTCGAACAGAGGGATTGGGAAGCCACACAATGGAAAATGAAATTGTTTCCTTTCTAGCAACACTGCTCGTGTAATCAAAATTTCCTTTGAAATCAACGTGTGTTCTAAGTATTCTGGAATAAAGAATAATTCCTTTATTTCTGCTAAGCAGACAGATCTCATGTCAGAAGATAAAGTCTTATTTAGATGGTGCAGAAAACAATAAATGACCCAATCCAGGAGCAGTCACACCCTGGCATGTGAAACTAATGCAACCTAAGTGCCAGCACTGAAAACAGATTCTTATCATGTCAAGGAGCAAAAGTATCATCCTGTCAGCTAAAAAACCTATGGGAGAATGAAGAAATGAGAGAAAAACAAGGTACTCAAACTCATTTCATCAACTTCTAATTACTGTATTACCACTCTTCAATAAACATCTCATCTCCCTAATTGTCAGATCATTTCAGCTGTTGACTTCCAGATATTAATCTTTATTTATGCTGTTATAAGAGCCATTCAGAGTGGGAAGAAGCAATATTTGGAGTTCTAATTCATCAGCAATGCAGCTGATGAATACAAAATGAGCAGTGGCCTGACTTGAATTCTATCAGGAATTTCCAATAATGCCAGAGGGAGGAGGCAGCCCTGACATGAACCACATACCATGGATGAACATCATTTTGGGGCAGTCTTTCAGCACCAAATCTGTTATTCCACAGTTGGTCAGTGTGATTCCTACAAGGTTTTTGGATTTCAAAGTCAGGACCTGGGGAAAATGAAAAAAAAAAGGAAAAAAAATAGTATGAAGAGTAAAAATGAAAGAAAAACCAGTTGAATTTTACAAGATACAGGAGGATATTAATTAATATAATACAGCTTCAGTTGCCAATGGTGTTTATGGTGATAAAGCTGCAGGGAGGGGAGGAGATGCCCCTACCTGAACATGATCATCCTCAATCACAGGGTCACTGGTACTGGTGGATTTGTCAGCTGTCCTTTTCCTCTTGGTGGTTTGCCTTGGCTTTGGCTTTGCTACTTCTGGAAATAAAAACATGGAAAAATCTTTCCTCTGCTCCATGTCAGGACAGCTGAGAACAGCCCATGACAACTTTTCCCACACAGGTAAATCCAAACACCTGCCTGGCTTCAAAACAAATCTCTCCTTGCTCAAAGCCCACTGTCAGCTTTGTGCTCAGAATTATTCCAAATAAATAACTTCATAGGTGAAAACCCAGGAATGCTGAACCTACACCACAGCAAGATGTGGAGCCAGGAAAAGAAAAGATTCATGGTTAGGTTAGACTTGAATCTCTGCAGGAAACAGAACATCCTTGACAAATACAAGACCCAAAATAGCTTTAATGTTTAAATAGTAGAAATTATCTCAAACTTCTGGAAAATCTGCTCTTTGTAACTGTCACTAAGTTTTTCCTAATATTGCAAAGAATGCCCAGGTATAAAATCCTTTAATGTTCCCAAGCTCCACCAGGGACCTCAAATTCCTGCTTGATTTAACAGAAGAGTCTTTGAAAAGAAATCACCACAAGCATTATTTCCAACAGGAAGAGGGAAAAAATGCCCTAGAATTAATTTTCTGTCATTAACAGATCAAAATGAGAACTTATTTTACTAAAACTAAGCTTTCTTTATAAAAAAATATGTGCACATAGATCCCCAATGAATTACTGCTCCTAAGGTAGAAATCAGACATTTTAAATTTAACAGCAAGATCTCTTCTTGAAAACTGAGCTGCATCTACCTGCAGAACATCTGAGGTGATTTAGGTTTTGTTAGCACTTGGGAGCATTAAATAAACTGGAAAAACACCAGGATCTGACGTGTTTGAATCATTCCATGTTAACAGAGGCAGCTATTCCCCCTCAATCTTCCCTACCTCCAACTCTCACAGTTGTGGAAGCAGCACATTTCATCTTTCAGTTTCATTTTACCTGCCAGATATTCCCAGCAAAGAATCCTGGATTTATGAGGTTGTGCCAGACTAAGATGATTATTTTGGAAACCAAGTACATTTGAAAGAAACAGCAAGTTCCCCTCTCACATCTGTTGTTTTCTCCCTTCATTCCAGCCCTTCAGGGGTTTTATTTTATGTCAGGTGAACAAAAAAATAATGTGAAGCATAAAAGTGTTTAATAAAAGGGCAATTTTCAGTAAGTTTGATCACCCTGCCTTAAACACTTGGAAGCAGAACCCAGTGCAGGTCCCAAAGCCTGGCTCAACTGTAATTATGATTTCACTGGTTGATAAAGCACCAGGTGTAACCTCTGCCTTCTTGTTCAGATCTAAGTGTAGCTGCTGCCTTTGCAGGGAGGATTTTAATGGGGAGACAGCTTCTGTTTGAATGAATCACAGCCTCCACAGGCAGGCAGAGCAACCAAAAAACTGCATTTGCTTTTCAGAGGAGTAAAGCAAATACTGGTAAGAGCATACAGAGAACACAAACAGGAAGAGCTGCACGGAGGAAGAAGTCAGTGGCACTTTCAGAGAAATTTGCTTTTACCTGGTGATGGCAGCTCTGTTCCACCAAGCTCTGACCCTTTCAAACCACTCAGGTTTAAACCCCTGACTAACAAGCTGCACACCAGAGCTGCCTGGGGGAGCTGCAGTTGCTCAGAGCTCGTGGCAGCACTGCATGTACTCAGCTGTCACTCTGTGTGTGATTTTACCTGGCTCTGACACCAGAGGCACGTGGGACAGCCTGCTCCTGGCCCTGGTCAGGGGTCTCCGTGGATACTCCTCCTTGCAGTCCAGCTCCCAGCCCGGGGGCTGCGTGCTCTGCTCCTGGCTGCCAGCCCCACAGGCACTCCCACTAGTCCTGCCATCGCCAGGCTCTCCTGCAGCCCCACAGTCTGGCAGTGTCCTAAGTGCAAAGTCTGGCCCGTCCCTGCAGGCTCCACTCGTGGAGGGGCTGTCCCCATCCCGCCCCCCGCTCGTCCTGTGCTGCGCGGCCCTGGAGGAGCAGCGGGAACAAACGGAGCTCTGCTCGCTGCATCCACCCCTTCTGCAGGGAGAGCAGCCACGCTGCCTGGACTCCTCTCCAGCTGCTGGGCTGCTGCCAGCACAGTGGCTCTGGGCTGCCTGGCCACAGTCAGGACTGGGAGAAGCAGCCCTGCAGGAGCTGGATGCTGCCGTGGATGCCGGGGCGTTGCTGCAGCTGCCGTAGGACTCCTTGCTCTTGCTCCTCTCAGGCATGTCACTGGCTGCTTTCATGTCAGCTTTGATCTGCTCGCTGGTCACCTGGCAGCCCTTCTCACAGCTGCTCTCCTCCACGGGGAGCTGCCTGGCCTGGCCCCCATGGCTGCTGCTGCATCTCTTCCGCAGCGGAGTCTTGCCTTTGCCGCTCACTGCGGGAGCGAAGGGAGGGACAACAATGAGAAACCTCAAATAAACCCCAGGGCTCCTCTGCTGAAAAGCAGCCCAGAGGCCAGCTACAACATCCCCAGGAATGGGAATTGTTATTATTTGTAGCTGTTGCTGCATCTTTGTAACATCTTGCAGCTATTTTTGGAGTGAAGTGCTGGAGGTTTTGCCACACAAATCCACCAGATTGCCCCAGAGCAGCTCACTGGTCACACAGGCACAACAGGAAAGACACTGATAACAGAATCCCAGAATTGGGCTGGAAGGGACCTTAAACCTCACCCAGAGCCACCCCTGCCATGGCAGGGACACCTCCCACTGTCCCAGGCTGCTCCAGCCCCAGTGTCCAGCCTGGCCTTGGGCACTGCCAGGGATCCAGGGGCAGCCCCAGCTGCTCTGGGCACCCTGTGCCAGGGCCTGCCAGCCTCCCAGGGAAGGATTTTTTTCTATTATCTAATCTAGAGAGGCTTCTGTTTTCTTAAATATGAGGACTACATCTGAGGAATCAAACAGGAACAGAGACAGGACTACAGTTCACCTTTCAGCAGCAACCTCAGCTCCCCCTCCTGGGTCTGGGCAGTGCTGCCAGCAGTAACAGCAGTCTCAGCTCACAGGTGAATAAAAACCCACACAAATAATAACAGAATTTAATCCCAGGACCACTGAGGTTGGAAAAGCCCTCCCAGCCCATCCAGTCCAAGCTGTGCCCCATCCCCACCCTGTCCCCAGCCCAGAGCACAGAGTGTCATCTCCAGCCCTTCCTGGGACACTCCAGGGATGGGGATCCAAACCTGCCTGGGCAGCCCCTGCCAAGGCCTGAGCTCCCTTTCCATGCAGGAATTCCTCCTGAATGTCTGTATTAATCCTCTCAGCTCATTACACTACCCCAAGCCCCAAACCCCCAATAGTGGCAGTAAAAACGTTGATGCAAACTCTCTCCAAACACAGATTCTGTCACCCCTGAAACCAGAGCTGACATCCCCACTGTAGGCTCACAGGCTTGATAAATTCTGTCCACTTGGGAACCCCAAAGAGGAGCTGCAGGTTTCTGATCAGTGCAGCACCACTATTTGTGTTTCTGTACAAGGCCTGTGACTGGAGCTCAGAGATGTCCTTACACCTTCACTCCACATTCCAAACTGAGCTAGAAGTGAACCTGAACCACACAGAAAGACTGCAGCTTAACAACTTGCACACCTGAAGGTTCTCTGGTTTCCACTGGATCCCTGCTCTTCTCCTCCCCATCTGAGTAACTCTGTGCAATGCTGTTGGAGATGCAGGCTCTGGAAGTGCCCATGGTTTCCTCCTCATCCTCACTGTCTGAATCATGGATGGTAATAGGAGTTGCTTTTACAGCAGGTTGAATTCCACTTGGTCCTGAGAAGGAGAACATCAACATTTCATGTAAAAAATAACCAAGCATGGATTAAAGAGCTGAAAAACTTTTAGCACTGCTTGAAAAACTGGTAAGGAATTAACTGGAGTCAATTTAGCCACCCATTCTGTGGGTCCCTCATTAAAATCTAAATGGGAGAAGAGCAAAATACTGCATTTCAGCATTAAAGCCTTCTGGTTTGGAAGGGGAGGAATGTCACAATGGAGTGTAAATTCATGTTGTTGGGCTATTCAGTAGAAAATTATATTGTCCAGCAAAAAGTGGCAATAAAAGAAATCAAGACTGCCTTGTGTCACTAATCCAAATTAAATTAACACTGGAACAGCTTGTGCTGGCTTGAGAAAAAAGCAAAAACAGCCCAAGTGCTGCAGTGAAAGAACTAAGGCCACGAACACCAACAGAGCAACAGGACAAGCTCATTCAGGCCTTCTGACTTTTCTTATACTGAGCACAAAAATCAGGCTTTGAGGTCAAGTATTTCCCTGCATATGCAAAGAAAGCTCTGGGCTGTGACACAGAATAAATTCCTTCACAGCACTAAGCTGTGCTAACATCATTATTCAAAATCAGACAACCCAGCTGAAGCAAAACATCCAAAACCAGACTTACAGTGGAAAATTAATCCCTCAGGGAGATACCAAGAGGTGATTTCTTCCCAAACCCAGTTACCTGCTTGCTCCTCATCCACCTCCATGGGAACAACAGCCTGGCTGGGAGCTGGCAGCTCGTCCTGGCCCTGCCCTGCAGCCTCCCCTTCCTCCTGTGCCACCTCCTCCATCTCGTTCAGGGCTGCAGAGGGGAACAGGAGGCCAGGAATGGGAAACAGAATGAACAGAGCCCTCAAACACCCCCAAGAAATAAATAAAAACTGCTTTGATTCCCTTGGTGAGCCTCTGGCTTGCACAAAGTCTCTCACTGATTTGTTCTACATGTCTGTAGCCAAAGCCCAGCCTAACTTTTGGGGTTTAGCTCAAGCAGAAAAGATTAAAACTCCACACCAGGAGCTGAAAGAGCAACAAGCTTTCAACGTGGATTCCTATCTTCACCAGAAGCCTATGTGAGTGGGAATGCAAATAAAACCCCCCCAAAAGCTCCCCCAGGATTCCCCTCAGCCGCAGAGCCCCCCAAAAGACCCCCCCGGCTCACCCTCAGCTCCCAC
>VZSE01014574.1:0-112912 GCA_013398275.1 Promerops cafer
GGCCCCGGGCTCCTGGTCACGAAATGCGGCCCTGTTCCCTGTGATTGACAACTCAGCCCCCTGTTTTCCTGATGTCAGTTTGTAGGAGGCGATTGGCACTGCCAGGGCAGCCCGACTTCTTGGTGAGGTCAGCTTTGGTCTGGTAGAAATCCTGCGCTGTGCGGAATTGGAGCAGGCCTCTCAGGACCGCAGGCCCTGGGCGCGTGGTCACGATGTGCGGCCCTTTTCACTGTGAAAGACAACTCACCCCCCTGGTTTCCTGATGTCAGTTTGTAGGAGGCGATTGGCACTGCCAGGGCAGCCCGAGCTCTCTGGGAGGCTTCTGACTGCCCAAGGTGTAGCCATTGAAAGTCTTCAATAAATCCCCACTTTATTTTCTTTATGCCTCTGTTCCAGGCAGCCCCTCTGAGGCATCAGCACCAGCCCCAATTTGCAGATGGGCACAGAGTGTGACCAGGCTGCCTGCCTGCAGCAGCGTCAGCCACAGCTGCACCCAAAGGAGAAAACGAACCCAAAGACCTCCCCAAGCTCCCAGAAGCATCTTGCTGGTCCCAGTGGCAGCACATTTGCCATGCCACGCTGGGTGCTGCTAACAGAAGGCATTCCTCATTGCCTGCAGTCCCACAGCAGCCAGCCTCTCACACCACAGACAGGTTTCCATCTAGTAACTCGAAGCCTGCTGCTCACACCTAATGAACCCTTGCACTGCACCTCCCACGGATGAGATTTAAAAGCCTGGAGTGCTCTCTGAAGGCAAAGATGCTGGAAAAAAGCTCCAGTGATGAGGGCTCATGCAAGTGTCACCCTTATGATCTAAGTGTAGTAAAAATGCACTAAGTACCAGCCACAAATACTCCCAGCAGAAGCTGCTGCAATCCAAGAAGAAAAACATCCTTTCAAAGGAGACAGGAGGGAGGAACAGAGAGGCTCCTATGCCACTTGCTCTCAATTAGCAACTGACACAGTTACACATATGAACAGTGGGGAAGGAATCTCAGCACCTATTTAAAGGAAGATGGAAAATAAAAGAAGACGATTAAAGTCAAAGTGCACACAACCCTGTTCCATCACAAGAACTGGAAACAGATTTATACAAGCATTATATGACCAATTACCTGCCTTTGCTTTGTTGCCTGGGTTTAACAGTTCATTCCCATCAAATTGGAATTTGAGGAAACACAGGGAAGAGATCCTATCTTGTCCACCTACATAACCCAAATACAGTCACTAATTTGAGGTATTATTGCACAGCGCCTTCTATAACGACCTCAGAGAGGACTGTTTGTTCCTTTGTCTTCATTTCTGCCCATTGATGCTTAATCCTCACTACAGAGGGGTTTGCTTTCAGAAAGAATCCTCTACATGTGCACTGCTGAGCAGAAGAGGGATTTGACTCTCCCCTTAAGCTCCAAAACAATGAATCCAGTCAGGCTGCAAGTTTTTCAGCATAACAGAAACCAGGTAGGAAACTACTGCATCCTGAGTCAGTCAGGTGTGAAACCTGCCTTCTCCAAAATAAATTGTCCTTGGTGAGGATTTCTGTGGTCTTCTCCTAACTTCTTAGGAGCACGGCAGCTGGAGAAGATCTTCACTCAGCAGCCTAGTTTTCAAAAGGTACAGATTTTGGGGTACTCTTTGACCCCAGCCCCACACACATCCATACAGATAATTTATCTGCAGTCTTTTGAGCAGTCCCCCAGCATCAGTGTGCTCAGAGCAAGCTGATCAATCTGCAGGATTCCCCCTCTGCAGTGAGCTCTGCATTGGAGAGCCATAAATGAAACCTTGGGTTCCTGGCGAGGCTCCCTGAGCGAAGTTCTCAGGCTTGCACTGCAGAAGAAGCCCCTCGGGGCCTTTGAAGAGCCAACCAGCCTATAAACAGCCCATGAGAAACATCCTACAAGTTTAAAATTAGCATGAAAAGCGCTGAGGTCTCAAGTTGTCTGGGCAGGAATAACAAAAGCTCTCTGCGTGGGAGCCTGAGGGTGACCCCGGTACTGCACTCCATGGAGAGCCCTTCCCCAGCAGACCCTGCCCCTCAGCAGACCCTGCCCCTCAGCAGACCCTGCCTGAGCCCCACCATCACCTGCACACCGTGCCCACCTCAGCTGGGGCCAGCACCCTCCAGGCACAGCAGGGCTTTACACTGCTGAACCCCAGCACTGGTCATGGCTCCCACCTGGAGAGATGAAACCATATCTCACAATTTTGAGATGCAAATAAGGGAGAGGAAAGCAAAAGGAAAAAAACCCAAGGTGACTGACTTATAAATATGGTAAATAAGAGAAATGTTCCCTTCAGTCCAAAATGATGATGATGGGATAAAAAGATGTTTATGGAATAAAGGAAGATTGATCAGCAACAGAAAGAGCTTCATTCAGTCTTAGTTCTACATGCTGGGGTTTTTAATATAATTTGCCTAAAAACCCCCACCACTTTGAATTAAAATCCAGACGATGACACATGGGTAAATCAATGAGAATAAGATTAATCAGAAAGTGCTAAAACATCTTCAGCTGAGTCTGAAACTGCTGATGGAACCAGGAGCCCTCTGGTGTGATTTGAGCTGTCAGGAATCAACAATTCCCTGCTGCTGGAGAGGGGCACTAGTTTCACACAGCTGCCCCACGCTCATCACTGCACATTTCCAAGGCCCACTCAGCAGGAAATGCCTCCCCTCCCGAATTTTCCATCTGACACCAGTCCTGATTCAGCCCCACGCTGCATCAGGAAGTTGCTCAATGAACCTGGGAGGTCACAGGCACGTCCAACAAACAGGGATCTGCATTTCCAAGAAAACAGAGGGCATGTTTATTTTAGTTGCACTTCTCTGAGTTTGCTTTCAGATAAGAACAAAATAATTAAGACAAGGGGGACAGAGGAAATCCAACTGCTGGAAGTGACCAGGCAAGTGAGGAGGTTACAGAAAGTGCTTGGCCAGGCTGTGCTTCTCTTGAGGGGTGCAACCCAAGGTAGGAACCCCAAAGCCCCCAACTCGGAGTTCTGACCTGCCCCACCTGTCAAGGCAGAGGTTTATTTACAGCAGAACTGCCAGATGCAGGCAGGTGACACTGCCACAGGTGGCTTTTGATGAGCAGCTCTGCCCCTGGGTGATGTGCAGCCGTGCAGTGGGATGCCCTTGCTGCAGTTCAGGTGACCCCAAAGGGACTTCAGCTCGTGCCTTTTCCCTGGTGACCCAGAGGCACAGCAGGTTCTTGTCCTGAGAGAGAACCCCTGATCATGGCAGCTCTCTGTCTTGGCAGACAGCCCCAAAGCAAATGCCATTTCCCACATTTCAGGCAGATGATTTCCCTGCAGGATGACTGGCTCTGAGTCCCCTCTATTCCAACAGGGACTCTCGCCAGCCAGTCCAAAGTCTGGGCTGCAGACACTGCTGATTTCACTGTGGTTCAAACAGCTAAAAGCTTTTTTTTAGTCATTTTCCACCCCTTCTATCTTTTAGGAATCCTTTAAGCACCTTGTTCTATTTTGAACAACAAACAGCCAAGTATCTGCTTTTTCTTCCAAAACCAGGGAAGAGTGATCTTAGGCTACCCAGTTAAAGCAACACTTCTTCTGCCAGCTGCTGCTGGTCTGCAAATTGAAGCACTGAGATGCCTTCAGCAATGCACATCCTGTCCATGGCAGCAGGGAGAAAGGCAAGGCTAACTTAAGAGCTGCTGCCCCAAGAGTCAGGGAGGGAAGGTGAGGGGGAGACCCCCGGGGAGCTCCCCTGCACTGGGGGCTTTTCCCACTTGCACACTGTAAAACTCCTGGGCGTAAATCAGTCATCACACTGCCCCTACTGCCTTCCCAAACATTCAGCCTGCTCCAATGCACCTCTCAGGAAGCTGAGCCCCAGAGAGACACCTCAGACACCTCACTTCTTCCCTCCAGAAAATTTCAGTCTAGGACTGCTGCACTGCTCATTGCTGCTCATCCCAGCAAAGAGCAACAGTGGATAAATTAATTTGTAATTGGAAGGGTGACTCAGAGCTGAACAGAGGCATTCAGTCCTGGGAGGATAAATATGAGTAACTTTGGCTTCCAGGAAGTATGTCAGAAAATTATAATTAGGAAAAAACATGCAAGAGGGGAAAAGCCACATGCTTAAATGGTTGAGATAGAAGGGTATAAATTTTTTCCCAGTTTATTGAAAACAGGGACATGAGTCTCCTGACCCTGTACACCAGAGTTTCTCCCACGGAGGAGGGAGCTCTCCTGCCCTGAGAGCCCCCTGGCAGCTGGGATCACAGCCCTGCTGCCCAGAGGCAACACATTCCCAGCTGGACTCCCTTCTCTCCCAGGAGGACAGGGAAAAATCCATCACGGGTCATTTCTCCCCAGCTCCATGGTGCAGCTCACCCAGAGTGCAATCCCACCCCTCGGCTGACTCCAAGGGCCTCAAGGCATTCAGGGACAGAAGCACTTCAGAACCTGGGCAGAAGCTAAATGAACTGGGGATGGGAAACTCCCCAGACATGGACAGCTGCTGTTCTGAGGTGATGCTAAACTGCTTCTCGTGACAGAACTACCAGGCTCCTGGTGTATTCCCTCAAACAACTCGAGGGACTCTTCATTTTAAATACTCAGTTCCTTAGCTTTCTCAGGAGACAGTTGCAATTGTGCAAGTTTTTGTAACACCTACCAAAAGCTGTTTTAATTTAAGTGTGCATTTTACTGTGGGAAGTATCTACTGCAGGTGGAAGGAGGAGGCTGTGATTTTATCCTATTTGATATATTTAGGCCTTTTTTTTTTTCCCCCTGAGTTCTTTTCTTCCAGCCAGATATCTAAAAAAATCAGATTACCAGTCTTGAGAGAGAAACTGAGAAATAGCTATGGCAGCAGACATTGCAAAGCTGGGTTTAGACTACACTAGTGGCTTTAACAACCTCAAATACTATAAAATTATAATACTATAAAAATAAGCTGCCAAAGAGTGGCAGTGAAGGCACTGACCAGCCCACGACAACCTGAGTGGACTGGAAGCACCGACCTTGGGAACTCAATTAAGGCAGGCAAAATTCATTCAACAGCAGCTGAATGAAAGAAACTCGTTTTCATTTACACACGGACTTTAGCTGAAGTGTGAAGATGCCCTCTGGTTACACCTGCTCACATTCTGAAGCATGTGCAAATGTCCCCAGTACCCAAATTCCAGCCTGTGCCCCATCCTCAAAACTGCACTGCAGGGTTTCTTATGGGTGCCTGGGAATTTGCTTCAGTAAAGGAGCTTAAAATGTTAATAATGCAGCAAAATCACATTGCCTCAGGACACTGCTGAGTGCCAAGTGTGAAGGTCTATGTCAGGTACTTTGCCCATTAGATATGTTGCTGATAGGATGGGTTTGGGGCTTTTGTTCTGTTTATTAAATAGAATTTCCTGAAACTGATTGCACAGCTCTCCCCATTCTCACCCAGCCTGCCATTCCCTGCTTACTTTCCCTGATGATTTCCCTAAGTTTTTGTTATTCTTTGACCATGAACAAGTGCCAAGTGCTGCTCTTGTTAGAGTAATCACCTTCTGACTTCTCCAAGGAAGAGCTGTTTTTAAGAGCTGTGTTCTTGGAAATACTGCACTCCGTTCTGCCAGGTCACTATCTTTATCAATCAAAGGAAAAAGGTGCATTAGCAAATAAACAGAGAGCAAATTTTTAACTTGACCAGGTCAGACAGATGTCACCGACTCCAAGTGTTTTCCTAAGCACTGCAATTCTCGGGCTTGCACTGAGCAGTCACTGGAGGCTCAGCCCTGCTTGAAAAGAAAATATAAAGTGTTTCTGGCATTTGCTGATCCACAGAAGAGCTTGGAAGTGCAACTTCATCACAACTGAAAACCTCAAGCAAGATACCCAGGTGCTCCCAAGGGCTTTGGGGAGTTTGGAGGGATTAAGCTAAGCTTTGCAGTACAGGGATTTTGTAACAAAACACTTGGCACAGAAACAGCTGTATCCACCTCCATGTGGTTTGTACCAGAGAGGCAAAAAAATCTGCCCTTCGAGTGTCCTTGTGCTGAAAGCAGCGTGGTGCTCAGCCCCCACACACACTTGCTGTACAATTCTGGTATCTCCTGCTTAGTACTGTAAAATTCCTTTATGGTTGCATCCCTCTCATCACCTTCCATGAGTTTCTTGCTGCATTACACCCTCAGCTTCAGATGCTCCAGCAGGGCTGAACTTTTCTGTATTTATTGTTTTTTCCTCTAAGCAGCTCCCCTGTAAGAACCCCCCACACACACAGTGACAGCTGGGCACAGTGGGGAATTTAAGTGTGCTGACAAATCTCACTTTGCCAAAAACAGAGCATGACTTCAGGTGATGGGACAGCTCAGCTGCTTTTAATCTGTGTATCAGCTTTTCCAAAGACACTTTAGTGCTTACACTGGCAGACTGGTGAATAAAAGCATCCATGTAATGCTGAGGCTATGGAAATATCAAGCACAGCTCTACAAACCATCTGCTCCCAGGAAGGGAGGGATGCAGAACAGGGATGGGATTAGACCACAGGTGTACACATGGCTTTCAGAAAGGAGAAGCACACAGGTTTCAGAAAGGACAAACCCACACCCACCACGTCCCTTTCCAGCCCCTTGGAGACTTTCTGGGGCAGGGGAAGGTGCAGAGGGGGGACACAGCTCCTCCATGGAGCAGGAATCCCTGGTGCCAGCGTGGCCATTGACACGCCTGGGGTGACAGGGTTGGACAGAAATGGGGGGGAGAGGGGGCAACACAAGCTTTGTTTTAATATTAATAATTATTCAAGAGAACTGAAAGTTAACTGAGCTTAAAACTATTTCCTGCACTGTTCATTTTATGGCAAACAGTGGTAAAAATAGCTGATTTCTTGACTCACCACTTCCTTGTTCACACATACCACCAGGGCTACTCATTTGCTGCTTTTTCCATTCTCTGCCACATATGACAATGCTGCATTCTAGCACCATCACTGTATTTCTGTATTAACTAAAAGTGTAAAGCTAAACCAGGGTAAATCAGAATTCCTTCAGGGCACAGGTTTGGATGTCCACAGGCAGGAAGGCATCAGGAGGCCAGGGACAGGCATGCAGAGCTGGATGAATCTTTCACTGTGAAACCTGCAGCAGCACAGCCTCACCAAAGCCCAGCTTCCAGCCCCAGGTGTCCCTGCATAGCCCAGACCCACTCACACTCACTTATTCTGCCCTTGTTTGCTTTCCACATATTAAGGACTGAGATCTGGAGAGATCTCCTTCCTTCCTTGTAGGACACAGCCAGGGGGGAGATGGTTTTATTGCTCTGTCACCCAGGGAAAGTTTTTGAGTTCCATATAGTGAGGAACACAGAGGTTGGCCCAGAGCACCCCCCAGGCACCCCCACCTCACCCCAGTGTCCCAGCAGTGAAAAGTCCATCCAGCAATGAGTGGGTGGGCTCAGTTCATGAAAACATACCCATTTTATGGCTCTGTTTCTGCATCCCTAACCAGTACGGGCAGTCAGATGGGGGAATGCAAAGCAGCCACTTCCAGGCACAGCTGTGTCACCTCCACCTGGTGGTAGAATGACCCAGAGCTGGAGGCACTGTGTCCACCCTGGGGCACAGGGACACCTCAGAGCTCCACAGGAGATCAGCAGAGGAGCTCAGAGGCAACAGCTCAGCTGTGAGGTGAGCTCAAAGGCAGCTCAGGCTCTCTCAGAGAGCTCAGCCTTCAAAGCCAATTGAGCAAGGCTGCAGTGGTGTTGAAATGATGGGGCATTCCCAGCACTCCACACACCTGGCACCTCTGGAGCCCAGCTGGACACAGGGAGCTCAGGCTGCTGCCAGGATACACAACTTCCCCACACAATTACCTCGTGCCAAAGCCAAATCTCCATCTCATTGTCCCAGCCACTCACCAATCTCCCTACACAAACAAGGTCTAAAACTGGAAGCAGGAAAGAAAAACAAGTAAGAGACTGCATATCTTATTCATGCAAATTAGAACTCTCATTAAAAATATGAAAAGAGTTTATCTAACCTGTGGGTCACAATTAGCCTGGTCAGACTCAAATTGTGTGTCACAACAGTTCAACAAGATGAAGTTGCTTTGAGCATCTCAGTTCTAACAAAACAATTTTTCTTTGTTGTTTCCCTTAAATTCTTTGGCTTTGGTCGCAGTTCACACATCCCATACAAACAGCCTTAAACTGGCACCTGGGACAAGACAGCACCTTCCAAATTCCCTATAAAACTCTGTTCCCCTAGCCAGAAACTGCTCTGCACTTGGTCCCAGGCACTGGAGGCCCAGCCTTAACCATTTGCTCAGCCTTCTTCCTAAATTGCAGTGCAAATTCCCCCCCCAAATACTCCCCTAAGAAATGTGTGCCTTTAATGTATCTTAGGTAAACCAAGAAAGAATCAAGTAGGATAATGTCTGTGAAGATAACCAAGGAAAAAACAGGCAACAGAAGGGAGACAGATTCTCCATTCATGGAAATGATTTATAGCTTCCTTGGTGGTAGGATACTTCAGTGACTTACCCCAGTTAAAGATCAGCTTCTGTTTTTTGGAAGTATTTTGTGTGGTAATGCAGCTATTTGGCATTTCTGAATGGGTGTGGAACACTCAGCTGAGCAGGAGAAAACTAAGGAAGTTCCCCCTCTGTACACATGTTAAAATTAGTGTTTGTGTAACACTTCAGGCACCATAAATAACAGTGATTTTGTGATATATAAACTACACACTGAGCATGCAACTCAGTTTTCCTATTTTTGTGCTGCTGGATATACCTGAAACTGGCTTTTAATGAAATACAGCCTACTTTCACACATCTTAGTGGTTTTTATTTTCTTTCGGGAAATGAAATGAGTGCTCCAAATGCTGGTACCACTTCCACCATCCAGGGCCCTGCATTCCATTTATCTTTAACTGTCAGAGAAAGCCTCAGCTATTCCCCATTTTTGCAAGTTGTGTTTATAGCCCTGAAATGGCCCAGGGCAGGTCAGCACCACCAGAGTGGTACGAGGTAAGCCCCCGTGGAGGGCTCTGTGTGAACTGCTAGGGGTTGGAAGAGCTGATAACACACAGCAGAGCTGTCCTGGAGCAGGATTAGCAGAGGTTCGGCTGATTTAATCCCCTCGTTACAAGGACCCTTTTGTCTGTCACAGGTTAGAACCAGTGCTGGCCCATGCAAGCAGCTCGCTGTTGTTTTTGGAAAGGATGCCAGGGCCAGGCAGGAACAACACTGCAAGGTATTTGCAGGAATGGAAATAAAGACATTCCAAGTTGGCTTTGTTGCCATAGGCACAGCTCTCCATGCACGCTGACATCCAAAAGCAGCAGCACACTCAGACCTGGATGGAAGCAGCAAGCCAAGCACACTGGGGTTTGGGAAGTGTCTGTTTCTGCTCCAAGAGATCCAACTTCTGCCAGAAGTCACTCACTCCAAACCAAACCACTTTCAGTCCACTCCTTCTGCTCCTGCCCTTCTCTGGCTTTAAGAGACTTATTTGGAACAAATTGCACTAAACAAACACTTTTTCAAACCACCTCTGATGCCTGATGTTCCCTGCTCATCTTCCATGCTGCTTTTGCAAACACCCGTGTATCTTCCTAAACCATATCTTGAACTGAGGAGTTTCTTTATTTTTTCAAATACTCACTGCTTAAATTTTCTCCCTAAATTAGTCTTCTTCACTGTACACTGAACACAAGTTAGTGGTAGAGCACTAAGCTTCACGTCCACCTGGCTGCCAAAAGATGCAATTTAAATTAACTGCTCCCTTTGTCACACACGAAGCTAAAAGCTAACTGTAACCAGATGAACACACAGATACAAACTCTTGCCAAACTCGGAGACAAACCTCTGCAGAGGTGACATCCTGGAGGATAAGGAGCAGCAGGAGCCCCCACCTACAGAGGGAAGTATTTCACAGGAGCTGGGTGAAAGATGAGAGGTGCCAAGGCTGGCCTCTGAAGGGCTCCTTCCCCTCTCAGTGGAGACACTGTGGGGTGCTGTGTTTGCAACCCTCTAGAACAAAGCCCTGAACAAAGCCTTGCACACCACTGCCAAAACAGCAGAGCAGTGTGCATGACACGATCTGAGCATTATCAATCCCAAGAGACACCAGATCCCCCTCCAGTGTTCCTGTGCATTGAAGCCATTTTCCATACCTTTCACAGGACCAGGCTGTTAAGCAGCTCACTGAGTTTTGGTCAGAAAGAGAAGCAGCTGTTTCCTCAGAGCTGAGACAGACACGATTTCGCCTTCACCTACCCTTCCAAAACCAAGCTAGAAATAAGCACATCCTCTTCCTTGCAAATTCTGTCTTCAGAAAGGAGACCTGATCTGTAGCTCCTCCTGGGGCGAGGCACAAAGCCAGCAGGGTCTCAGCTTGCTCCCAGCATCTCCAGGGAGCTTACGAGCTGCAGGTGATGCCTTGCTGGACACAGCCACCCCACAACCAACCACCTCCACCTGTCCTATCACTGCTCAGGGAGAGGAGCTGAGGTATGGAGAGCCGTGCACCAATCATTATCTGCTCCAAAATGAAGCCTGATGCTTCCACACTGTGCCTTGTATCATCACCTGATGAAAAGGCTGCAGTTTCCCTGCCAGGCTGATAGAATTCACAAGTGAAATCAATCACCCACAGATCTGGGCAAGAGCATCAGACTTCCCAGAGCCATCCTGCCTGCAGCCACACCTTCAGCTGCCTGCCTGCACAGAAACAAAGGCTGGGGCAGCTTGTGTTTCTCTTCAGGGAGTGCCACCATGTATCTTTTTAAGCATCACTGCTGATTCACTGCTGTGGTGGCAGATCTAGCTCCCACTCACCCACTCCATTCTTCTCAGGGCACCAAGGACGGGTGTGTTGACTCAGGTGCATACAGTTTGAATTTGTGGGGCTTTCCCCCCCTTTTCTTTAGTGAAAGCAAAGCACAAAAACACACAGGCAGCTTTGTCAGCCCAGACAATGAAAAATCTTTAATGACAATGAAGTCCAGTGTTCCCCTGCCAGTAAGATCCTGTCATTCCTTCTACATCACCCAAATACTTCCTTGTCCAAGCATGAACTGCTGACAGTGGCACTTCCCTCCTCTGGGCTCTGGTCTGACCAGACAACCTCTTCCCACCCATGTCCATGGCTCTCTAAAAATGCAAAGCCAAAGAGGGGTAAAAACAGGTTCCAGCTGGAAATATTTTCCAGCTTTCCCAGTAATTACAGAGCATCCTTCCCAGTACTAAGTCCTTCAGTGGCTAACTGGAAAGGGCAGTGTTGCCCCTCTCCCTCTTTCTACACGGACAGAAAGCTGTTCATTCTGGAAGTGGTAAAGGCTGCAGGAGGACAAGGCTTTTGTTACAATCCAGCTATTACTGCCCACTAACTTACACCTGGCTCTTCTAAATACCAGATTTGTCATCACTTGCATTTTATATTAGATTTTGATCTAGGCAGAGAAAAAAAAGGGGGAAAAAAAAAAAAAAGAGAGAGTTAGCACTGGCTTATTTTAAGCTCTGTCATAATTCCTGTAAAACTCTGTTTAGACTGTAAATGAATCCCACGCTGGATGTAGCTAAAACTGTTAGCATAACATTTGAAATTCCACCTCAGTGCAAGACTATTGCCCCTAAGTAACCGAGGGTTCTGAGAGATCTGGGGAATCTGTTGGACATTTTGTGTCCTTGTAGGAGCCCTGCAGGGGAGCGGGTGGGTTTGGGACCCCCGGAGAGCAGCGGGCAGACTGTGCTGGCTTCCCAGAAGCCACATCCCATCCATCCATTACACAGCCTGAGCCAGGGAGGGTGGCTGGGCTGCTCTCCACACTGGGGGAGTTGGTGGAAAATAATGTTGTGAGAATTAACAGATGAACCAGCCCAGGAAAAAGGTCAGAAGCTATTTGAATCTCAACTAAACACATTGGTAAGAAGGCAAATTGCTGTGGCAGACACCTCCTTGATCCAAGGAACAGAGAGGTAGGGCTGTCAAAACCCAGGAGTGGAGATGGGGAGAGGACTACTGTGGCTTCTCCTCTGTGAGCTCCCTCCTCCCCTGGCAGTGAAAAGGAAGCTGCCTTCACTGCACTCCTGTCCTAGTGCAACACGGTGCTCCTGAGCAGTGGTGCAAGGACCTGGACCTTTTTAGCTGGATGTAATTTGTGAACACTGACAGATCCAACCCCTCCCAAGAGATGGGTGTGCAGAAAGGCAGCCCCAGAGCTGGAGGAGCAGCAGGGCCAGAGCTGAGGGCTCCCTGGAACAAGCAGGGAACAGCTGAGCCTGCAGTGGTGCAAGGCTGGTACAAAGCCCCAGGGTCACGGAGACATTTCCCATTCACCAAAACCAGGCCAGTGACTTCACAGGATTTATTTAAAACAGGAGAAAGCTTTCTTTACAGACCTGATGGAACACGAGTACAGAAGACAGGGAAGGTGTTCTCACCAACACACTGAGATTGCAAAGCCACCCCTTCCCACCATGCTGCCACAGCAGTCCCTGGAGCAGGAAGAAGCTGCCCTTCTCAGCTCTGCCTGTGTTTCAGCATGAGAAGCAGAGCACACCCTCCCTCCCCACCACTCATGAAGCATGGAAGTGGCAAACCTGCTCCCCACCTATGCAGAAAAGCACACAGCAGTCGAGAGATCCCCTCTGTTGGATTGCAGAGGGCTTGAACTCATCTAGCAGCAGCTCTGTGGTGTTTGTGTTAATGGGTACAGCAAGTAATTCATCAACAATTGCAAAGGAAGAGCAGCAGAGCTGGAAAAAGGCACCAGTGCATTCTCCCATTTGTGCCTTGGAGCATCTTCCCAAAACCTTTCTGATAATAAGGGTTCTTCTGTACCAAGCTGAGCACTGTACTGGAAAAGTAAATGATTGCTAAAATTTATTTTAAATTATTTTTAAAAAAGTAAAAAGATTAAAAAGTCTTGCAAGATTCACTGAATTATGAATTGCTTTCCTCTTCCTTTGCCAAAAATGTCACCTGAGTGGTTTCAGAAGTCTTACAATTTGGAAAGAAGTTCACAGACTGTTTATAAAATCAAATACTTTGGACTAGAAGTTTCACTTATCATTACATAGCTTGACAGCATTTCCATAAATCAGCCCTACTCTGAAGAGCTCCTGACTACAGGAACAAATTTTAAATTATTTTTCACATTTCCCAACGGCCCAGGTTTTTGGCTGTCACAACCCCCTTGAAGCAAACCACACTGTGTTCACTGTATGATCCTGACTTGTGCAATCTCTGCTTAGAAAGCCTCTCCTGTGCCTCCCCTACACCACCATCAGCTGAGATGAAGCCAGAGGTATCCACGTGCTGCAAGAGCCTGGCTCCCCTGGGAGTCCATTTATTGCAGTGACTCATGCAGCTCAGTGGCCTTACCACAGTGAGCCTTACAGCTCAGAGCTGGTCAACAAAGTCCTAAGAGCAAGCCTTGCTACATGGAAGAGCTGTCAAAACACACCAGTGCTTAGACCTAGCAAATCTGACAACCCTGATTTAAAAAAAGTGCTTCGAAAGTCAAGGAAAACTAAACCCAGTACAACCAATCTGTTAGCAATGCACTTTCTGGAAGCCGGGCAGGGTGGCTTTCCCGTGAGTGTAGATGTCCTCATCCGTGCCCTGGTTCAGGTGCTTCACCAAGTTCTTCTCAAAGAGCAGCGGGTGGTAAGCTCCCATGGTGCAGGCGTGGTCGTGGAACTTCTGGTAGTAGTGGCAGACGTCGGTCTGCCGCTTGGAAGGGAGAAACTCGTACACGTCCACCTCGTCACACAGCGTCATCATGAGCACGATGCCTGCGGAGGGACAGAGAGCAGACAGCCCTGTCAGAGCAGAGACAGGGCTGGACACTGCCGAGGCACAGGCAGCTCCAAGGGGAAGGGTTGGCTTTGTTAACATTCAGAGGGACGGGCAGAAAACGAGTCTGGCCGCACGGGGCTCTTTTCTGAAGGCCTCCCTCGCAAAGTGTGTGATGGATGTGATTGCAGCGGATTGTTTACACTGACAGCCATGCCAAAAGGACAATTTTTAAGAGTGCAACCATTATCTGTGACCTTCATGGGAACTTGGGTGCCTGCCAAGCATGCGCTGCAATTAGCTGATCCCAACAGCCCGTCTCAAACCTGCCTGGATAAGCAGAGATGAGACCTTTGCATTTGTCCCAGCTGCCTCTTGTGAGTGCAGGAACATGCAAGGGCCTGTGCTGGGAGATGCTCAAGGAGACTGAGCAGCCTCTGCTCTTTAGGCTCCCCAGAGCAGAGCAGTGCTGCCCTCCTGTGTCTTCTCACCCGAGGACATCACACCAGTCAGTGCTGGGCACAGCCAGATCAGATGGAAGCCATAGTTACCAGCTACTTTTATTCTAAGTGCAAGAAATAGCAAGAATATACCAGAGAAACTGAATCAGTGTGTAACACCACAGAAAATTCATGCAGTATCTGAGACATCAGGGACCATGCACAACCTGAGGAACTGTAAGACATTAAAAGAACCTAAAGTATATTTTAAACATGTTTTCATCCACCTTTTCAAATGAAAATTTTCGATCACACTCAGGCCTTGCAGGGAACACAGAGCTGGAAACTGGAACTCATCTATGCCCTTGAATTTGGCAAGGTGACTTGTTTTACAAAGCAAAAAGCAAGGTGGCTTGGCCCCAAGTTAGGCCCTGGAGGAACTGCTGTCTGACGTAACTGCAGTTAACAATTCTGCTGCTGAAGTCATTGACTGCTGTTACACAGCTGCTCTACACATATCCAAGCCATGATTTAATAGGTGCTGGGCCTGGAAAAACATGAAGCAACTCTGTTTTCACAGAGACAGAAAGCACCTCTGCCCCAGCAGTGATGGAACAGAGGTGGGAGCAGACAAAAGGCAGAAGCACAGCAGTTGGACACTCCATGGCAAACAAGACTCTGCATCTATGCTGTGATTTCAGATACATGGCAGCTTCCCCAGAGGTTCACTCCTTTTCATTCAGCTGCTCAGGAGAGCTGCTCTCCACTAAGCGGGAAAACTTTTGCAACAGCAGAATTTAAAAAGGAGTTTCTTTGCTGAGGAGGGCATATCCCTGACCTTTTCAGGGCAACTATTCAGTCTGACCTTCCACAGACCCCCAGGACGTCTTTATATATATATACACACACACACATATATTTATATATAAATTATATATGGAAAATAAACAGGCACACTCTTAAAATTCATTTACAGTAATCAGATTTATTTGTCTGACCAGATCTGAGCCTGCAGGAGACACATCCTTCCTCTTGCACCCTGTGGGAACTGCTCTGGCACTAGAAGCTACAAATCCTAGACACCATCCCAGTGCTGAGGCTGTTCTCCTGTTTCCACCTGGAACTGGGCCATGTTTGGGACTGCTGTTTCAGAGGGGTGCTGCAAACCACTTACTGTGACACAACTGAGCTGCAGCTCTGAAGACAGGAAGCTTAAATTCTGGCACAGGACAAACACTGTAAAAACAACTCTGATAAGCACCGTAAATTCGTAGTTGTCTTTGAGAAAAGGCGTCTTGGAGAGTTCCTGCCTGCAAACTGAACCAGAAGTTTAGAGGGTAATTATCTTACCAAGCATTCCTGATGATGGTGGATTAGGCTGAATATGCTCCAGGGAATTCTCCTGCAGAATATCCCAGAGTTGCCATTGCATTTTGGGATTCAGGATATAGAAGGGCTGCTCTGGATGTGTTCTACGATACGCCTTATAGCTTTCAAAAAAGTTGTAATCTGGTTTTCTGTACCACTGCAAAACAGAAACAGGAATTCAGATTCTTTATTTCTGACCCACTTTACTGTAACCAACAGGAAACAAGGATGAGTCAACCTGTTGCTGCTGGGGAAGAAGATCCTGCTACACACCTCACTCACCTGAACATTCTCACTCACTGCCCCCTTGGGTCACTGTGGTGAGCTGACTCAGTAAACAGAGCAGGGAAACCCCAAATCTCAATGAAGGACCATTGAATGGGATCAGCATCTTTTGTAATTTCATTCTGCACTCCCCAACAGCAGACAATGTTGAGAACTCTGCCTTAAATGTTGCAGACACAGATCCTTCTCCACACTGCAATACCAAGCATCCTGTTCTGCAGGCAAGTGTTCCCAGCTCAGCCTCCTGAATCAGGCTGAGCTGACTTGCATCCTTAAATTTCCCCTTTCAGTAAAAACGTAGGAATGGTTTACGTTTTCCTAAAGTCATTTTGAGACTTTTTTCCCTATGCTATAAATATCCCATCCTGGTTTTACTGACTCTTAACCATGCTGTCCATAGCCCCTTAAGCCTCCAGGAGCCCTGGGACCAGGCACAGAAATAAACATCACTGAGAAAATAGGAAATGCAGGCCAAAGAAAGGAACGCAAAGACCTCTCAGTTACAGCCAGAGCTTAAAAATAAAAGTGAAGAATGGACTATTCACTCCTACCTGCTTCCACTGTGAGCCTCCAGAGCTCATCACATATCAAACAACACTCTTTTGTACTCAAAACCAAAAGTGAATTGCTAGAGGGATTGTACACCCACACGTGAAAGCTGACACAGACCTGCAGAGGGTTTCCCAATCCATTCATAATGCATCAAGTATATCCCATGGCTGACTGCTGCTTGAAATGTCCAAGCATCAACCATCAGCAAGTCTTAGATTAACTGTCAGAGAGAGGAAATCATCCTGTAATGAGACAACTGCCGCAGCCAGCAGTGACCTCCTCCTTGTGCCATCAGCCCATGGGAAAGTAAAGGTGGTGACCCATTATCCTTGGCCTGAGGCCCTTCACAGGGATCAGAAGCAGGCAAGTGTTTTCTGAGGAGCACTCATGCATGGGATACTCCCAGAAGTACACATGGATATACCCACAATAACAAAAAGGCAAACAAGAATGGCCTTAGAATGAGTGATTGCCCACGTTAGGAAGAAGTGGTTTAACAGAAGCACTTCAAAGCATGTGAATCTGATTTTACTTACAAAAAACTCAGCCTTACCTCATGAATTTCTGCATGATATGGTGCTGGATCCCAGACAATTAAGATTCCAGTGTTATATAGTGGTTCCCTCAGGAACTGCTGCTCTTCAACAGTTACAAGCTTGGAAAACAACAACAGATATGATGATATGCAGTATGCTATCAGAATTAGCAGGCAGCCAAGCAATAAAACACACCTGAAAACAGCCAGAGCCACCCCACTGCTGGTTACTGATCATGGCCCCTGTGTGCAGCAAGGACACAGCCCCAGCAATGCCCAAGCCAGGCCTACCTAGCAGCAAAGGACTTTGTGGAGAGTCACAAGAAAAGCTGCCATAATGCTTTCCAAGGCTTTCTCTCCATCTCCAGTAACACACTAAGGACAGGACCTGCAGAGTGACCCAGCCTGTGTGAGGATCCCATCACTACAAGACCAGAAGCAGGAGGGAGCACCAGTTGCTGCCAGTGGTCACCAGGACAGTCCAGGCAGAGCCTAATGCAAACACACTGTTGGCTTTATCAAGAACCTTCATTTAACCCAAAACAAAAGGCCTGCAGGTGGCTGGTTTCTCCTCAGCAACAGGAGCCCTGGCAGCTAGTGCTCAGCCTGCTGAGACCATCAGTACAAGAGATGAGAGACTGCAGCATCCCCAGCCAATTCAGCCTCATGCCAAGCCCCCCATCACCTCTGTAGAGCAGGGAGGGGACAGCTCAGGCAGGGGAGGTTGGAACCTCCTGTGAGCAGCAATGAGAAGGAAAGCTTCAAACAGAGTTCTCTCTCTACTCTGGACATCACCACCACTGCTTGTTACACCCAAGGGTAACCCACGTCTGCAGCAGAAAGAAAACAATCCTAATCAAACAATTAATCTCCTGTCCTCCTCCCCACCCAAAGCCATAACCTGTACAGGCACAGCTCGTAAACACTGTAATCATAAATCAGAATCCTAAAAATCGCTTCCATTTGCCCTGATTTTCTCCACAGATCTAATTAGGAGCTAGCCAATTAGTCCTTGAGCATCCTGGCTGCCTCAGCAGCTGGCTGCCTGCATGGCTGTCCCCATAACCAGAGCACAAGGATGCTGCAGCCAGCCCAGATGGGAATTATTCCAAAAGCAAAAAGAGTTTCCTCACATCTGTTCTTAACTCTGTGGGATTAGGCCTTGGCCTTGACCACATGCACTGCCTGGTTTCATTTCCTCACAGCAGCTAAAATATCTAGGCCACTGACAGCTGGAGTGTGCAGTGATGCAGGTGCCAATACCTGCCTGCAGCCTGTGGACACCAGAGGCAAAGATGGGCACAGCAGCTGGCACCAGCCATCCCCTCAGCTGGGCACGGGTGGGACTGGGCACTGCAAAGGGGCAGGGCTGTGGCTGTGGCTTCATTTCATTGTTTCTATAGCCATGAGAGTTGGCAGAAACACACAACCCCGCGAGAGCTGTGACAGACACAGAAGCGAAGGGACAAGAAACCAGGTGGGGAGCACCTCCACAGCCACTGTTTGCTGTGTCCTCCCAGACACTGGAGCTGGCTCTTGGCACTGCCTGCTAGCTATCAGTCACTTCAGCTGTCTGCTGAAGGAATCTGGCTCTCCATTTACCTTCAGTGTCCATTTGTTGTTTAATAGCGACTGATTCTTTCTAAGTAGTAAAATTCATTTAAATTACTACATGACTGTCTTGTCTTGCCCAGATTTTTCATCCTAATTAGTTAACTGATCTGTTGGTTTCCTGGTTTCTTCTTTAGCCAGTTCACTGTGTAACAATATCTTGTTAATACAGCCCCTACTCTCTTAGTACATTTACTGGCCATATCACAATGATTTCCTTCTTTGCTGCTACCAGCAGTCAGCATCCTGCAATGTAAACATGCTCTCTTTTCCCACCACAGCCTTCCTCCCTTCCACTGAAGGAATATGTGCTATCTCCTTTCTCTTCCTCCCTGCAGACTGTTAGTGCCAACAACAGCAAAGGCAGCCAAAGCAGACAGTGTTCTCTGTGACAGCAAGAAGCCAGCCCAGGAGAACTGGAAACAAGGGCTGGGAGGAACGAGGTGCTCTGGCTCTTGGTCAGCTCTGCAGAAAGGAGCTGGGTCCTCCAGCAGCACCCCTCTCCCATGTACTTCAAGCCCTTGTTTTTGCAAGACGTGACTGCTTTCCCAGGGCAAATCAATGCCTTGTGTCAGACTGAAGGAAAACATGCCATTAAAAAGCAGCAGTACTGATGAACCAGTCAAGGCCTGACAAAATAAATGAGGCAACATTAAATAAATTCTTTATTTAGAACAAGTACCAAGCTTGCGGACCTACAAGCATATCCTCAGATCTGGAGATCCCAAATTTCTTGCCTTCTTGTCAGTACCAGCCCATTAATCTTTCTCTATGCACACACATGTACAAGATACTCCACTCTACTGTTAAAACCACGTATGTCCTAGAGACTGGCCAGCAAATGACAGAAAAGTATCTTAAAATAATTATTAAGAAACTTAGGGCCACAGGCCATGTGTGTCAAAGAGATATTACTCAATACAGACCAGCTTTGACAGATCAGATTCAGGAGATCCCAATTCCTTCACTTTGGCAGTGGACTGAGGATTGATCAGCAGTAAGAGCCAAAATAAAAGCAGCCAAGCCCCAAGCCCACTCCTTTTCCCAGTTATAACATAAGAAAAGCCAGCCCAGAACAAGAACAAAGTACAGCTTGTCCAGTACCTGATGCCTGTAAGAGCTCTGGGCAAGGCCAGATAAGGCACAGCTCCTGCAGCGAGCTAGAAAGAGAATGTGATCAGGCCACCCCACTAACAAGAAGGTGTAAATGATGTCACCAAGACTAGAACAGCACTGAACCATTCAAAGTGCAAATAAAAACATGTAAGAAAGCCAGGCTTCCAATCCAATGGTCTCTGAAGTTAACAGACTGCAGTCAGAGCTGCTCAGTTTAGAAAACCCAGATGAGATAGTCCTGCACTACACACATGGAAAGCATCTTTTTCCCTGGTCAGCAGCCAGATCAACGCTGCCTTTTGAGTGAACTCCAGCCTCTAAAAACTGCAGCAGTATTGTTCTCCCTGTGACTGAAGTTTTCTAAGCTGGTGTCTCCATTGAGAGGGAGCATCACCCACGACTGCAGGCTGATCTGCATGGAGAAGAGAAGCACTGTAATGACATGGCTGTAACTAGGTCTAAAGTAGGAGAATCCACATGGAGAGTCATATCACAGCTGTACAAGCACACAGTTACCCTCCTCCCTGTGCAGATAACACTGATAGCACATAGGTCATGCACATATTTTCTCTTCATATCACTGTAAGCTTGGCCATGAGCACATCCTCCAGAGAAAGTTTGCTTAAGTGATAACATCTATCTGACATCAGAAAAACACACAGAGACGGGAAAGATTAAAAAAAAAGAAAAATGTCAAACAGTGCACAGAAGTCAGCAGCCAGATCTGTCTGCTCAAACCAGACTGGTTCAGAAAGGACAAACTGTCACCCTTCTTACTGGGAGTTTAATGCAGGGGATTCAAGATGCAGCAAACAACAAAGAGCAGGGCAGCAAGTGAAGAGTGTCCCAAGAGCAGAAAGAGGTAGCAACAGCACTCACACAAGAAGCAAGAATATCCTTTAAAAGATACACAAAATGAACTAGGCAAACTGGTTACACATTAGCCCTGTGTCTCCTTGCCTTTGAAGAGGATGGTCAAGCTCCTGTTGCTGTTTTGAGACACTTCAAACCTCCTTACACAGCAGCGTCCATGCACTCCTCACACAGGGGCAGGTGAGAAAACTCCAGGCCCACAAATCTTAGCTTTGGGGTAAGGAAAAGAAACTGCCTTTTTGGTGCAGGATTACAAAAGCTACACTTCAGCCACTCATCTCTCCCTCAGTCAGTTCCTCAGCCTTCATGTGCCTACAACCTCCTCCTCCTCTTGTGGGGTGAGGAGATGCTTGTACTCAGTGCTGCAATGCTGCACCAGGTCTTTTAACCAAATGACTCCTGGCCTGTCCAGTCCTCCTCCATTCTCTCACCAGCACATCCTACTGTGATTTCCCATTTTTCTACGCAGGTCTACACTTGCAGATTTCTCCCCCCAAAAAGGACAAGCATGAAGGGTAACAGGTCTGTGGAGGAAAGGTACAAACACTCTGAGATGTACCTACAAGAGGAAGGGTCTCACTCTATTGCTGGACAAGTGGCAGACCAACTCTGCTAATGCACTGTGACACATGGTTCTAACCCTGGAGAGTTTGGCCAAAGGGAATCAGCAAAGGGACACCTTGATACCTACAAAGAGCTCTCAGAGGCAGGGAAGATTTAACTCTGTAAGCAAGGCCTGGCATTAAAGGCACTTTTTGCCATGCTCTGCAATGAGGTCCTGGACCCACCAGAACCCATCCCTCTCCTGGCTGTGCACAGGCCACAGCTTTAGAGGTGGGTCTTTTGTTAAGTGTCTCCAGCCACGTAGCAGCCCTGGTTAATGTGTCATCTACAGAGTCTGCAGCATTGCGGGGCAGTAAAGAAACTTTGTTCTTTTATTTAAAGCCAAATAAATGTCCTTCATGCTTCATACCCATCTCTGGGGCAGGCACAACTCATCTCTTGGCACACCCCTCCTTGCTGACCTTCCTGTGCCTACACAGAGCCTTTGAGCAAAGACAAAACACAAATTACCTCGTGCCTGCCAGAAACCACAAGCAGGCTACTGCAAGTTTGCAAGTGCACGCCAGTGTCACTCCAGTCACTTCAGATTGACCAACTGTCCCCACTCCAAGGAGAGACATCCCCATCCTACAGCCATGTAGGGACAGGAGAAATCAGATGGACAGCCCCGTTCTTCCCAGCTCCCAGACAGTGCAGCTACACAGCTCTGACATGCTCGGCCTGCTCGGTGCACACTTCTCAGACCTACCTGGGAATTCACAAGACGAATTGTTGTCTTTTGCCCCACATCATCTTGAAAGCCCCTGACAGGAGCCCCATTGAATCGCAAGACGGCATCGTGGCTGTCTGAAAGCCAAACAGAGGGAAAACCTGTGAGCCAGCACCTGGCTTTGAGTGATACCAGAAACAAGTGACATTATTCACCTGCACTTCTGATGCAATCTGGCTGATCCCTGGCTTTCAACCTAACATCTAGAATAGGCAAGTCAGATTCTTTGGAGGAAGGTGTGGCTCAAACTTCATGATCAATACGGCTTTTAGTATCTACTCTTTAAAACTACAACCCACTGCCAGGTTGAAAGCACAACCCTGGCATTTGTTCTCTCTCTTCCTCCTTCCAAACACTTTGCCAGGAGACAGACCAATACACAATTAATTTACCACATGGCTGGCTGCAAACTAAGAAACTAGGAAGTAGCAGCATGCCAGCACCCTCTCTTCCAGCTTGGAGGTTGACCAGCCCCAGAAACACATACACCAACCACAGTGGAAAGCCAAGCTGCCCTCAGCCTGCCAGCATGCCTTCCACAGAAACAAACCCACTGCTGTGCCTTCAACAGACACAGCTTCTTACATGCCTTGGGACTCACTGCATTTTCCTCCACTGTCATCATCTCTTAAGATAGCACAGCACTCCTCCAGCACCCTCCTCTGCCTTGGCACAGCCAGCCAGGCCACTGTAATGCCCTGGAGTCAGGCTGCTGCTGTGACACACAGGGCACTTGTGCTTGTCACCCTGGCTCCTCCCTGCCTTGTGGCTGCATTTGGATAAGAAACCTACCCTGTGGTCAGAGGGGCTGAGTTAGAGAAGCAGGGCCATCTTTCCTGCATTCACACTGAGGCCACATGACTGCCACACACAGCACCTACAGGCAGAGTCTGTGGGAATTGCCAAGTTCCAGGGCAGAAGGACCCACCTAGTCCAGAACTGGGTCCTTTTGAGATCATTTTCTTGAAAATGGGAGTGTTCTAACAAGCAATGCTGGAGGATCAGTAATCCCTGGCAGTAAAGACTTAATTCTCAATTTTTTTTCTCCTAGACAAGTGGGGCTTCTTAAGAGCCCTTCTAAAGCACCATCCAAAACCTAGAAAGGTGATGTTTCTGGGAAAAAAGTCTCTCCACGCTGAGAAGGGCTCTGCTGTTACCACCACAGACCCTTAGCTGCACATCCCACCTTGCACTAATGCAATTCAGGGTTATGATTTCCCTGTATATAACTTCAGCCAGACACCAAGCATTCATATGCCCCAAGTTTGCACATTAAAAGGGTGTTTAGTGACTGCTCAGGCAGAGTAGCTGGCTCTCTGTCTCCAGGTGGTTGTGCTACACTCGGTATCTGTCACATCAGATTTTTCAGTGGCAATTTATAACCTTCAGTAATACCAAGAGCCCAGTAAAAGGTGTTTGTTTACAACCCTGTGCTGCTCTGCCAGCCTCCCTTACTTTACCTAATTGCTCATTTGATATCTTAACATGATTACATAAAACAAGTATTTCATAGAATAATTACTCAGCAATCCATTGTGCTCATTGACACAAATACTTCATTTTAAGCTTGTAGGATTAAGTACGTTTCAACAACTTCCTCCAGCAACACAACAACATTTCCCACATGGAAAAAGTGGGAAAAACCACACAGAAATACACTGAATGCTCCTGAATCCTTAACACTCACCCTGCCCAACCCAAGGCTGCAGTGCTCAAACTCTGCAGAAGCATCAGCAGAGTTAACTGCTTGAGCAGAAAGGTGAAAGTTTATGACCCAGGCAGAGAAACACAGGGCAGGGACACCAGCAGGAGTTAATGGCATTTGCCTCAGGCACACTACACAGTGACCTTGGCAGCATCCATCCCTTGTGATCTGGAACAAACCAGCGCTTCACTGAGGGGAGGGCTCAGAGAGTGGCTGTGGGAACAATGAAAGGGCTTTGCCTGTCTGACCTCTGTGCCAGAGCCAAAGCACAGCCCATCCCACTTGGCTGCTCCCATACCCAATCCAGAGGTGCAGGGACTGCATTCCAACACTCCAGTGAGGGTCTGCTTCCAGAGGAACAAGCACTGGCAGTAATGCTGGAGCCTGACAGACACCCCTGGGCACAAGCCAGCTGAGCTGGGGAGCCTGTTCAACAGAAGGTCACTTCTGTGCAAAACTTTAGCTCTGAACTCCAAGAGGCACCCAAACAACCCAAGACAGGTACCTGAAGGAAAAGTAAGAACTGCTTTCCCAAGTCTTGACCCATCTTGCTTCAAACACTCCTATAAGGGGCAGAAACAATCACATCAACCAACTCCCACCTGCAATTTGTACCAGGAGGCAATGCTGTTCTTCACTGCATATTTCACAGCATTTTAACACACTTCCAACTGCTCAGCCTCACTCCAGCTCCTGCTCACCTGCCATGTGGACACAGAGGAGTTTGGGGGAGAACTTCTGAGCAAGTACCAGAACTCAACACTGTCTCCCATGAGGGAATATGATTCTGAAGGCTTTGCCAAAGTTGTCATGACTGCATTAAAATCTATCCATCTACCTGGTTTCAGAAGTTGAAGGCTACTTGCAGCTTAGGGCAAGCCAAAGGGATCTGATCCAACAGACAACTTATGAAAACACCAAAGCCTGCAAACAATTTCCACTGGAGGGAAAACTCCCAGACTTTAAAACTGCTCCTTCAGTGAAGCTACAGATCAGCAAAGCATGAACCTTAACTGAGCTCCAAACGCCAAAAAATGAAGCAAGCTGAGGGAGCTGCAGGCTCTGGAGAATTTTCTGCCTGGTACAAAATCCTGAGTTGAAGACTGGAGAGCTGGTTTCCCCAGCATGCTGCTTTTATAAAAACACAAAATGCTTTGGCATCAAAATATGCTTCTTTATAATTCACAGTAAAAGATCAAAGCTTTGGCAGTCATTAATTAATGCCTTAACCTCAGGTAAATATGGTCAGATGAGACTGCAAAGCATCATCAAACTTTGTCCAAAGAGATAAATCCCTCTAAAGTCTTCTGATGGTCTTCTGGGCCACTCAAATTCAGCCAGCTGCCTTATGGCTCAGAAAGAAGCAGTGCCACTTTTGGAAAGCCTTGAGCAAGAATTCCAGAATCACTGAGGCTGGAAGGGACCTCTGTGCCCAGCCCTCTGCTCAACACAGACTGCCCAGGGCTATGTCCAGGGGGATTTTTTTCCCCCTTTAGCATTTTCTTTAATTTCTTCTCTGAAAATGTCTTCCTGTGTGAATTTTTTTCTGACTGTGCAAAAAGCATTACAGAAGCCACCCCAAGCCCTCTCAAGAAACAAACACTCTATACTCAAGACTCCTCTCTGGTATCCAATATTCGTGTGACCCTCTAGTGATGCCAACGGGGTCATGAAAATCAAAAGGACTTCCTAGATTAGAGCTACCTATTACTCCCATCTCCAGCTAGGCTGGAATATTTACTGACTTTAAAACAAGTTGAAATGTTAAACTTCTAAACACCTTTTGACCACAGGAGACTTATCAGTAAGAGCATGACAGCAGGTTACTTCTACTCAGCCCGAGTTATAAACCAATGGTATTTGACTTCATGCTACTGGAAAGATACCAACCTATCTCTTGTCCCAAGCGAGATGATTTCAGAGATCCTGCCGAGGACACGACAGCACAGCGACCCAGGTGTCCCACTGCTTCACTGAGGCTCTTCCCTGGCAGGTACTGCTGCCATTCAGAGGTACCAAAAGGACCATCTGACCTCTGTATCATGGTCACATTGACCCTGTCCCGCAGCTGGCAGAGCAACTTCTCCGGGCTGACCTTGGCATTCCTCTTCCCATTGTAAGTCACGTTGTACTTGTTCATGGCCAGGTAGTTTTTCCTGACCTTCTGCAGCCTGGGTATGAGATTTCTGGATGAGCTGTCCTTATCCCATACTTTCCCAAAGGCTGCTTTCTTGGACTTTTCAGCTGTTTCAGAGGTGCTGCCTTTTACTTTGTTTTGGGTAGCAAGCCACATTTTGGATACCTGCCCCAGTTCACTGGCTGCTTCATGGAAAAAGCCTTGTGATTTAACTGGGTTCCATTTCTCCGAACTCCTGTGCCCCTGCAAATCATCATTCCTGGTCTTCAAAGGATCATAGTAGCTTCTTCTCGTTTCTCTCCACAGGCAAACTGTCAATGCTACCAGTACCACCACGAGGACACACATTAACTTTTTCAACACATTGATGTGAACCATAGTGCACGGTGCATCCAGATGGGACACGGGAAGCTGGCCCTGGGAAAAGGAAACAGCTCAGTCAGGGCTGCAGGCACACACACAGGTGAAGTCATGGAGATCTGTGTGCAGTGGGAGGGGAGAGAGACAACACTCAGGCTGTTTAAAGATCTCATTTCAAAGTCTACCACCACAAGAAAGACCTGAGCTGGCTATCAGCCATCACATGCTGTGTAATGGTGACCTGAGGCCACTGCCACTCAAACCTTTTTTCTACTCCCTTCCACAAGTGACAGCCAAATTTAACACTGCCAGTATCATACCAGCAGGCAGGGTAGGTCTCCACATTGCTTTGTTTTGTCTCCCATCCCTGACAGTCACCATCCAAATGCCAACAAATGCACTTCCAGAAATGAGTTTTTATTTGACCACAGGCTTTGACACTAATGAAGAACATCATAAAGCACAGAACTGGAAAGAAAAAAAAAAGTTCTGAGTTCATGAGCACCAGGAGCTGCACCAGCCTGGTACTTTGGTGACTTTCCAGGGAACTGCTGCAAGTCTGCAGTGGGCTGAGCACTCTGAACATCAAACGTCACTGAACACCTGCTGGAAGTGAGTTAAACCCAGTAAGGTTTGGGCTCATAAATGCACTTACATTACTCCAGGTAAGTTACCTCTGGAGAAAGCAAAGTCAGATGCTGTTGGTATAGCACTGCCTGTCCTCATTTGCACTGCCTCACACTAGCAGATACCTCCAGCTCCCACCATGTCATAAAAGGGGGAATCGAATAGGAGGACTGCCCAAAAAGCAGCCAAACTAGGCTGGTGTATAAAATATACACTGATGCATAAACACCTCACAAGCAGCACACAGGACCACAGAAGACAGGACAGCAGCTGCTCATTTCCCTACATGGCTGCTCCAGGTGTGTCCAAAAGCATGGGAACAGTATGGAGATTCCAGGTGTCCTCAGGAGACAAACACATGCAGATCACTGCTCCCAGAGAGGCAAAAGCAGCAACTTCCTTACTGAGTGACCTGCTGAAAGCAAACACTGCAATGCTGGGCTGCTGAGAGGTTACTGAGCTACAAACACTACCTGTGGATAAAGTAGCAGCACTCCAACTCAAGTCATTTTTGGCTGTTGGCAGGTTTTCCTCCGAGGGCTTAAGCAGGATATCCCAAAACACAACAGCTCTGTGATGTGCTGAAGAGTTCAAGAAACACCTGCCAAAAAAAAAAAAAAAAAGGAAAAAAGAAAACCTATTAAGGAAAAACCTCAAAGTTCTAGGGATGAGCAAGTATTGCCTCAGGTAAGCCCCTTACCAAGGGCTGGAAGCAAAGCAGCAAAGACATTAACACCACATAAGCATTTTAAATGCCTAAATGCCCACTCGAAATGGGCTTCTTCCTTCTTAGTCTGAAATCTGCTCCCAGCTAGAGCAGGAACCAGCTCATAGGCAGCCTGCTCTCTGGTCCCACCAGAGCAACCAGATCCACCCTGAGCACTGGATACACCCGTAATACAGTGAAGGAAATAACCTGATGCTGGTGCTTAACACAAGGAACAGAAAGCAAAAGCTAACTTTTCCTAAGGAAATATCTTACTGCTTATCCTTGAGTAATTCAGGCACTCTTGCAGAGAAGACTCCCTGCTTTTTTGGAGCAAGACACATGGAAAGCTGCTTTATAAACATATCTTAATCCATAAGTCTTCACAAAATCGATAAAAGTGTTTTAGACTTTACAGTTTCACTCTGCCAAGGAAATGCATCAAGGGAAAGGGAGATTTGACAGTATTAGCTGAGAAATCAAGAAAGTAGCTTGCTTTTACAGGAAGTATGAGTCAATACAATGCCACATGAGCTAAATTACAAACGCTATCTTTTACAGGACTAAATACTAAATTATTGAAGCATCCTACTGCTGACAACTTATATTTTAACTTTATTAAGGAACAAAGTTATTTTTTTATAGACCACTCCACAATGAAAAAGCAAATATTGCTGTGTTCCGGTTCTTAAACAACAACAACAACAAAAAGATCCAAGAAACACAAGTAATTCCAGCTTTTATTGAAATTATTTGCCCTGCCTTGACAGACTGTATATAAATTTTATTTTCCTTAAGTACAAATGTAATGGAAAGGCACACTGAAGTCTTTTTGAACCAGGAGAGGTACAGCAGTCTGGAGAGGTGGGGCACCAGGAGGGGATGAAGGAGCGGGGCACCCCTGTGCTCTGTTCTGTGAGGAATCAGGCTCTCCAGCCGTTTATGGTTACTCTCCTGCTGTGATGTCTCAGACTGTCCCTGCTGCCATCCCCTCTGCAGCTGGGACACCACGGGGACAACTCACTCGGGGCAGCCACGGAGAACAAAAAGTACCACGTGAAGGCAGCTGACTGCAAAGCCATTTGCTGATGGGAAAAGCAGAGCTGAGTCAGCCTCCACACTGTCAGGGCTCTGCTGGCAAACCACTCACACAGCAACGCTTTCCAAAGCCAGAGGGACACCAAAACAGAGCTGTCCAGTGGCAGCTTAGTACCAAACTCGGACACCTCCATCTGACCACGCTTCACGCATCCCCCAGCCTGACTTTATTCACGCTGGATCCCTTTACAAGAGGCAAGGATGTGGCTTCCAGAAAACTCAACTAAGACCTTCTGTGCAGGGAGGACAGAGCCTCGGCGCTGTCAGAGGTGCCCAGCAGCCTTCCACCCTGCAGAGCAGAGCTTTTTGCCCCACGCCCTGCAGGACTCTGCCCTGCTTTTGACTTCAAAAACGTCTCCTGAGGGGTTTCCAGGTGGACATGATAGCAGGCACACCGCAGTAACCATCAGCTTTTGCTTCTCACACTTGACTCATCTGGAAGGGTGGCAGGTTCATCACAGTGAAACGACTTTACAGCTCTCTGCAAGTTCCTGCTGGGACACTCCTTGTGGTGGTGCACAGCGCAGGATGCCCAGCAAGTCACAACAACTCCTCTCCCTTCCAGGCCACTCAAGAGCACCTGGAAAACTCACCTTCACAAATTATCCCCACCTTTGACTGTACACGCTGCTGCAATGTGAACAGTTAGTTTGCTTTGATTTTTAAGCTGGCAAAGTAGGCTCTGCAAACATGTTTTAGCAGAGCCACATTACAAGATACCTTCTGCTCCCCATGGATACTTCGCAATTCAGCTTAATTATTATTACTACTTCACATGATAGGATTTTATTTGCACAAGCAGTGCCCCAAGATGGGGTCCCTCTCAAGCATTCTGCCACCAAACCTCTGTTGTGGAGAAGGAAAGCATCTGCTCTTCCTGGCAAAGCAGGACAGCCCACAAGTGGCCACTTGTGTGCACTTCTGTCTGGCAGGGGTCAGTATAAAGTTACTTTTCCAAAGGTGCTGGAAGCTTACCACATACACAAAACACAAGGTGTCAGCTATGAGTATGAGGAAAGAAAGGACCGAAAAAAAAAAACCAAACCAACCCCAAACCTAGAAAAATGCAAATAAAACAAATGGCTGTCTCCTTGGAACCCAGAACCTGACACAGCTGTAGGGTACAGCAGTGGCTGGCAGGTTAAGCCCACACAGCAAGTCCTCCGAGGGTAAATTAATCCTGTGCAGAGAACAAGTGAGAGATGTGGTATCTTCAAGGCATCTGTCCACACACTGTTACACTTAACCTTTATTATCTTAACCATTCATCTGTCCACACACTGTTACACTTAACCTTTATTATCTCGCTGGTCTCAGGTGTTAACCAGCAAAGTACACAAGAGTATGAAAATCCTGCTCCTCTGGTGTCCCAGAGGCTGCTGTCTGCCCAGGGAGCTGCAGCCAGCAATGCCATGGCAGAGAACACCCAGCAATCCTGATTTCCACATCCCACAGCAGATTTCCCCTAAAAAAGCTAATGAGTATCCTCATCTCAAACAGCCCTTACCTGTCTCCTGTAGCACCCAACAGGCAGTACACAGACAAACCACATGATTATGGACAAAGGTATGAATATGTTTCTTCCAGGAAATGCACACAGCTTCCCCAGAGCTGTGTCATCAGCTGTACCAATGCCCATCCTCTGCACATTTGTTTAATTGGTTCTTGAAACTGCTCACATTTCCCAAACAGCCCGAGGCAATGAACTCTGCAGCTGCACACAGTGCGCAGATAACCACTCCTCTCTCTGCTTTTCCAGCCTCTGGCCCACTTGTTCCAACTCCTCCTTGCACAGCACCTTTTCCACACTTCAGATGTTCTTGGCCAACCCCCCAGCACGGTCAGCAGGGTGTGACCATGCCTCGAGGCAGGCACACCGGCCACCCCCACTGAACACGCTCATGCCACAGGGTCCAGCAGCAACACAACAATGGGGCTGATTTGTTCTCCTTGTGAAACTTCCTTCCTTTATTTCCCTTCCTGACCACTTCTGAGCCCTGATCTCCACACAGTCTGCAATGACTTCAGGTTATTTTGCAAGCTGCCCCTGGTGCAGGGCAGGAATAAGAACATCTGAAAGAGCATTATCTTACCCCAGCTACCAGAGGCTTCCTTGGCCCCTGTGCTGCCCAGCCACCCAGCATCACCAGAGCCCTCTGCAGCTGCTCAGGGCTTCCCCAGGTTCCAGCAGCCCCTCAGGTGACAAACACAGCCCAGCTCAGGACTCTGCCCTTCCTCCTCTCCTCTGCAGATCCGTTAATGGTATTCAAGAGTGGGGATCCCAAAAAATCCCTGAGGGACTTCTGTGATGTTGTGAAACCTGACCCCTTGCTTTCCTACCTGCTAGGCAGCCACTAATCCATGACAGGAACCATCTCATCCCATGACAGCTTAGGGTGGCTTTTTCTGAGGCTCCTGGTGAGCAACCTCACCAAAACCTTGAAAATTCAAGGTCTCCCCCTCCCCATGTTCATAACCTTCTGAAAATGAGAGAAGAGGAAAGACGCAGATAGATTTGAAATGTGACCTTTCTGCAAACACATGATGAGACTTATTAGTTCTTACATATTCTACAGGTGTTATTTTTATTATGTTTACTAGTCTGAAGCAATGGATCCTACCAGAGTGCCTCTGGAACACAACCATGTCAAGTAACACCTTTAGTTTAAATAAATCACGACTTGAGAGATGTAACCCTTGGTCATGACAGGACATGCAGGAATCACATCCACCTGGTCTACCACACCTCTCCTTGGTCCTGCAATTCATACATCAGCATCATTCAGCTGCACTTTTCTTCTCTCTGATGGATGCATAAAAGCTTTTGACTTTAGCAAGTTGTTCCTCAATCTTTTTTTAGATAATGTGAAAACTATTTCATATTTAAACTCAGAGCATTTACATTTCTTTCCAGATTTCCTTCATTTATGCATTTCCATCTGCACCCACAATTACGCCGTGCCTGCCCAAAAAGTAGGAAAGCTTTGTTCCCAACTTTTGCTGGTGTATTTTTGAATGTTTTTATGCTGCCCTGTATGAACATTTTATACTTAACCACACCTTTCTACTCTTTTTCTGCTACATTCTCAATGCTAACCCTTTCCTCCACCCAGCACCCTCTGTAAAGCATCTCAGAAAAGAGCAGTGGCTGGTACCAGAGGCTGAATGAGTTCCCATGTGTGTGGAAAAGAGGAAATGTAGGGCAGGAATTCTTCTGTTCAAAATGACATACTCAAGGAAACCTAAGATGAGAAAAAATTTGGATTCAAAAAGTAACCTCAGAACTGTATCTGCTCTTAAAATTCCCTATTCCTGTCCTGAGGAAAAAAAAATTTATCAAGAGCCTTAATAGTAATAAACAAACTATGCTCCTGCCATTTTGCAAATGAAGAAGCTACACTTTCCACATGCTGGATACACCAGATGAAAGGTGATAAAACATTTTCCAAGCTAAAAGGTCTGTACCTCTGGAGCCAAATATCAGATCTCTGATATCTTATTTAGCCCAGCCTGTTAATTCAACTGTATCATGATTTTGTAAATATATAAGCAGGGAAGGCTTGCTTCTAGCAATTCTTGGTTTCTTTCCAAAACATCACTGTGCTGGGAAAATAAAACATCTGTTGAGCCATACATTTAGGCGTTTCCAATGCCACCAAACAGAACAAAACAGAAAGGGGAGAATGAGGAAACTTTACCTAGAGATTTGAGGGGGAAAAAAAGCATTTTGCATGAGAAACATGGTTAAATTTCAGGTGACACATTGAGGAGCTATACAGGTCACTTGTAATTAAATAAATCATTCCGTTAGTCCTGCCTGTATTAAAAATCTCTGCATGTGCCAGAGAAAATATGAGCTGCTGTCACAGCTGAAAGAAAACACTTCCAAAAGAACAGGAGAGGCAGATTCTGGGGAGAGGCACAGGGGTAAGTTTAAGCATGTGTTTCATTTCAGTTTTACATGTCAACAAACACTGGGGTTTAATATAAGTCAGAAGCCTTTACTTCTGACTGTGTCAGCCCTTTATTCCTGCTCTTTTCTACGTGCCATGTTGGTCTCGGAGGGTGGCTGTGCCTAGCAGCACTCTGCCTCCCCTTCAGCCCTCATTAAAAGGCAGCAGCTTTTTTATATATATAATAATTACATAATAAGTATTTTATATGGATCTAGTACCTTAACCATGGTATACATCTATTCAAGTTTTACTATGAAAGGAATAAGAATAAGAATAAGAATAATGTTGTTAAGTTAGAACTGCTTTCTGAGTCACAGGATGCCACATAAATCCAGGATATCAGATTTATAGGTGCTTCATCTAATTAAGTTTTACATTTTAGTCTTGCTATAGAGAGTGCTTTTAGTGGCTCATAATATGGATTCCAGTTATGAAATACACAGAGCCAAATAAAGAGTAAATGTAGTGGACCATGCTTAGCATCCTCTTTAGAGGGTTACTCGCCCAGAGGGACAGCATGTTTATGGACTCTGTAACAGGACCAAGCCCTCAGCTGGTGGGAGCAGCACTTCTCCCTTACAAAACCCCCCTTCCCACCCTGCAGCCAGCCAGCCAGTGCTGAATATTCCCTGTTAACAGCAATGGACAGGAAAGAGACCCCATCTGCATGGGGTGTCTGCATGCCCCAGGCCAGCTCTGCTCTCCTGCAGCATGCTCCACACCCAGATGCAGTCTGCCCGGTGGCCACCATGGCAGCTCTCAGTGCAGCTCAACACAGAAGCCATTTTCTGATGGGCACATGCCCATGGGGGTCTCACTCAGCAAGATACCTGGAGACCCTCTTAGCAACAAACCTCTTCCATTTCTAAAACTGCCAGTTTCACCTTCAGTCGGAGAAAAGTACATCCATGAACAGCACCAGCTCCTGAAAATGCTGCTTTTTCTTCCGTACCCAGAGCCCCAGTGTCAGGGCTTTACAAGGGAGGATTTCATCATTAGTCAGCTTTATCACAGCCATTCCCACACTGAAGCCAACAGCAAAAATCTCCCTACCCTGCTCAGCTTTAGAGACCAGGATGCAATCGCTCATTTGTGACTATTTACTTTACATGGAACATTACACCTTCAAATCAATCCCCCCCCCAAGCATATGTTCCTCTATGATGTTTGTCCTTCAAAATCAACGGGGATGCTTCTTCATTTGAAATTAACAGTGTGTGGCAGGTCAACACTTCAACGCCTCTGCAAACATCACTGCACGCCAAGACACGTAACTGGTGTTCCGTGGCCCCAGGACAATAAAATTCCCTGTGTGCCAGCTGCAGAGACCCTACCCTGCAGGATAACACATCTGACACCAGCCCTTTGCAGGTGGGGACAATGTCCTTCTGTCTCAAGGACAATGCAGTAAATCTTTACAACTTGCTCAAAGAAGACTCTACTTCAATTTAACCTAAGACCTAGTCTTTCACTAACTGAAATAAACTTGCACAAGTCTGGGATCTACCAATGCTGGTTTTCTGTCTAATAGCTCTACCAAGATTTATTTTTCTCTACAAACCCAGAGTTCATCCCTGTTGGGGATGGCAGGGTGGGCACTCAACAAACAGCAGTGTTGTACCAAACTTCACTGGAAGAAAGAAGCAGAGTGTCACTTCTTGCCATTGGCTTCAGAAAGCCCTAGTCAAACTACTCTGTGTTAAGCAAAACACTTCCTGTGTTACATTTAAAATAAATTGCTTTTCATTAAGAAACAGTATTTTATAATGCAAAGACACATACAGCTGTGAGGACTTTATCAAAAGGTATCAGGTGGTGAAAAAAGGCAGGTCCTGAGAGACAGGCAACTAGAGGCAATTAAGAGAGCATTAGAAAGGACATCCACTAGAACCCAGCAAAGGAAATAACTACCAGAGAAATTGTAAAAACAATCATGTAACAACCAGTTCAATTATTTTTCCAGCAAGAATCAAAGTAGTTCCTTTCTACGCAAGGAACTTGAGGCATGGAGGACAAAAGGAAATTTCAAAATCAGAGTTAATTATTTCATCTCTGATAAGAAAGGAGGCAGGAAAAAAAACTCTGTTCCGATAAGCAGATGTTTTTCCACAAATCAAAACCACTTGGTTTTGCTCTTCATAACCACAGCAATAGGAAAACTTAATTGATACCACTTCCACCACACATCACCACTTCCACTGGTTAAACTGAGACTGAAACAACCAGAGGAAAGCCAGGTGGAACTCAACACAAGTTGTTGAGAAAGCCCAGGTCCGAGCTCAGCGTCAGGCTGCAGCAGAGCAGCCAAGGCACCAGATACACAGGGATCACTGTACCCCAAGATCCTGGATATCTTTTGTTGTTGAAGCAGCAGCCAGGTTCTCAAAAGTCAGAGTATCTGCAGTAGCAGATGTCAAGTACCTTTTGCCAAAGCACATCCTCACACGGGGAGCTCTTGGTGAGGCTGAACTTCAGTAACAGCAAGTGCTGTCCTGTTTTTCAAACACATTTGTCTGGGAACACTATGCCCCTGTATCAGCATTTCAAATATATCTACTGGCAATAAGCACAAAAATATTGCCAGGGAAGCAACCTTGCCTAAATACGATTCAATTTTATAAATCACAGGCAACACAAATGTATAGCACAAAACCAGGTGCCTAGACATATTGAAAGACATTTAAAGAGCTTAAGACACTCCTCCACCCTTAAAGTTTTATGTATTTAGAAAACAGAAAACACTAATGCAACCTTCCTGAGAAAGCCTGCATTTGAAACCTCCATGCTATTTTCTTCCCTCAGCATCCTCCCAGATGCTTAGGAAAGAAAAGCAGGTTCAGCAGTACCTACTACCCAAACCCAAGATTATGTCCTCTGCTTAAGGATCCAGCATGGAGAACACTTTGCAGGAACAAACAGGTGCCTCTCTGATGGGCAATGCCTACTCTTTGGTGGGATGGAGGACTGGCAAAGCCTAGCACCACCTCCAGCTGTAAGCTCCCAAACAGAGCGTGCCACCCACCTGGCAGCTCCATGGTACCACGTACATCACAGCCAAAGAATTCCCTTTTTCTTCCCCACTTACCCACCCTGACAGCATCCCAGGATGGATGAGTGCTGCTATGGGCATGGCATGAATTGATCTGAAACACAAGTCTACACAGCTGCTGGAAGGAGGAAAACACCATGCTTGAAACACACGTAAACCTTACTGGGCTTCTGAGAGGCCAAGAAGGCAGTAAAGGCCACTTGAATGCCTTTTATCACCTCCTCCCAGTGTTTTAGCCTGCTTTCTTTGCCATCAGAAAACCAGGTGTAAAGCCTGGACAGCACTACCCAGCTCCTGCTCCCAAACACATCACTCACTTCCTACAGTCAGCACTTCAGAACCAAGTCTGCAGCAGAGCTTGCAGATGACAAGTGGATGGATCCACCGTGGATCTGAACCACACCCCCACTCCTTGAAGCAGGCAGCTTTCTGCCCTCTGGTATTTAAGACATTTCATGTACATGGGACTTCGAGATCTCTAGACAGATAATTCCAACAAAAACAGAAGTTACTCCCTAAAGCAGTACTGGAGGCACCAAACCTTTTTTTTCCATCTCCTCCATTCAATACTGGCTCTCATACTGCCTTTAGTACAACACACTTCTGCAGTCTTAGAAAGAAGCTGTAAGACTTTAAAAAGCTCTGAGACTTCCAGAGCAAAGAAAGGTCCTCATCTCCTACAAGCAGCCAGCCCTTTGCTGGAAGGATGGATGTGATATGAGAGGAAGGATTATACATACAGGAATGGGAGAAGGATGTTATTGCCAAGGGCTGGACTCCTGCTCACAAGCACACACAGCTCCTTCTGGCCACCCAGAGCCATCTGGCCACAAAGACACCAGACTTCCTCCTTCATAAAAGGGAACTGTCCCCAGACACAGAAGTCAGGCGTCTGTCATGCCTGGAATAGATGCACCCCTGTGCAGACAAGGAGCCTGCAGAAATCCAGCAGAGATTTTCCACGTGCTGGTGGTGGCTGCCAGCTGCTGGGGTGACACCATCCCTAAGTGCTTTAGAGCAAGAGCTGCTGGGTGTTTCCAACAGCAATGATCTCACCCAGTGCCACAACACCCCACAGTGTTCCAGACCAGGAGAGGATCTGATGCCACCTCTAGCATGAGGCCATTTCTTCTTGCTGCTCAACATCCAATCCAAGCTCAAAGTGGAAAAGCACTGGGCCTAAAGTTCACTGAACGTTAAACAAGGCTGACTTTTGATCTGGCTCAGACCAAGTTTTAGGTTAAAAGTTACTCATTCATTTTATTTAAACAAATCTGCACACCTTCACTCCAGTACACTGCTAAGGGACAAGTTTTTAAGCACTTCAGATGGGAATGCCACCATAGTCTCATGGGAGCTGATCTCAGGTGGTCCTTCATCTTCCCTTTCCTTCCTTTTCCTGCCAAAAGGATCCTTAACAGCAATGTACCTCACACTCCTCTCCACAAACTCCCCTCCAGGTTAACAGGATGGGAACTTGGCTGCTACCATACTGTGTTTTAAGCTTGCATAGGCATCTGAAGGTAAAAAGTCCTGGATATCCCCTGACAAGAGGCACACTTTTTTACTTTTTTTTTGCTCCTCATGCTGTCATACCAGCATCCCCTGAGGCTAAACTGGCAGAGAATCCTCAAGCCCTGGGTACACTGGTTAGAATAACTCCTCTCATGTAGGAAGAGCCACAGCACTTCAATAGTAAAGCAAAGAAAAACAGCAGAGCAGCCTAGCAAAGTTGTCATAGGATTTTTAATTTGCATTTCACTGGTCTTTTTGTGGTTTTTTGGTTTGGGGCTTTTTTTCTAATTATTTTTGAAGAATCAGGCCAATTCAGCTAAGGTGGTTCTGTTCCACTGAAACAGGTACTCTCTCTCGGATTTGTAATGAATACATGTACTTATATATTTACATACATAGTCTCATCTATTTTTGAGTTAAGAAATAATACATTCATAATACAGTGACATTTCAGAAATAAAAGCTTTTTCATAAGTTGTCCAACACGCCCATAGGCCAGAGTTCTATGTTGTCAAGGGAAATTACTTTCACATGGCATTAGCTCTGAATTTTTCTTCCTCACTCCAAAGTAACAAATATAGAAATCACTAGTTAAAATGCATCAGCCTGATGAATATTTTCTGAAGTCTGTTAGAACAGCAATTTAAGGATATTTTCCCCAAAGTACAAGGCTAAAAATTGTAAGCCAGCCCCAGTTCATAGGTTTTTTTTATCTTGTCTGGATCTCTGTACAGCATTATCTGGAGGCATCTCAAACACGGGAAGAAGCACCAGTGCTTCAGAAACTTGCAGCAAACCTCCCATGCCATTTTTGGGAGGTCTTTAAAAGCTGACTAAACATCAGAGCTCTTTCAGAGATCTTGGCAGATTATGGCCCAAAGAGGTGAAAGAGCATTTGCATGAGAGCAGGGGAGCAGAGCAGAAATTCCCCACACGCTCATCTGGAGGCGCCGGCTCCCCCAGTGCCCTGGACGTGGCCACGGCGCTGCTGCTGCTGCTGCCAGGGCAGATGAAAGCCCCAGGCTCTTCCCCTAAGGCCCCTCACATCCCTTCCAGCATCCACACAGCACAAGGGGATGCCCTGATTTCTGTGGCCTTCCCCCACAGTGCAGCAGGAGGAAGCTGCCTTCCTGCCTTGGTGAGTTCCTACCACCAGCTCTCCTTCCACTCTCCACTAACCTTCCTTCTTGGAAGCCCTTCCCTTATCTTCAGTTTTGGTCAGCCTTCCCCCCCATCTCTCCCAGATCCACTGCATGCAGTGCCTGTCCTGGGCTCATAGCCTCTGCACACCCAGGCGTTTCAGAGCTGGTGCTCAAGTCCCACAAAATGCTTCAAGTGCAAAGCAGTGCCTGAGATGAGTGTCACCTGCCACAGCACAGACCTCAGAGAGAGGACAAGCCACGAGTACACAGAAACAGAGTGGCACCAGCATGGAGACAGGTCACAGAGCCACATACATCAACACTCAGCTCCTGACAAAGCTGCCCAAAGCTGATGGCACTGGTGGGACTCTCTCTAAAGCACACCCAAAACAGCAGCCAGTACAAGCAGATGGGTTCACACTGCACTTCAGCACAAGTAGAATTAATTGTGCTGTTAATCTTACACAATACCATCCCATGTGCATCATCCCATTATCCTGAAGGGAAACTGTTTCAGTACATGGTTGAAGGGTTTATTGCTGATGTGCACTTGCCTGGATACCCACCTTGGGCAACCACTCCTATACCTGGAAACAACACACCAAAGCACATCCCTATCCTCTCCTCTGCCCATCTGTGCCCACCACACAACAATCCCTCTGCTCCAACAGGCAGGCTCTGCCCCTTTCTAAAGCAGGAGGGGGTCAGAGGCTCCCACACAGCCACAGGGAACACTGGAGCATGAAGGGGGGGGTGTGCCTATTTTTGGTTTTACTTCCCTATTTTAGAGGAAAGTCCCTTTTCCACTTCAGATATTAACATATAAAACAATGTAACTGCTGAAAGAGGGAGGACAGAGATACAGATATTACAGACCAAATATATCACTTTGCTGGTTTTCAAATATCCATCTCTTCCAGCAGCCTTGCCATCTTGCAAGCCAGGCCTAACCAGCCCTGCCTAGTCTGAAATCAGACTTAGTAACAGAGGGCTGGGTTTGACTGTTCAACAAGGAAGACTTCTGAGCATTTCAAAAGGGGCTCAAGATTTTGTTCTGGCACAAACAGAAGGTGACTCTTCAATGCTACCAGTGCTCATTAAGAGATGGAATATCTCCACACAAAAAGTGTATCTGACCTTGAAAAGTCAGCCTGGCCTTGGGTTTCAGCTGTCCCAAAGGGAGGCACCCAGTCAAGGCCAGTAGTGCCAGTCCCTGCTGCCTATCTGTGCCTTGCACATGCCCGTGGATGTGCCCTGTGCTGCCACAGCCTCACAGAGGATGGCTCCCATGTCCACATGAGATCCAGCCACCTCACCAGCTCACCTGGCATCCCACCCCAAGTCACATCTGTGTCCAGTGAGCAGAGGACTTCTACAGAGGAACAAGGAAGAAAAACAGAACTAAAAACTGTTTCTGTACAACAACCAAGACAAGAAGTTTTGCAGCAGAGGATTGTCTGACCTGCTTCTTTAATCCTTTATTCTCCACCCAAATCCCATCTAACCAGAAATCAAGCTGCCTTAGCTTAGTTTTCTTCTTTCCCCATGAAAAAAGCAGCTGCCAGAGATGCCCAAGGCAATGGGCTCTGCTTTTTCTTTTCCACTCACCTACCTCCAGCACAGCATTCCCACTCCTGCCAATGCTCCCCAGGCTCCATACTGCTCTGTCTTGACCTCTGTGCAGATTTTGGCTGCTCTCTGCCCTCTTTGGGATTAGAAGTCCAGCAGACCCTAGGCAAGCAGGCTGCTGGAACTCCAGCACCCTTGCCCAAGTGTTACAGTTTGCAATGCTAAAGGTAACACAACACTGGGAGAGAGGTGTGTTGCCCAGCCAGAAATTAAGAAAGGGTGGTGCATTTTCCATATTGAAGATCAGGTTTTAAGTGTAGGAGAGGACATTAGCATGTTTCCAGCAGAAGAGGAAGTAAGGAGCAACAGCTGGCATTCTTGATGCCAGCAAGTTAAATATTTAGAGAAGCAGCTATACGAGGTCCTCCCAAACCTTCTTCATGCATGAGAAGAGGCATAAACCCAATACTTAGGTTTGCAGCTGCCTCTAAGAGGGCTTCCTAGCAAGTTAGCTTTTCCATGCACGAGAGAAAAAGGGAGGTCCCAGCATCAGCAACAGTCACTGCAGTGGCTCACATGATGCTCATCAGCCTTGAGGGCAACAGCCCTGTTGTGGTAACAGGCAGGATGCCAGTGGGGAAGAGTGATAGGAAAAGTGGCACCACAACAGAAGCACTTCAGGCATGATCAGCAAAGGTCAGCTGTGTAAGCAGGCAGCTAATTACACTTAGAGGCAAAGGCAATGTCCCCAAAGGGTTTCTATGGAAAGCTTTACCAAAATGAGCCCCAGTACACATCTCCTATTCATTTTATGCAAGTCAGAATAAACATTGGATATCAGACACTTATCTCTGGTGCACAACCAATACAGGTCAGCTTCTACAAGGGCTCCCACAAGAAGCAGAATAAATGTTTTATTTTGCTTTAAAAGAGAAATACAGGATAGTTGCTAAGGGAGTATCAGGGAACCCTCCCTGTTTTCTTTACTATCCTCCCAGCTCTGCATGTAACACGAGATAGCCTCAGTGCAAACAGCAGGGCCTCAATGTACATGGCCTTGACACGCTGACAGCAGCCCTGCTCTTGCTGCAGGCTTGTGGAAGTGAGAAAAGGGGCAGGGGAAAAAAGATTAAGAGCCACGGTCATCACCTTCATCTCCAGGTTCCTTTGCTGTCCACAGAGGTTGCTGTCAATCCCTTCCAGGCAGCAGTAGATTGCCAGGTAAGAACTGTAGGAGATGTCACCACAGGCAGCACATCAGTGCTCTCCATGCAATTCTTCATGCTCCCATGTCCCTTTTAATTGAGTTCTCTAGCCTAGGAAAGAAATTAGGGTGAAGATGTTAGACAGCCACATCAGACTGAGCAGAAACCACTGGACAGGAGACTACAACCACCAGCCACGACCACACAGCCAATGAGCAGTGGCACAGGAACAGCCAGAGCATGCAGACAGTGTTACGCCCACACCATGTGTCCTAGATAAGGCCAACAATCGAGCTGCTGACACCTTGAAACATTATTTGAGTAACACACCACACAGAGCCTTGGTTTGAAGGCAAAACCTGCTGGTGAACACCTGCTGGCTGCAGAACTCACCAGAGTCTAATGCCAGGAGCCAGGGTGAGCTGGTAATGCTGACATCAGGGCAGAAGAACTTGCCCTTAGTGCTGGAGCTTCGGGTCCCTAAGGAGATCTTAAGAATGCAGCCTGTCCAAAAACATGTGCAAAGCCCTTCAAGGAGCCCTCTCCCACTGAACTATCCATAGCAAAACCTACTGCCAACTCTGACACAGCAGAGCAGTGATGCACTGCAATTACCTGGTGACCCTTGCTAGAAACACAAAAGAGCCTTTACAGAGTTTATATTTCTAACCTCTCCCCTACTTCTGAAAAAACTCGGTGTAACTGCAGCACATGTCCTAAAATCCTCTTAAATAAGATATTAATCACAAGACTGTTTAGCAAGCAAGAGCACACAGTCCACTTGAGGAAACACTGCCTCTCATGATTATCCTGCCATGGGCAAGTTTCCAGTGTATGTGCATGGCCTGGCATATGCTCCACCTCGAGTCCAGCAGCTCAGCTTTCTGCCCTCAGTAGGGAGCCCAAGCACTCATAGCTTAGTAAGAGGTCCCAGTATGTCCATATCCCAAATTATTGCCAGCTGGAACCATCCGAGGGACCCTAACCTACAGCAGCACACCACAGCAGGGGAGGCAAAGCAATGGGAAAAAGGTAAGCTTAGGCTTTACACATTTTGTGTGATGAAGAAAAGGAGGAAGATGGGGAAAAAGAGAGGTAAAAAGCAAGAAAGAAGGAAGACATTAAGAAGAGAGGGCTGCTGCCCATGCAAAGAGACACTGGCACACAATGCCCTACCTCAAGCACTGAGGTCCCACAGGCTGGTGAAGTTTCCTGCCAGGTGAGAGTGAAACTAGAATGATAATTGAGGGTTAGGTCAAAAGGGAAAAACCAGAAACAGCTACCTGCCAGACTGAAAAATAACATCCTTGGTATCTTCCAGCCTGCAGCAGTACCTCTGCATCTTTGAGAAGCACCTCACTGAGCAAGGGGTCAGCCATGGCAGCAAGGGAGGGAATTTGCACAGGCAGACCCCCAGGACAGCTGTAAGGCAGTCCAGGAAGGCTGTACCAGTAATGGTGAGCCAGAGCCCCAGCACTTGCACGTGCCAGGCTAGGAAGTCCCCAGCCTGCAAGCTCAGCAGGATCCCCTTGCTGCAGGCTGTGTTCACACCAGCCTTTGTGGCCTGCAGAAAGGATGCATTTAAGTGAGAAAAATGATGCAAACAGGAGATAAAAGGGATGGAGAGAAGCACAGACAATTGAACAAGGCCAGCACACTGATTGTCCAGCCAGGCAGCAGTTCTTCAGGGGCAGCAGTTTTAAAAACATACAGCAACCCACCCCTGGCTACCTGCTGAAGTCTGCCTTTATACATGACTGGAAAGTGAGCCCAGAGATGCCACCAGAGGCAATGCAACTTCTGCTGTGGCAGAGCCTGGGCAGCCACAGAGCTGTAAGAGGAAGCACAGCAGCCAGGCTGGGGCCAAGGGAGCTTCCCAGCCATCCACCCACTCCTTCCTGCTAACAGGGCAAAATGCTCAGAAATATTCACCAGCATCTCTGGGAGGCAAAAGGATGAAGGGGACATGTGCCCCTCAGCAAAGCAGGACAGCAAGAGTGCCTGCTCAGGAGCACCTGTGACAGCCCAGCACCTTCCAGATGTGCACAGAGCCTACACTGGGTGCTGAGAGCCACCAGCTGCAGGGTGGGCAGTGTCACCTGGCAGAGCTTGAATTCTCAGTGCTAGTTCTGAAAGCCATGAGCACGAGAGTGAGCAGGCAGGCCTCCTTGCCTTTTGGTCAGACCAGAATTTGAGGAATTCATCAACACAACACTTCTACATGGCAAGTCTCACCATCAGGAATACAAGCAGATAATTACTAAAAGAGGCAAAAGCTTGAAAGATGAAAAGGTCAAGTAGGGGCCTAAAATTACCCCCTAATTCAGAAAAATGTAAAAGTCTTCATTAATTTATCATTAAATCTTCTTCCCTCCTCAGACAGAGGATCTATATGGAAAGATCCTGGAGAGTGCTGTAAATTATGTACCAGCCCAGGTGAGTTTGTCTGCCTGAAGGGATTTAATACCCTCTAGTCACATCCAGGCTCCAGTGTGACAGGTCTGTGCACTAACAGCCAGTAATCACCAGACTGTGGGAGCAGGAGGAGGAGGAGGCAACAGCCTCCTCTGTCATTCAGCATCCCTCCCACTGGCAGTCAATGGAGACTTATGAGTTGTCTTTTTTCTGTGAGTGAGGAATTATTTCTCCTTCCCACCTTACCAGCTAGAGCTTAACCAGTAGCCTGATGGATGCCTTGGCAGAGGAAAACATCCTGCTGTCTGTCATCTTGTAAAAGAAATGGTATTTGTTCACTGCTTAACTGTTAATGCTGATTCATCCCAAAGTTAGAAATCTTGCCACCACAACTCTTCCAGAATGCAATAAGCAAAGCCCTGCCTGTCAGGTTAATCACAGTTAAATGGAAAATCATTAACGCTTCTGCAGAGCAGAGCACCAGCCAGGAATGCCCCCAAGCCCCACAGCACAGAGGCTCAGACAGGGGCCAGCATGGCTGGGAGGGCACAGACTGGCTGGGGAGCAGGGACACGAACAATGCCACCACTGGCAGGGACAGCAGTGCCCTCTGGTCACATCAGTGACATGAGAAGATGTCAGGAATAACGAAGCCAGGACGGAGCAGGGTGTGAAACCCAGACAACATCGCAGACAAGAAGTGCAATGGGATGCTGAAGAGCTTCAGACCAGGACTGGTCCATGAAGACCACAAAGGCAAGGACTGGAAGGCAGGCTGGGAACAACCTGAAGAGAAGCACTGACTGGAGCAAATACATGCTCTCAGGCCACTGGCAGAGCCCACAGCTCCCCTGGTCGCTGGTGCCAACCAGCCAACAAATCCTGCCTGCACAGCCCATCCTCCCCACCGAGGCTCCACGGGGAGGACAATGTTTCACCAGCACTGCCTGGTGATGACTCAAGCAGGATGAGCCTGTGTGGTAGATAGCCCAGCCCTCTCCTCTCTCCACAAAAACACACAAAAAAGACCTAATCCTGCCCCTCATTTTGTCACAGCATACTCCTTTCACACAGCAGAAGCTCTCACCGAATGACAGCACTGAAATAACATTCTACCTGGGTGGGTTTTTTCCAGCAGATTTTTTCTTTTAAGGTGTAGTAAATAATGCACAAAAGCCAGGTAAAGTCTCAGGAGAGGCAAACCAAAGTTAACAAAAAAGTGATTCCTGCCTTGCTTCTTTTACAGGTGCTATGAAATCAAACAAACTTTAAAATAAACTTCTCACATCCCTTGTTGCCAGACCCTTGCAGAAGAGCAGACCCATGATCAGGTCTGCACATGGGCTGAGCTCTCAGCCACAGAACTGCATTTCATGGACATCAGAAATTAAGAGGGGAGAATTCCTGGCAGCTTCCCTGAAGAGCATCCAGTACCCTGTGCGTGCCTCGGCTCCCCTTCCACAGAGCTGCTTTCCCACAAACACCATGAACTGCACGTTTATAAGCAGCACCACGGAGGAGCCAACTGGACAACTTGTGTTTCTGTCCTTGGGGCAGGGCTTAAGCACACAAGCAAAGCACAACCTCAGAGCTGCAAAAAAGGAAAATGAAAACCCCACCTAACATCCACAAATACAGATCAATTATGCACAACGAGCAAGGCAGCATCAAGCCAAGCAGCAACTGGAGAACCACGCAATCAGAACCTGCAGTGCACAGATTTGGGCTGTATAACTTAAAAGCTGTCCTGCCTTCTGAGAGCCTGGCTTTGCAACCCCTTCTGTATTTCCAGAGAAAATACTGAAGTCCTTCCAATTTCATTAAAGATCTATTCTCTTTTATTAAAGCAAATTCTAGGACAAGTCAAGGGCTACTGCAGAACACTGGCAATTAATTCTGTAAGTTGGCAGCTTGTGCTTAAACAGAAGAATGATCATCTCAGAGGAACTGGCTCTGTGCAAATACTGTAACTTCAGCAGCATTCCAGAAGAGCAAGAAACCCAAAACCATCCTTTCTGCAGAAGAGAGGCTTGGGAACCAAGAACACAGAGAGCAGCAAAGGCACTCGGGCAGTGCCTTAGTCAGGGATCTGAGACTGATGGTCTGCTGCCAGACCTCAACCTCTGCTACCCAGAACAGGGCTAGGAACTGAAAATCCAGTCACTGATTGCTAGGCTGGCCACAAGCCTGGAGAAACACAGGCCCAATCATCAGGACATTATTGGGATACTGTAGAGAGGAAATCCCCTGCTACTGGACTTTCTTCCCAGGAACAGAGAAACTCACCTGTTGCAAGGCAAGCTGAAGCTGGAGGTTGTCTCCCACACGTCTCCAGGATACAATGCAGCAAGTTGTGGCTGATCCAACCTCTCACCCAGCCACAGCCTCTTCCCAGCAATGCCCAGCACGATCCTCTTCCCACACCTACCAACTTCCTCACTGCTTTCCCCAGGTACTGCAAAGACCAATATTTCCATTTCAAACCCATCTTGCTCAAGATGAAATGAACTTCCTTGATCCTCCTCCCCAAACCAGAGGCAAAGAATCTCTTTCTCCAGTGAGCAAATTAGCTTCTCCACAGGCCTTTTTTAAGGGGGTAGTTTTTGCAGCTCATCTGCTCTGAACCATTACACTTACTTTTTGACACAAACACACAGCAAATAGTCTCCTGGTAACTGGTTATAAAAAAATTCACTAGAACTACTGATAACACCAACAGCTAAATTCAGTTTTGTGAAAAATAAGTGCAACTACAGAGAAAAGAGGCAGAATGTATTTGGACATTTGGAGAGTGGGTAGGGGTTTTCACGGTGGTATTTTTGGTTTGGGATATTTTTTCCCAAGAGTTTGTTTTCATGAAACCTAAGAGAAAGAAAGCCAGGGATGTGGGAGGGCTAAAAGATGCTCAAGGACCAGAGAGACCAAAAGCTGTCTGAGAGATGGCTGCTTAGGAATCTGGCAGGAGCTGAAAGGGGCAACAAGGAGCAATACTGGAAGGATGAGAAGGTTTCTAGGAGCATATGGCTAGCCAGGAATTTGGCCAAAGGAAATGCTCCAAAACAACTTCAAGACTGTAAGACACAGCATTAAAACACGCCTGGGGGGCAATCTCATCTGATCACCTTCTCATGCAGCCTGTATTTTTCACTTCAGAAAAAGAGACAGTGATGGAAAAAGCCACAAACACAGCCTGTGGTTAGTGAAACCCTGGCAGGTGGGTTTAGGGCAGCCATGGTGGCCCACGCTCTCCAAAAGTCATCACCACCCTCTGCAGTCTCCAGCACCAGCTGGCCGAGAACAGCACAAGCACTCAGGGGAACGTGGGGGGCTGGCAACACACTCACAGCTGCTCTCCCCACTTACTGCGAGCCCTGTGCAGCATTTAACCACACCCCACGCTCGTCTTCCTCCAGATGAGCGAGTCACAGCCACCGGGGGAAGTCCCCGTGGGTAGAATGTGGGAAGGAAGACCACAGATCTTCTGACAGCAGCGACTGGGTCTGTGAGCTCAGCCCCCGATCAGCTCCCGGCCGAGGCGCTGAGACTGCCACGGGCGGTCTGAGGCTCGGCTGCGCAGGGCTGAGCCAGGACAAGCCGCTGTGACAAGGCGGCGGTGACAGAGCCGCCCCCTTTCCTGCCCCGCAGGCAGCCGCCCCGCTGGGGCAGGGTGTTCCTGTCCTTGGTTTCCACCCCACGTGCGGCAGGACACGACCTTCACGCCTGAGAACACCTCACAGATGTGAAGCTCCGGCAGCAGCAAGACAATGTTTAGGTGCACACTTAAGCATCCGAAACATCACCTGCAGGGTTTGACTTGCCGTCCTCACCCAGTAAAATCTCAGCTCAGAGGTCGCAAAGGAATAGCGGGGGGAAAAAGGCATTTCTGCAATACCTCAGTTAAGTGAGGCTTCCTGAGTGCTGCCTGTGTGAAGACAGATGGGAAAAATCAAGCCAAATTAGTGCAAGAAATTAATTTTAAAAGTATGAGTTAATATCCATTACTGACCTTGGTACACTCCCATATCTGTACGCATGTAAGCTTAAATTTCCTTCATTTCCATTCACTTCCAGCACGAACTAAACTGATTTTAATAAGAGGTCCAGGTTGAAACTTAACACCACTTCTGACATCAAATTTTCTAACCATTCCTTAATTAACCTTTCTGAATTTTTCTCCTTAGATTGCAAGTATATGATTATCTGTCCAATTAAACAATTCATCCATGAATATCTAACAGTTACCCAACTGCACTCCCCTAATAACTAGGCAAACTTCTTAACCTTAAAACATGTAGTTCATCTGAAAGATATGGGTGTTATGCAAAGTGATTGACAAAGTGGTAAGAAGTTTCCAAAATTGAGAGAGGAAAGGGAGAGGGGAGCTGTATCACACTTGAAAATTAATTTGACTGTTACCCCAGGTGCAGACTTTAAGGAGTTCATCTCAATTTTTAAAAACACACTTCTAACCACATTTGAAATTGCTGAGCCACATCCACAGAACCTAAAATAATTGCCACTCCCCACCCACACAATGTTATAAAAAAAATAAAATGGAAGATACAAGTAACAACTTCTTTGAAAAACAGCAGATAAACCTACAGAAAATTACAGGGCATCCACACAGTTCCCCCACCTTTCTGCTCTGTTCAGACCCCTCTGGTAAAGCAGGCAGCCTGGCAGTGGTCCATGCACACAGCACATGGAACCACTGCCCAACTCCAAGGCTCCATCACCTTTTCATACCATTCAATCCACAGGTAGCTGCTCAGTCCACAAGATTCAAGACAGCTGTTCTTTAAACAAACATTCAATTAAATTTGAAGAGCCTGAAAATGCTAGTGATCCCTCACTTCATCCCATTAGCAGAAAGTCTGACTGACCTATCACACAAGGCATTCCAGCCATTGCTCTTCCTTCTGTCTGACTGGGGACTCCTGTATCTCTAAAAAATACCCTTTCATGTCACAGGCACAAGCAACACTTACTTCTACCAATCCCGTTTTTGCCTCTGGGAGTGCCCCCGTCCAACTGAAACCTGCCCCTGCAGCATTTGTTGGAAGCAAGTCATAACACATCCCTTACTGGGGAGGAGGTTTCCCTCCACAATGGGTTCTGTTCAGAAGGGTGCAAGCTCCCTAGGCAGCTACAGACTTCACAAAATAAACCTTATCAAGCTCTGGAAGGAATTTGTTAAGACACGACCAGTCACTCTTTGATGATCTTCCCAAGAAAGCAACACTCATGGACATAAGCATTTGTGAAAAGTGGATTTCAAGATTGCAAGAATGGCTGCTAATAAGAAACAAGCTTCATATTCACAGACACCGTCATCTGGATGAGAGCAAAATCCATCCAGCACCTTCCAGACTCTCATAAAACATATAAAGTATTCATCAGACTTGCCTGTGAAATACCAGCCCAGAGGAGTCAGAACACAACTTTTCCATCTTTGCTACATTTCTGCTAATGGACCTCACTGACAAAGTGCCCAGCTCCCTGACAATTATTTACACTGAAGCGCTGCTGGAGAAGTACATATATAAGTTTATATAAAAATGTAAGCAACCCAAAAATATAAAGTATCATAGAATCATCATAGAAGGTTTTGGGTTGGGAGAGACCTTAAAGATCATCTTGTTCCAACCCCCTGCCATGGGCAGGGACACCTTGCACTATCCCAGGCTGCTCCAAGCCCCATCCAGCCTAGCCTGGGACACTTCCAGGGACAGGGCATCCACAGCTTCTCTGTGCCAGGGCCTCAGCACCCTCACAGGGAAGAAATTTTCCTGACCCGTAATCTAAACTTACTCTCTGTCAGTTTGAAGCCATTTCTCCTTGTCCTGTCCCTCCGGGCTCCTGTAAAAGGTCCCTCTCCACCCTTCCTGTAGGCTCCCTTCAGGCACTGGAAGGCCACAATGAGGTCACCCCGATCCCTTCTCTTCTCCAGGCTGAACAGTCCCAATTCTCTCAGCCTTTCCTCACAGGAGGGGTGCTCCATCCCTCTAATAATCCTGGTGGCCTCTTCTGGACCTGCTCCAAGAGGCCAATGTCCTTCCTGTGCTGGGGACTGCACACCGGGTGGGGGCAGCCCTCCAGGTGGGGGTCCCATGAGACCAACAGGGAGATTTTATCCCAGCAATTACAATCTTGTACATCTAAATTTTTAATTTCTTTAAGACGCATTGCAAGCACAAAGAATGGCAGGTACAGAGTCAGGTGACAGGGATAACCAAGAATTAACACAGTGATCATCCATCCCTGGACCAAAGTAAAATCTTGAATTTAGGAAGAACTAAAATGTGAATGAAGGAGATAAAAACAAAAACCAACTAAATAAATAAACATTAATGCAACTTACTTAACAAAGGATCACATTCAAATTTTCAGTCTTGCTAGGCAATGCTGCTCACAGCATGAAGACATCTTCTCTGAGAAGTTTTTTATTAATTTATTAATTTAAGATATAAACTAATTGCTTTGGGATGCTCTGTGCCTTTGGAAGAGAGCAGCTCAGGCAACAGAGCTCTGCTTGCAGCCTTTCCTAAAAATTCTGCCTTACAAACAAATTTAGAACAAAAAAGTCATTACTCTGATTTTGTACATTAAATGTTATTTCGAGGTCAAAGCAGGTCCTTGAGATTACCAGGGGGGAAACCAGGACCACAGATGTCTTTTATTCCCCAGGAGATCAATTTTAGAAGGCTGTCATTGCTGCACAACTGCCATGGCATTTTCTATTGTCATTCCATCCCAGTGAGGGTCATCACACTCTCCCCACACACTTGGGACTCTGCTGGCACACACAGGGTATTTGCAGAAAATCCAGTGAACACGGTCAGGTTGATTGGAACCCCTCTAATCAGGATTTCCTAATCAGCAAACACTTTACCACAAAGATAAAGGACAAGCTGCAATGCATATTAAAAATCTAATCACTGTTGTCAACAACTATTATTTTTCTGCAAAATTTTACAGCTGAAAATCCAAACTGCTGCAGCCACTGTAAGCAGAACGGATGCAATATTTAAGGAGGGAGCACTAGCTTGTTTCCAGCTTCCACCAGCCCCAGGAGTCCCAGGCACAAGCTGGGCTGTGCGACAAACGTGCCCGCCAGTGCCCAGGGATCCGTGTGGGATGTACAGCCAGACAGACTGACATCCTGTGCTGGGTGCATTCGGGTTCTCCACTTCCTCAGCAGCACTGAGGTACCAGGAGCAGCTCTGCTCAGCTCATCTTCAGCAGCTGCCACTTCCCAGAGCTAACACACATAAGGAGCACAGAGAAACATTGCACAGTCTGGCACAGAGCTCCCTTCTGCCTGTACAGACAAACCACTCCCAGGCAAAGGAGTCTGGGGCACAGGAGACAAGGTCGAAAAGCAGAGGCCTCCCTGCACTTCAGCATCCTGCTGTTAGAAAGGTGAGATATCATGTGCAATGTTTCCAGTCTCACAAACAGACCTTTTTATTTTAGCTATTTATAGCAGAAGAAACTGCGAGATGCTGTGCTGCAGCTTTCTACACCAACCTCTGCTTGAGAATGGAGGTTGTGGGAACTTGTGAGCAACAGGCCACGAGCAAACATTGAAGACCATCGGATGACTTAGTGGCAGAGCTCCTAATTTCAGAGACACCCCAAGCCAAGCACCTCGGGCAGCTTCCAAATGCTGCAGAGGGACCAGCAAACGCCACCTAGGCAAAGGCACCGCTTGGAACGTGCTGAGACAAAAAACTACAGGGCAGACCTCCTCTGTTCTGGTTTCACAGAAGAGCTCCTGGACACTCACAGAACCAAATTATGCTCCATACCCAAAATCTGTGTGTGAACATGTGGCTGTACACACAGTCCACCGGGAAGGACCCTCACCATGGCCCATGCTACTGGTACGTGCTGGGAAGCACAGGCACACCAGTACACGCATTTCTCATTGCTTCCCAGCATCCTTCAAACCAAAGAATCTATCCTGCAGAGCTGGGACCAAAATGACAGGTAGAAATGGGCTTAAGTGCTGCCTTAAATCAGCCAAGTCACTGCTTTGCAGGCACGGTTCTGGACTCTCCTTTTTATCATCGTTCACCTCGTCGCTCTGGGAGCCAGCAGGAAAACTCATCTGCAGGTGGAACAAGCAGATGTGCATCCACATTCAGTGCCATCAGTGACCCACAGGGAGGGATTTTACAGAAGCTTTGGGTTCACAGCTCACCAAAGGCTGAGCTGCAGCACACATTCAGAAAGGCAAAAAACCTTCATTTTTACTTACAACCAAGTGGCTCCAACATGTAAGTTTTTCCAAGGTTTTTAATCACAGAAGTGATTAGAGGATCTGATAACAATGATCCCTGCTGGCTCGACATCTAAGAGCACTTTTTACAGAAAGCATCTCATTTCATCTTCCAGTTTTTTCATCAGCACAATTATAATTAAAAGAACATTCAAAGGAACCACTTGTATTTCATACATCATTGACAAGTTACCCAGTCAAGCAGCACAGACTTCAAGCACATCTGAAGCCACCAGGAATGTTCTTCAAACACAAACATGCCCAGCCACTGGGCCACCTCACACTCGGAAGCAAAGCCTGTCCTTGGTGAAGCAGTTACAGTGAAAGCTGTAGTATGTAGGTCAGCGTTCTAGGAAGGGCTATTGCTAAGACAAAGTATCAGACTGATTCATAATGCTCTCTGATTGCTAATCCTGTGCAGAATTGTGATTTACATCCCTCTTCCGAAACCTGAGGGCTACGGAAAAGGTCTGGATACTTTGAGAAAGATCATCAAAACAATTCTGTCAGACCTTTTAGAGTGATCTTTATAAATGTTGAGTAGAGAACAGGAAACTACATTTTCAACGGCAGCTGTGCATGCCACTGAAGCTCTCCTGTGGAAAGGGACGAGGATCACAACTGCAGCATCACTTCTGCCCTTCCAAAAACTGCCAATGCAACAGGGTAAGGGAGTGAGGAGAAGCACGGCGGTCAAAGAACTTGAGTTCAATCATCTCCTCCACATCAGTCAGCCTGAGAGCAAAGGGCAACACAGCCTGATCCGTTACCATCCCTGGCTGGCTCCTCCAGCCCGGAGCAGGACGGGAGCTGGGTGAGACTGTGCTGCCCAGGGGCCGTGGTTGAGGTGCCTGTGGGGGTGCTGGGGACAAACCCTCGGCGCAGGGCTGCCCTTCAGCACCCGCCTGTCCTCCGACAGGGCCACAGGGACATAAACCTCTGAGTGCACAGTGATCTGCTCCTGCAGCAGCTTCTCTTGCACCACTGTCCCAAGCACAGTTAAGATACAGAACATTACTGACTGCATCTGCTCTGCCCTTCGTTAGACCAGCCCTGCCCACCTCATACTGGCACCTCTAATTCCTCTCATGTATTCCCAGCTCCTACAGGACACGACTCTGCCAGCAGTCACTGCAAAACAAGGTTTAAGTACTCACCTATTTCATCCCTAGAAAACTAGGTCTCTGTGAACAATGATACACCTGCATTTCCACTCTTTGGTTTTAACCAAGTTACAGAGCACACAAATAGCCACCAGAGCGGGCAGCCTGCTCAAAGCCACATCAACAAATATTTTTATGTCCAGGAATTAAGTAGATATGATCAGATATTCCTCTTTTCTGAAACCTAACCTCACATTTGCTGCCAGCAGGTGACACATACACACCCAGCTGAGCACTGCAGCTCCAGTGATAATGTGGCAGCTCACTAATGTGTCCATCTCCATTTTCAGGCCATGCACCACTTTTGCCAGAGGCACACATTTCAGCAGAGAACCCCACAACGTTCCCACTAATCCCACAAAACACGGCTCCTTTCACTGTATTTAGCTCACCTAAGAGAAGGAACCATTAAATGAGAGAAGAAAAGCAGTGGATAGATTTACCTGGAGCCAAGCTGGAGCCTTGCACAGCTGTCCTGTCCCCAACACCAACAGAGCACACACCTTGGCACTACAGAGCTGCTCATCCCTGCAGCACCATCACCAAAGCAATTTATTTGCTGAACCAGAAGAAAACAGATGATTTGCCTCGACTCAGCAGCTGCACCACCTCCAGAAAAGAGGCTTATGCCCAGGGGAGGCGATCAGCTGCCCAGAGCAGAGCAGGCCTGGCCACGGGCTGCCTGCCCTCTGAGATCCCCACATCGGCTCACTCCAACCCCCCAGGCCCTCACCCTCCCACATCGAGAACTGCAGCTAACAGGAAAAGTCTGCCTCATTAGACACTCTTGGCCTCTGTCCCAGGGGCCTTTTGGGGAAGATTTTTTCCTGCTAATATTCTTCCTCCTGGGGAAGATCTAGCATCACTCGTATCTATATGAGCTCCTCAGGCATTTAGAGCTCCACCTAAACCTTCCCTGACACAGTGACCCAGAGCACTGTGATGAAACATAAGGGATGAGTGTATTTTGTCCTGGATGCCCAGGAGATGAGGAGAACTTTCCAAGATGCACAACCAAGGTCAGTACAATACTCAGTTTTTGCAGCAAAAGCTGAGGACAAAGATACATAAAGAAAGCTGTCCTTTTCCCCTCTGAGTAACACTTACCCCATTCTGCTGGGGTTTCCTTCCACTGACACCCCTCTGAGAGCAGGAGGATGATGCAGCCCTGCATCACAGCACTCCCATCTATTTAAAGTTATCCCAGCTCAGAAAAAGTATTCCGGGTTAGCTACCAGTCTTTAGGCAAGTGCAGTCCTGTGAGTGGGCCACTAAAGGAGGAGTCACACACAGAGAGAGAGTTAGACTCATTCCTCACACATTAACAGGCAGCTCTGGTTTCTCACTCTCTCACAGCCAAGAAAATCTCCTGCTACATCCAGCTGCTCTGCCATGGCACCTTTCCGTGTTGACACTGTCAGTGATTAGATCCAGTTGCAGCAAGCAGATATGGAAACAGCATAAAGCAGCAGCAGTTCCCACTCCTTCAGCCCCTGGTCCGCATCCACTGCCCTCATTTGCCGGGGGCTCATAAATGCAGGAACAAGAGATTTGCCCTGAAAGAGTAGTACACGGCAGCACCAAAAACACGCTACGCATTATTCATTCTCTCTGCTGCCTGACCTGCTGTGCACTAGTAGAGACGAATGCAGCTACTTCTAAAATTTCTCAGAGTAATACAGAGTACGACTCGCGAGTCCCTGCGGGCTGACCCAGGGCAGCAGGGATCTGTCAAATTCAGGCGAGGGTGAGCACAAACCGGAGGCAGGCAGGGGCCGGGGTCTGCCTCATCCCTCGCCCATCGTCTCTCCCTCGGTGCCGCCGCCGGGCGGGCTCCGCAGCCACCAGGGGCTTTTGCGCTGCCAAAGCGAGCGGGGAGAGCAAGAGGAGCAAGGGGGACAAGCAGCCCGGGCAGCCGCCGCCGCCATACACATCTGCCGCTCTTAGAACTTTATACTGATGGGGTTATAAACATAAATAATAAGAATTAACAAAAGTTACGCCGCAACACAGCTGGCGCTCGTCCGCCCCACGCTGCCCACCGGAGCCCACTCACCCCCGGGGCCGCCCCACGCCAGAGCCGAGACCCCTGAGGGCGGCGGGGCCAGGCCGGGCGGGGCGGGGCACGGCCCTTCCCGTCCTCCCGTGGCACCTGCGACCCCCGCGGCCCCTCAGTCCTCGCCCACCGTCGACCCTCGGTGGCTCATTCCCCACCAGCCCGGCCCCGCTGCCCCTCAGTCGCTCACCGCCAGCCCGGCCCCGCTGCCCCTCAGTCGCTCACCGCCAGCCCGGCCCCGCTACCCCTCAGTCGCTCACCGCCAGCCCCGCCTCGCCGACCCGNGCTGCCGAGCGCAGCCCCAGCCGAGCGGGCCGCTCGCTGCCGCGCACGGCCGGGACAAAGTGCCCCGCACCCTGCAGCAGCCTCGGTGGGAGCCCCAGCGCCGGCCCTGCCCGCCTGCCTCGGGGAGCTCTGTGTGGAAAGGCACGAGAAACGATCGTAGCCCGTTCCGGACACGGGCAGAGCCCAGCGCTGGCAGAGCTGCCATCTAACTCCATCACTATGGGCTCATCGCGAATATACACTGCAGATACATCGATAGTTCATTGGCGAGCCGCAGGCAGCTTCCCCCAGCACCCATTTCATTGCTGCCCGGGGAGAGCCCTCCGGGCCATGGCCCCTTCAGGGCCCCCCCCTGCATCCCACAGCGTGGAAAACGGGGCACATGGCTACTGCCTGCCTGCAGCTGGCTACAGCCTTAAACTACTTTTGGCCTTTTCTCTGACAAACAAAAGCACAGGCAGGGATCAGTGCGTGCAATACATTTTGCCAAGCTATGTACTAATCAGGGTCCAGGCTAGGCAACCTGATTATTGTGATCCTAAAAGCTCAAACTGAGCCCTGGCCATGCAAGCCAGAACAAATGCCCTGCTTAAATCAGCGCCAGTCCCCATTCAGGCTGCAGGACACGGTACCACTGTGCCCATCCCAGCTGCTGTGCTTCCAATGCTTAACTGGAAAGAGCAAACAAACTGTTTCTGGGGTTCATCCATGTTTTTCCAACTTGAAAGGAGTCAGCATCTGGTGTGGGGTTACATCTTAAAAGTTTGTGTCCAAGATCAGCATCTCACTGTGCATTACTCCCATCTTGGCTGCAGATGATGTTCCCTCGCACAATGTACCCCTCTGCTCCAACTGGACGGAGCAAGGTCTTCACAAGGGCTTTCCAACATCAGAGAACATGAAACACCTGCAAGGATACATGAACTATTACAAAATAAACCCTCAGAAAATAAACAGCCCACAGAGCTGTTGCAGCATTCAGGTTCACACTGCAACCCCATGCACTCCCCAAGTACTCCTGTTACGGCTGGTACCAGTCTGAACCAGGTGCTGGAGGGAGAGCTGACAGGGGAGAATTGTGGCTTTCTTGTCTCCTGGTGCCTCTCTGCAGCTGTGGAGGGGCTGGATGGGATGTTCCCTGCAAGCAGTCTGATGCACTGCCCGGGAGAATCGGGGAGGCAGAGCCTGCTTGCCTGGACAAGGTGCAGGACTCGGGTCTTGGGTGGGTTTACACAGCCCGTGCCCTTCAGAACCCTTGGCTGAGAGTGCTGCTCTTGGAGAATGAGCACTGAAGCTGGGGACTCACAGCAGGCAGACACTTTCCTGGACAGACCTGGTTTAGGGTGCTTCCTGGCCCTTAAAAGCTGGTTAAGCCTGACATATGTGCTGAACCCGGAGGCAGATGAGTTCCTGTGGCTCCCTTGAGTAGGGACATAAGTGAGACGGGCAGCTGGCCAGCCCACACTTACCACTAATTGGGGTATGTTTATGTGGATGTTTGCTCAGAAAGGTCTTAGCCTGGGCTGAGAGCCTTCACTCAGCATCTTCTCAGTTCTTCTGTACTTAGACCGTGTGGAGGTAGGTACCTGCTGTCAGTGCAAGGAGCTGCACAAAAGTCCCCTGCCCTCCCCTTCAGGGCTTCAGGTCAGCAACACACATGGCTTGCTTTCTGCCTCTTCCCTCTACCCACTCCCCTCTCACAGAAGTCCCCTTCTCACTGCTCCTTGGCTCCATCTCAGATTCCCCTTGTGCTGTGCTGCTTGCAGAAATTTCATCTGCCTGGATAGTACAGAAATCCCCAAACACTGCAACACTTCCCCAACACAAACACACACACACACAAACTGCTCATCCCTCCCTTCTTGCTGTCATGAGGTTTCAGACCGTGAGGGTAGGTGAACAGGGACCACCCATGGTGGAGAAAACCCTTCCCCTACCTTTGGAGAGTCTTACAAAACCTGCAGATAGCCGAAAGCAATGTGCTGGAGCCCAGGAGCCTCTGGGGGGTGAACCTCACCCACTCACCTTGCCATGCCCCCAGGCAAGCAGCAACAGGAGAACACAGGGGGAGTGAGGGAGAGCATCCAAATTCCAGAGGGCTGTGCTGAGCTGTGCTGGCTTTTTCAGGCTCATGACTCCTACCTTCCAGCAGAGCTTCTTTCTGGAGAACAAAGCTGGCATCAGCATCTTCGTCCAAGTCATTTTTTCCTATGCTGCAGAACAAGCAGTTCAGGGAAAAGTGCTGGGAGTCACAGTCACCCCTCTCGATTTGTCACTCTAAAGAGATGGGCAGAGTCAGAAGAACAGCACATAAAGGTGGCTCTTGTCCAAGCATGCTCTTGTCCTGTCCCAGCCACATCTCAGGCCAGTTCAGGAATTCCTGTACCACCCCCAGCATCAGCAGCTGCTGCTGCGTGTCCCAGGCACTACTGATTTTCTGGGCTATATGTGTGTGACTTCCAGTCATGACTGAATCAGTGGGGAAGGGGCACACTTACCTGTGCAGTGCTAGAAACATCACAGAGCAGCACTCAGCTGCTCAGTGAGGTGATTAATATTTATGTTCCGTGCCTGCTAATATTAGAAGTGTGAGAACAATAGATAATGCTTTTATGGGGCTTTTAAACAGAATCTTCCTCAAAGACTCCTTCCTTTACTGAGAGGCCCATAAAGGTGGGTTTGAGTGGATTTTACATGAAAAAAATATTTTGCCACATCTTTATTTGCTTAGCTCTTTGCTTAAAGCTCTAATAGCTTTATGATAAAGAGTTGCCACCTCCTCGATTGCCTGACCTGACTGTCCTTGAACTGCAGGGAAACCACACATGCTGGGCAGAGCAGTTGCAGGGAAGTCCCACCATGCTTGGCATGTGCCTGAATTCCTGTACCTTCACCCTGTGCAGAAATTTTCTCCAGAAGCCTCTGGCTTCTGCACAGTGAAAAATCCTGAAATTAATCTTAACACCCCACATTGTCCTTCCTTGCTGCCAAAACCTTCATTCCTGACAGAGGTTTGTCTAACCTGGTCTTAAAAACATCTGTTGGTGGAGATATCCCAACCTGTATGTTTTCCAGTCCTTATTTATCCTTCAGTTGGGAAGTTTCTCTCAATGTCTTTTCAAAAATATTATTGTAATTTTCCCCTGTCCCCAGTGGGAGACCGATTTACTGCCTTACTCTGTGGTAGTCTTTTATGCACTTAAAGGCTTAACTGCCTCCCTAGTCCTCCTTCCTCTGGATTAACCAATGCCAGTTCATTCCTCCTGCCCTCACAGGTTTCCAAGTCCTCCACTCTTCCTTGCTGCCCATCTCTGGTTCTTCCCCAGTCAGGCTTTATCTTTTGACATCTGTCCTGAAGCCTGACCTGCCCTGAACAGAGGGAAAGGCTTGCACGGTGTGCACAAGTGCACTTCTGTCTGCATTCTTCATTTCATTTATTCCTCTCGTAGTGGGAGTGTTGTTAGAGGCTCATGTTCAGCCTGACCAAGGAGTTTTTGGTAAGATCAGTGCCCTCCAGCCCCTGGCCAGGCTCCCCAGGCAGCAGCAGCAGCCAGACCCCTCCTTAGAGAGGGATGCTGAGCAGAGAGGAGCACTATGCCACTTGGCCCTCTGGCCCCCTGCACGTGCTTTTCCTCCAGGCCCATTTAGGATCCTTGGATTCTTGCACAGGCAGGATGAGTATTGTTTTCTGAATTCCCGTGGGTGCACTTTGCAGGCAAAAGTGAAGAAAATAAGAGTTGGACCACGGTGTTTCATCCCTTGGCCTGCTCCAGCCTCCTGGGGCTGAGCAAGTCCATGGAGCCCATGATTCATGATGCCTGTGTTGTATTTATCTCTTCGGTTGGGCTGTTGCTATTCAATAAAAATATGACACATTTAGCTGTGGCAGAAACAGCACACCCCAGGCAGCAGGAGCAAGGAGAAGGGAGGATGTAGAATCCACGCTGGCACACACACAGCATACACACACAGCAACAATTAGGCAGGTTCCATTGTCTCAGATCTCAGTTGCAGACGTTATAAATGCAAGTCTGCACACAGCCCAAGCTAAAACAGGCAGATCCCATCTTTTTGGCTGGAAAATTCTGTGTCACTGAGTTGCCTCCCGTGGAAGAAAGCAATATCTCACTCTGAGCTGGGATCCTGCCTGCAAATGAGCAGGTCAACACAAATCCCAGCAGCCTGGGGGCCACGGTTTCTTCTCCAATTCTATCAGCACAGCTCAGAGTTTAGGGTGGCACAGCAGCTCGTCAGTCCTTCACCTGTCAGAGGAGGGAGAGGGGGCCAGACCCTGAGCTGGGATGTGGCTCAGCAGGGATGCCCTTGTGCTCAGCTGTCAGGGCAGCCCAGGTTTGCCTCTGCGCACAGCAGCGGGGTCAGGGCAGGGGGGAAAGGTGTGAGGTTAAGTACACAGCACTCATTAAACACAGCAGTCACTCTTTGCTCTGCCCAGGCACTGCATTTACCAGGCCCTGGCAGGGGGCTGCATTCTTTGCACAGTCCAAGGCCTGGCAGGGTGTTGGGATCTTTGCAGAATGAGTGAAACCCAGTGTGGCAGGTCACAGCAGCTGGGGCTTCCTCAGATGTGGTTTTTGGTCACGGGGACTGACCACATTGCTCCTCTGCCTCCGGGGCCCCACGCCGTGCTCTGGGCACAGCACAACCCCATGTACACTGTTTCATAACCTCCCAGGACTGTGATTATTATTTTACAGCAGTGGGGCAGAACAGCAAATGCACAGACACAGGTAACCCAGCCCCTCTCACCTCCCACCTCCTCCCACGCTGGCACTGGAGGAGGTTGCTCTGAGGCCAGATCATGATGCACAGCAACACGCCAATGAGAAAAATCACACCACTCCCTTTGCTGTTATGTTCTAGCCAAGCTAAAAATAAACTGCAGGTAGAATTTTCACACGGTAGAGAAGATTGAAGTCTGAACAATGAAGACCTAGAATGATTCCTGCAACCAGCATCCATGATTGTGTACATTGCTGGTATCTTCAGCTCTTTGAGACTATGAAGTGGAGAAGAAAATGGCACTGAGATTTGTTTAGGTAAGAAAAAAACTCATACACTTCTAAGTTTAGCAGAATCAGATTACAAGCAACGTTTTTCCCCTCAGCCCTGCACATTATCTTGATCATGGTTAGAAAAAAAGAAAAGGGGGGCAGCATGTTAGCCTTTCTACAAAGAAAATAAGGAAATCCTTTTCTGCAGATCACGGAGGTTACACAACATCAGTGGGGGGAACTTGAGGCCCTTGCTATCACCACAGAACCTGCTGTCCTGCAAAACCCAATTTGTAGACTGGTTACATTCAGAATGTAACTGAAACATCTTTAAATTCCTGCCTGAACATCTAAGGCAATGTCCTAATTCTGGAAGAAAGTCCAGTGTCACCTACCCTGCGAGCCATAACCTACTAAGGCAGCAGCAGGAGGCAGCTGGGCAACAGGTGAAGCTGTTACAAGCAGAAAGGAATGGGGAGTACTGGGCATTTTTCACTAACTCATTTCCTGGAGCTAAGGCTGCTGCAGCCCCATCAGTGCTCTGGAGGAGGAGGAGGAGGAGGAGGAGGAGGATGTCTTCCTTGGAGCACAGCCAACAGTCTGGGAGGTCAAGAGATGAGCAAGAGAAATGTCCTTGGACAAGAGCAGAGTTCCCCAGCCCAGGCTCTTGAGCAAGAGGAGCCCTTGGGCAGAGTCTCGTTTCCTTCTCCTGGAGGCTTGTTTTTGCAGGCTGGCGGGAAGAGTGCAGTTGACTGCAGCCAGTCCATGGTCAAGTGTTCATTCCTGGGGGTCAGCAGAGGCCAGTGCCCGTCCTTGAAAGACTTCCTGCCTGCAGAAGAGCTGCCCTTCCCTCTGCAGATGCAGAGTGCAGCTGTCACAGCCAAGACACGACCATCAGCTGTGCCCAGTCAGACTTTGGCTGAAGTCAGTCCCAAGATTTTGCTTACTTGGTGTTAATCCAGGCTTCAGATAGCTCTGGATTGTCCCCCTTGCCCAGCTCTGAGAGTGGCAGTTTGCTTCTCTGCAAAGTCAGCCCAAATCTGCCTGACTTTACACTTAAGAGAAGTGCTTCCACAGGCTCTGGTCTCTCACTCTCCGGGGTCTCTGGAGTGTTTAGGTTTGTGTTTTGGACCTTTTATTTTAATTTTTGAGGGGGGAGTAGGGGTGGGGAAAGGAGTGACTGGGGAGGCAACTGCCTTCCCCATAAATGTGAACTGCAGAGTCCTGAAATAGTAACACACCAAACCCCTCTCTTCCCCTCCCCTCCCCTCTCTCTACTGCAAACCATCACAGGTCACAGTGTCCTGAAGTTGTGCAGGGTCTTTCTTTTCTTGTCCAGAGGAATATTCTGAGCCAGAAGTTGCTTTTACAGGAGTATTATAATTTTGTCCCCTGTGAAATGCAAACAATCCACATGGCTCAAAAATCCAATGAGCTTGGTCTGGGGCTGGCTGAGTCATCCTGTTTGATTGTCAGTCTATAGTAATTAGACTGTGCACAATAAACCATTTCATTACAAGGCAGTCCAGAGTCAGACCCCGAAAAAATATTCAACCACTCTGGTTAGCACCTGTCATTAGTGGTAACAGAACATTTTAATGAAAACCAAAAACTCCAACATGAAAACCGCTCAATTCAAAGTGCTTTTATTGATGGAATTTAATAAAAATATTTTTCTTACATTTCTTAGGGAAAAAAAACCCCTCCAACCAAAACAACCAGCAAAAGGTTAGTTAATTGGAAAAATAAATTCAAGATAACATTTTAAAGTAGTTCTCATCAGGACATCCAACTCCTCAGAATCCTGGAGAGATGCAACCTCTCCTACAGAGATGTTCCAGCCCAGAATTAAGAAACAGTGTGCCCAGACTCCCTGTTTCATAGCCTAGCTGTTGTATGCTTGTGTGGAGCTGCAGAATTAGGAGCTTATCTGAGCTGAACTCAGCCCAGTAAGTCTAAGGAACCTTTAAAGATGCAGAGGAAGGTGGCCTCAGCAGAAACGCCCATGTTCAGTGTCCTCTGGGCTGTGGAGTGGTTTTGTACCCACCCTGTGGTCCCAGAGTATGCAGGGAGTGCTTTGCCTTGGGCCAGAGACGCTGGGCTGCGCTCACCAGAGGGTGAGCTCCTGCCTGTCCCTGGCAAAGACAGTGATGGGGGCCTTGCACAGGCTCCCTCCACACTTCTGCAGGGTGGTCTCATCTGACTGACAGAGCTGTCTGACTCACTCCAGCAGGGCTGAAATTAAAGCACGTGTTAGGCAAAATTGAAGAAATTATTGCTTACCTTCCTTTCTAGTGAACTCATGATAAGCCAGCTCATGTCCAAATAGACGCCATTCCTGCCTGCTTCTACAAACTCTACATTCCTGGAGAGTTTCCCTTCTTTCCTGTAAATCCAGAACTGTGCTTTGAATTGGTGAAAGTGTAACACTTCTTCCTGCAGTAATCAGCTCCCTGATGTTGTGCAATCCTGTGCTGGAAAGGGTATGGCCTTCCACCACCCCTAGCAGGGAGGAAGCAGGATGTTTTTGCCATGTGTCACTCACATTAAAAGTCTGCAATTTCCCCTTGGTTCTCGTGGGTATAGTTTTATTATCATACATGTACCTGCATCCTTAACACACTCTACACCTTCAGATGCTGAACTCATCATCCTGAGGTGTGCAAAATAAATAACTGCACTTTCAAGTCACAAATGTGGAAGTTCAGGGATAGCTTTTAAAGCCCTTACCCTGTTGATCCACACTCCTGTGGGCAAGAAGCTCCACTCCATAGTCCCAGCAAGATGTTGCTTAACAAAGCAATGTGTGGATTCTGCATTTTTAAGATTCCCAGAGAATTGTCTGGGGTAGTGAGAGGTATTTGTTTTCTCATTTTGTGACAGTTCATTGGAAATTCAAGTGTACTTCCTCAGAATTCTGGAGCCTGCTATTCAGGGGATTTTAAGATCAACAAATAAAATTATTTCATATTCAGTCTTGATGTTGGTTTCCTCAAGAAGTGCAAGAGGAGGTTATTGTAAGGATAATGTAAATGCTGATTACAGTATGTCCTGTGCCCATGCTTCGAATGCTTGTTTGAGAAAAGACAATAGAGGAGGCAAGGTATCCAACAGGATGCAGCTATCTGGTGTGCTGACTTTTTAAACTATGTCCAAAATAGGCCTAAAAAGAGCTCACACAGCACCTACTTCAGCAGTGCCTGAAAAAGCACTTTCCAGGAATGACAATGCCTGTGAAGCTTGGTTGCACTGGTAGCATCACAGCAAAATTTACTCCATATGAGTCCTGACGTGACAAACTGGGGACTGGGACCATGCTCACCCTGAGCCCCACAGCTTCATGATTTAATAAAATACCTAGAATTTCTTCTACTAGAAGCATAGCATGGAGGTTGGTTGTCAGGAAAGCTTGTCAGTCCATTACTATAATTTAACATCAAAATGCACTTTTTTGGGGATGATTTCCACAATACTCTCAGGGGAAACATCTGTCACTGCTCCAGTGCCTGGCCACCACATGACTCCTGTGTGTCAGACCACTCCATGGGCACTGTCGCTTGTATGACAAGGATAATTAAAGTTTTCTGTCTTTAAAATTCACAGCATGCATGCTTGTTTTAGAGAAATTTCTGTCCTTCACCATGCTTCTGGTGGACTCACCCAGCAGCACTAGTATAGGTGACTGCTAGTTTCTCATTAAAAAAAAAAAAGAGAGAAAGAGAAGATGCAAAAACAAAATAAAAAGCAGCACATCCAGATAGATTTTTAGCCCCGCTGTCGGAAGCGTGGCTCTGCTCATGCTGTGCATATGGTGCAGGACAGACCCAGCACTTCCTTGTGAAACTTTAGCAGTGTAACTTGGCAAAGTTGATGCCTTAAGTTTGAGCTTTCATATTTTCCACATTCTGTGCTGCACTGGTAGATAACTCTGAACTTCACACGAAGTGTCAGCAGGTTCTCCTCACAGCTCAGTCACACAGAACAATCCTTTGCCAGCCCCAGAACCAAGGACACCATTGCAGCTTCAGGCCCAAAAAGTGCAAACAGCAGCAGCTGAGGAGAGCAAACTGGGAAGATGGGACTGCATAACCTGCAGCTGGAATTGGACAATTAACCCCAACATGGAAATGGACCAAAACTTATAAAAGTGTGAAAACTCGTGACCCGGGGTCTGCCTTGGGTGTAGCCACAGCCAAGCTCTTGCACTGCCCAAGGTGTGTCCTTTGAAGGCCTTTTAATAAATACCTGCTTTATTCCTTTAACTCTGTCTAGCCTCTGTTCCAGGTAGCCTCTCAAGGCATCAAAATAACCAAAATAAAATATCTGAACTCTAGGTTATACTGGTTACACCTGTGGGCCAGGGTCCAAAGAAACCTTCCCTCTTCCCAGTGTCCTGCAACGTGCAGGCTCTGATGGCCAGGCCACCTGTGCCTTGGTGCTGCCACATCCTTTGTGCTTCTGGGCACCAGGAGGGACTGCTCCCGTGCTGGTACAGGATTCAGGGGGCAGAGGAGAGCTCTGGCTGCAGGGGAGTGCTGTGGAATGCTGCTGATGGCAAACCCTGCTCTGCAGAGCACTTATGGTACAGCCCAGTAACCCTAAAAGCACCAGAATTACCTTGGGGACCCACAGCCCACTGAGAAGCAGGCAGCTGAGGCAAGAGAGAAGTGATGTTTATACTGCTGAAGGAAAACACGTGCAGGATTCTTCTCTGACCTTGAGATTCCAGATAAATAAGGAGTCAGGGCAAATAAAGATGTCCCTAGTTGATAACACATGAACAGGAATTTCAGACAGTGATTTATACTGACTGGTATATTTAACTGCAAAACTACAGTCACAAGCAAAGCATTTGGGAGGCAGCACTCCTTCCTCCTAAGGCCAGCCTGCCCATGCCATTTGCTCTGGTTTGCTTTAGAAGTGTTTAAGTGAGGATGTGGGGGTGCCTCCCAAGCATCCACACAGAACCACCTTAACATCTTGCTGGTTTTGTGCAGAATACTCAAGGAACTTCAACCTTCCTGCCTTAGTGGGTACCTGTTCAAAGTGCCTGATACAAAGAGGTCTCCAGCCCACAGCCTCGACTGTCCCTAGGCACGGAGGGCTGTGCTCAAAGCACAGCCTGGGTGCCACCCACGTGTCCTGCTGTACAGCACAGCTACCTGCCTGCAGCTGGCCATGCCTGCAAAGCAGCTGCACACCTGGCAGAGAAGCACCAGCCCTCTGCTCCTCACCCCTCACTCACAGCTGCCAGCTCAGCTCTGCCAGACCCATGGCAGGGTGAGGATGTGTCCCCCTGTGTCCCCCTCAGCAGCTTTCACCCAGAATGGATGCACCTCTTCAGACACAGGAGGGACTGCCTGATGCCAGAGGTTGAAATGCAGTGTGGAAAATAAAAAAAACCCACTGTCTCCTCTTGGCACTGACTTAAACCTGTCACCTCCTTCCCAGCCTGATGAGGAATACAGAAATCTCCCACCCTGCACACGTCTGGGTGATTGCTGCTGCTGCTTTCTCTGTAATTTCACTGCTTTCCCTCCTCACAAAACTAAGAGGGAACTTTTTAAAGCTGAGGAAAATGGCAAACATTTTCCATTTCCTGCTCACTTCCTACCGTTTCCCTTTCCAGTTGCTGAAGCACAAATGGTGTAGCAGAGGAACTTCAGCCTGTTCTTAACAGTCTCTGTCTCACCCACTGCTTTCTGCAAGACTGACCCCAGTTACCTTGATTTTTTATAGTGCCAACAATAACACTACTCCTCTAGCATCATTTGGGTGTGTAGGATCATATTTCTTCACAGAAATTATAGTTATACACTATAACTGTTTTCTTTCACAAGTTTTAAGTGCTGCCTGCTTGGCCCATGCTTTCTTGATATATTTTATTTTTAATGCCACGACGATTTTGCCTTTCATGCATTTAACACTTTGTTCCTGTAGGTATTACAGCAGCCTTCTCCTCTTTCTTTTCCCACATTTCCCACTTCTAACGAGAAACACTTCAGCCCCCATGCCACCCTGTCTTGCAAGGTGTCTTTCTCATATCTCCAACGCTTGGGCTCTTCTTTTACTTGCTCCTGTTAGATTCTGAACTGCTTGTGACTTGATCCTGTCTCCATGCCACATAACCTTTCCACATGTTATTTTTGTGCCTGCCTGGCTGTGATCATGGCTTTCTGAAGCATTTCTGGAGCTGCAGGCTCCTCAGCAGTGCCTCCCCTGCCCCATGCAGCCTCTTGCTTGTGCTTTCCCTGCCAGACTGGCTTCACTGCTTCCCCTTAGCCTGTCTCAACCTCAGAAATCCCATTTCCAGCTAGGCATGGGCATAATCCCTGACACAATTTCTGTCAATGACACAGGCCAAACCCCTGTCTGGGGGGAAGCTGTGACTCCCCAGGCTCAGGCACAGGCGTGAGCACTTCATGGCCAGCTCAGAAGCTCGGCATCCTCTGAGCTCCTGCTCTCCTTTGTTTCCACAGCTGATGAGGGGGTACACAGGCTTCAGGCCAAATCCTCTCCTCCTGCTCGTGAGTGCAAGGTGGCAGCACAGGCAGCACACCATTCCCCAGGGACTTGTGTGGGGAAGCCCCAAGGCAAGGGCAGGGATGGCACGGATTCCATGTCAGCCATCACCCCCGTGGCCATGGTGCCTTTAAGATCTGCTCAGCAATCCACCCCGATTTGGGGGCTGCCATTCCAAGGATGATTTCTCTCCTGCCAGGGAGGTGGCTTGTGAGTCCAAAAGGTGGAGGGAGGTGAGCAGTGATGTGGATCCATGTGCTGCAGGAAATGTCAGACCATTTGCAGTGCTCAGTGAACAAGGGCTCCCCACCAGTCCTCCCAGGATGTCTGCAGGAGCGCAGGGCCCCCAGGGGCAAGGCTTTCCCTCCAAAGGTAGTGCTGTGATTAACTGTCTAATTAAAGGAGAGGGCAGAACATCTGTCCTTGCAGCCTGCCCAGCTCAGAACACAGGGAACACAGCCCTCCCCTCTCCTGCACCCTTCAGCACATTCTCTAAGAATTCTAAGTGTCACCAAATCTATTTGCTTAGAATTTCCCCATGCCAGAGAAGATGATCTAATACATGTTTCTTAACACTTAGTGAAATAGAAGCTCAGACCAAGCCTGGTTACTCCAGTCCCCAAGGGTATCCTTCAGGGTGTCCTTCCACCTGCAAAGGCAGCAGAGCCAGAGCAGGAGTGGCCTGTCCTTCTGGGTGCACAGCACCCACTCCTGGATGCCAGCACACTGAGATGTGCTGCCCAGCCCAGGCTCTGCCCCTCCACATGCCCACCAATGCACATGAGACTGTTCATGGGCACTGTGCTCTCTGCCTGTTCTGGATCTTTATCCTTCCATCTGTTTGTGCACAGACAAGACAGTGAGTGCAAATCCCCACACCCCACAGCTCTAAAGGGGGGTTATCCCTGCCCCCCTCAGCCCACCTCTCCGGCATCTCTTCTTCTCAAACACAACTTCAGAATCAGATGTGACTGGAGAGCCTTTTACTCAACAGTGTGTGGAGGGGAAGCTGTGAACTGAGAAAAGACCTTGCAGAAATGAGGTTCACAAAGGAAGATGACTCCTGCATTACCTACAATAACACAGGAAGCACGTCTCACGGTTAGATGAGAACAACAAATAACTCTTCACTTTCTCAATGGCCAACTCTAAAAAAGGTTTAGCCTCTTACCGTTTCCTGCTTCCACGGTAGCAGGGTGCATCCCCCAATGACCTCTGGCAGCAGATTTGGCCCTGGTTTACTGCAGGGCTGCTGAAGCCAAATGTCCCCAAGGGGAAGATGCGTGGCCACCAGCCCTTGCCATGCAGCAGAGGGGCGAGCACCAGAGCCCCCTCCATGTGTCTGGCTGGGAAGAGGGAGCTGGCCTGGACAGCATCTTCCTGGAAGAAGTGAAGCTTTTCCCAGGTCTGCTTTGACTGTGTTGGCAGAGGCCCACCTGCAGTGCTGGCCCCCTTCCACGCGTGAATATTCACTCCCAGGAGCCAGGGGCAGGCTCAGCACAGACCCCTGTGCACAGAGCTGGAGGAGGAGGCTGAGCTCTGCAGCCCCATCTGAAAAGGGCTGGGATTGCAAATGCCAGAAGGCTCCAGCTGTTGTTACTTCAGCAGCTGCAAACGGAGAGAAACACGCAAATCATTCCCTACATTATATTAGTGACTTGTCCAAATCACATTGCAAAGTCCTTCCTAGAGATCTTCCTAGAGATTCCCCCTGTCCTGCAGGGGACAGAAGGTGAGGGTCTAAACACAGAACATGTTAACAGGTGGGGAAAAGCAGGTATGGAATGTGGAAGAGAGTAGCTATAAAATCTAATCTACCTCAGCCTCCCCAAAATACTTCTGACAGTTGAAAAAGATTCAAGCAAAAACTTCAGCTTTTCAAGGAGGGAAAGGGAACCTGAAAGGGAAGATGAATAAAAGCCATGTTTTTTACTTAGTATGTCTAAATCAGAGGCAGGAGGTCTGCTCAGAAGTTAAATGGAGAAGAGTAAGCAGATTATCATAGTGTGCCACACAGATTTTAAAGATACTGCATTCATAGATCAAACTTTGAAAAATGATGGATTTAAGACAAACACCAGGAGCAGGAAACTTGTGAAGAAGCTTTTATATACAGCACAAAAACACCCAAATTATATATTCTCTTCTGGAAGACAGGGGAATTCTTCACTCAGTGTACAATGGGCTCAGAAATTTAAAAGAAGAGATTGCCAGAATATTCCTCCTCAAATATAGAAACCCACAGCTGGAACAGGGCAGCATGCACAGCACAAGGAGTGGGGCTGCATGGCTGGCTGGGAAAGCAGAGCAATATCACAGCAGAGCAGCATGGAAACCATAGGAACGTGCCAAAGGGGGCAGAAATAGGAGCTTTGAGGAAATGCTTCCTGCAAAATCCACACCAAGCAAAAAGGCAGGAGATGGTCAGAAGGAGCACAGAGATGGTGGGAATAAAGAGAGGCCAGAGCAGGACCAAGCTGCGGGCAGAGCTGCCACGTGTGCAAGGTGCCAGATATAACCTGAGGGAATATTAAAATTATATTAATATTATTTTAATAATCTCAAAGAGAAGTGAGAGAGACAACAGAGTTGGCTCTTTATCTATGAAAAATCACAGGATGACAACGCTTGCCTGTGTTGAGAGCTAAACAAGTGTGCAGAACAGGCATTTCCCTGTGCTTAGTGTGAGAGGTTATATTTGGTGGTGAGGCAGGCAGCAGATGCTTTTCCAAACTGGAAGCTTCAGCTGATTTCCCCCAGGGGTAAAAACAACCAACCTCATCCCACCCTAAGATGTCTAAAGGCACTGCTTTAGGAAACAGCCATTGGGGGTGCACCCTGTGCCTCAGCCCTTCCACAGGCAGGAGGGACACCATAAACCTGAGGGTAATATCAGCAATATACTGATGTGCTGATAAACAATAGAAAAACACAACCAAAACTTCACAAGGCTTCTGAAAGACTGCTTCTGGTTTGAAACCCAACAGCAGCATCTTAACAACCCTCTTAGAGAGCAGAGGAGCTGAGTGATGACTGAGGGTAAAGTCCCATCCATTGCAAGGAGTCAGCCAGAGGTCTCCACCTTCAAACCCAGACTCACTGGGAAGAGAAAGTTTTGCCACGAAATGCAACATCCCAGTCTCTGCTGCAGCTGCTCACTCTGGCTTCCCTGCATAAAGGAGAGGGGAGACTCTGGGGGAAGCACGTTCCCACCTCAGGAGCAAGAGAGGCTGCAGAGGAGCTGACAGCCCGAAGAGGGAGGACGGAGCCGTTCCCAGCAGAGGTTTCCGCGCTGGCGGGGCCGTGACGGGCGCTGGACCGCCGCGTTTCCCCGCCTGCTCCCGGGAGGAGCAGCAGCACGGAGGGCTCTGTGCCTGGGCTCTGTGCAGCGGCTCAGCAATGCTGCTGGAGAGGAGCTGCAGCTGAGCCAGGCTCCCACCCACGCTCCTGTCCTGCCTCTCCTCATCAGCGCTTCCTTATCCACCTCCAGTGAATCTCACCGTGCAGGTCTCCACCAGAGTGCTGGCATTGGCCACACAGGTTGGGTTATGCTGCCTTCTGACACTAGCAGTGGAAAATATGATTCCAGTGCTGCCAGGTTCGTGGCATGCTCAGGACTGGCTGCAAATAACCAACTGAACGTGCAGAAGGTGAGGAAAAAGCAAACACTGGCCGAACGGTGTCGTAACAAAGTGATGGAGAGAAGCTGGGTAAAGTTACCAGGACAGGGACAGAAGAATATTTCTTCTGGGCAATGCAACATGGCCAATGCTCCTCTTTGATAAGCATGTATGAAAGCTTCCTGCAGGTGACAAAGGTGCTCTGGGAAACAGGAGAGCCAAAGCTTTGGACATATATGGCCAAGGAGAACGCCGTGTCCCAGGTGAGGCAGTGGAAGTCTGTTGGGAGAAGAAGAGAACTTTGTGGTTAATTTAATTCTATTTATTCCTCTTCAAAAATCAGGTAATCTCATTCTTGGAGAAATGCTTTAGCAAAGTCCTTGGGGCTACATTTTATCTCTATTTCAGAGTGTCAGAAACACTGCATGTTGGAGTCATTGCAGTGCAGCCAGAGCGTGCTGCCTCAGAGGGAAGGGCTGGTATAATACCTTGCACTCACAAACTGGAAAATGCTATCAAGGCAGCAAATGCTTTGCCAGGATGGTGGCAGGCTCTGCTGGGGAAATGTCATAAGGTTTTTAATTGAACCATAAAGACACAGGCTGTGTTGAGCAGCAGTCACCAGGGGACACATGCAGAGATGCTGCCTTCCTACTTTCCAGAAACAAATACAAAAGAATGACCAAGACATGAGGTCAGTTATTTTCAGAGGTATCAGGAAAGGCACCATGCACTGAGGGAGGAGTGGGAGACAACCAGCACCCAGAAACAAAAGTGATACAGTGGGAGATGCCAGAGCCACTGAGCACAAAAGCACCCAGATTATCTCCGGCACACACACGCTGGCGCTCGCAGGCTCATCACAAACCCCCACGGCAGAGCTGAGAGCAATTATTTCTGGTTCAGCTGCATACAAATATTTGCAGAGAGCAAGCCAAGAGACAACAAACAAACAAGCAGTGGGGTTCAGGAGCTGGATTTTGCCCCGTGCTGCTGCACACGCCCCCAGAAACCCAGCAGGGACAGGGATGGCACTGGCACAGTCTGGGGGCAAGTGACACCTGCATTTTGGGAAGGCAGATCAGAGCCACACGGGGCAGGTGAGGCCAGTGCCCACCAGCAGTCCCCTCCAAAGACACTGGTGGGAAGTTTGCCCAAGGGCTTCCCTGCTGAGAGAGCCAGTGGGATGGAAAAGGCCTGGGGGCACCGGTGCCCTGCCCTGCCGGGGGACAATGAGGCAATGCCATTTCTGCCTCCAGTCTGCAGCCTTGATCAAGCACAGGAATGGCTTGTGTCATTATAGGAATTAAATTACTTTTTAGCTGAACCACTTGCCCACTGCAGTCCCAGACTGCAGGCCCTGGGGTGTTTCTCATGAAGAATACCTATATCATACCTCATTTGGATTCTCTGAATTTCCTTACTCCTTCCTCTTTAGCTGTGGAGAAAAAAGGCCTTTTCTCATTCCTCTCCTCCTGTCAGACACTCTCTCTGATGTCCCAGTCTCCATCTATGAGCCAGCAGTGGGCTTCACAGGCAGAGCCTTGTGGACGCAGGCACATGAAAAGGAAAAATCTAAAGTACTGGGGGGAGTTTTCCATGAGGTGGATGTGTATCATGAGGTGGATATGTGTAGCTGCCTAGAAAAAGAAAGCATCTAAGCTGTATATTTTTGTTTTCTCTTTCCTATTCAGAGAACCTCTGTGTCATCTGAGCAGAGACACAGCAGGGAGCTGCTGCTTGCTGTGCCAAAGCAATGAGAAGGAAGAGCCTTTGTTAGAGACACCACCCTCCTAGGGATTATAAATACAAAGGAGATGAAATTATCCAGTTGAACCCAATCCAAAGAAAACACTGAAGTGAGGAGCAGGAGGAAGGGGAGCACCTGGCTGTGGGCGATGGGCCAGGCAGGGACATATGAATCACATTAAAAACCTCTAAAGGAGTACCAGAAAACGTGTTTTATATAGGAGTACTTTCACTCCCACCTGCCTGTCTAGCTCTACAGCTTTTGCAGGAGGTGACTCCAGTGATGCCAAGGTGGCAGGATCTGAGCCCAGCATACCAGGGCACCCCGAGGCTCACAGTCAGGGTACCCATGCTGCCAGGGGGACAGCCAGGGCACGGCAGGAGCAGGAGGCTGGGTGCAATGGCAGGAGAGCTCAGGACATCTGGTTTGCCCGTGGGTTTGGTGTCCAGGTCCCCAGGACTGCCATGTGGGCGGGGAAGCTGTCACCAGCCCAGGTGAGCAGCACAAAGGGTCTCAGGGCTGCCGTGTGCCCGGAGCAAAGGGTCCCTGGCATCCAGGCATGACTGAGCTGCAGCTCAGGGGCACTGCCACAAACCAGCACAAGTTCTGTGTGTGCTTTTGTAAAGGATTTTTAAAACATCAGGTCATAGCTCTGCCCAGGCCAAGCTGCAAGCATGAAGGAGCAAGCTCTCACTAGGCTGCTGACCACAGCCTACCACAGCCAGCACCACAGCCTGAATATGTCCTAGCAGTCGTCCAGAGCTCCTGCAGCTCCTCACATCTGCTGGGACGGGGTGTTGAGGCCCCCAGTGTGCTCCCAGCTGCCAGATCTGCTTGTCCAGCTCGCAGGTACGCTCCTGGCAGCCACAGGGCAAGGTGCTGCAGCCACAGGGCTGCTGGGTCAGCCAGCTGCCCCCCGAGCTGCCAGACTGCCTGTCCAAAGAAAGGTGCCTTCCAAAGCCAGAAACATAGAATGGGATGGCTGAGTGAACCACCATTGTTTTTCATGTGGAAGAGAGGCAAAGTGGAGGCAAAGTCATTTGACTGCAGAAAAAACCCCACAATTTACTGCTAAAACCAGTGACAGTGTGGTTTTGACTGCTCAAGTCAGGAGAACAAGCGCTTATAAAAATGAATAATTGAAGATGTTATAAACCTTTATTAGTCCTACAGTAAACACAAACGCCTCCTGCAAAGCACAAAGAAATGCCCTATCAAAAGTGTCACGGATGTGCCATTCTCTGTGACTTCCCAAAGAGCACTTTGGGATGATTTATGTCCAAAGTAAAAACACTGGGAAATAATTTTTTAATAGATTTATAGTTTCTTTGTGAAACGTGCATCACTCAGATTGAGCAATGATACTCCACATTACAGACAATGTAAGATTCCTAATGCCTTTAATTAATCCCATCCTCATTTCTAAGTGAATAGATTTTGTAGATGAGAGAAGCGAGGAAACTGTTATCCCCTAGCACCGCACTGAGCACAGACAGGAAGGCAGGCAGGGACTGATCTGAGAGCACAGTGACCCAGTCTCATTGGCAGCTGGATGACAGTCCAGGAGAGTCCAGCACTGGGAGAGAGCCCCACACTCCAGCAGGCCAGTGCCAGGGCCACCCCATGCCACATCCCACATCCATCATCTGCAAAAGCAGAGGTTACTGGGCTGGTGGCTCAGGATCAACACCTCAGTGAATGGAAAAACCCTTATGGCCAAAAGCTGTTCTGCTGAGCTTGCATAATGCACAGCAAAGCATGAGGGGAAGGAGTCATCTCCCCCGTGGGCTCCTGACTGTCTCCCCCATGCTGAGGTGACCACGGGCATGAATGGCATGGGGCTGTCACCAGGCAGGGCTTCCAAACACAGTAGATGAGGGCTGTGGTTTGTGGAGCCATGAGGAGCCCTGCCTGCTCCCTGTGCCATGTCTGGGGGCAAGGAACAGAGAGAGGGAAGGAAAATCTCCTTGCAAGGAGTCCCAATCCCAACTGGCTGCTGTGTGGAGGGCTGGGGATACCCCAAAACCCCAGTAACAGGAGCTCCAGCATGCCATGGCTCCTTGCTGCCTGCACTGGGCCCCAGCACGGAGCCACCAACTCCCCTCAGGTTCTGCCAAACCGCTTGGTCTTTTGGGGATCCACGTGCTCCCTTTGCCATCAGACCCAGAGCAAATGCACTCCTGTGGTTTGTGCAGGTCCCCCGGACACCCCAGCAACACTGTTACCCCAAATCGAGAGCAGCAGGTATGGAGGCTGAAAGAAAAGTCATGTCCAGTGGTGGGAAGTGGTGACAAGGGGAGATGAGGCCATTTCTGTCCCTCAGCAACCAAAAGGGAAGAAAAATATGGGACTGGAGGCAGACACCTCTTTAAAAAGGACAGACGTGTGATGTAGACTGGGAAGACCGTGGAAATTGTGCTGGAATTACCTCCACCAAATTGCAGAAATGTTGCAAAGCCCCGGAAAACCCCAATTTTCCTCTTCCATTTCGTTTCCAGCTGGCTGGAATCACGGCTCGCTCACACCCTACTGCCTACCCACCGAGAGAGAGAAGGGCCTGGCTGCCCCCGGAGGGTCCTGGGCTGTCCCCAAGCTCGGGGGCTCTTTGAGGGTATCCCCGGTCCGGCAGCCCCGGCCAGGCGTGCGGAGCCAGGGCGGTGAGCTCCATCTATTGTCCAAGCGGCGGAGGGGCTGGCTGGGATAACTCCTCCGTGCGAAGGAAATGCGCTTTTCCTTGCCTGAATGACTCAGAACCGCTCTCCTGGTACATAATTCCAGGGCTCTGTAAACATGCGGTGCCGCTGAACGCAAGCGGGCTGAGCGGCTCCTTTTCACGGGCAAGTGGCAATTCATTAAGTCCCTCATTAACAGCTCAGCCGGACAGGTGCGCTCTCAGGTGCCTCGTCGGAAAGCTGCGATTCCCGCAGGGATGAATGATGATCCCTGCAGGGCCGTTCCGAGGGGATGTACTCACACGGGAAGACCCGCATACCACATCACTGAGCTCATTCTGGTCCCTGCCCAGCTTCTGCCCAGCCGAGAGAGCCCCAAAGGAGACCAGGTTGTGCTGGAAGCAGCCGGGACCTGGCTGAGCTGGGGCAGGGGGGAGCTGGATGCTGTCATGCAGAACCCCCTCGTTCCCCGGGCCAGCCTGGGGAGGCCAAAGCAGCGCTCTGAACTCACAGTGCACAAGCGAGCAGCCATGGGGATGGCTGTGACATTAATAAAAGGAGCTTTGAGCAGTATTTACGGGGCTCTGCTTGCGGGACAAACGCGTCTCAATGGCCCTTTCGGCATGAGAAATCCTGCCGTGCCAAGATCCCTCGCCTCGTTAGGAGCCAAGCAGGGATCCCCTGAGGCCAGGGAAGTTTATTTGCAATCGCCAAGAAATGAAACACGCTGTTGCTCAAGCCTGGCAAGGAGCTGTTCTGTCCGAGCTGCCCGTCACAGGGCAGCAAAGAGCCTGTTTGTCCGTGTGAAATGGGCCGAGAAATCGGGAACCCCAGAGCTGGGCAGGAGGCTGGCCTTGAGCAAGGGCAGAGTGTGGCAGTGGGTCCCATGTCCTGCAGCAGGGCCAGGGTCCCCCCAGGCCACCAAGTGGGGTGTGTCCCCTTCTCCCTGGACCCAAGCACTGGCTCAGCATCCCCACTGGGCCGTGTACCAGAGGCCTCCTGTCCCGCGCCCCTCAGCACACTGCCATGGCCTCGGGTGAGCGGCCACCCTGCCCAGCCCAGCTGGGCTTTGCCGTGGCCACAGAAAGCCACTGTCCCCTGCTGCACACCCACCAAGTGGCCTTGGCACTGCTGCCAGACCTGCCTGTCCCTGGACTGTGCCACCTCCCCACGCTCATGGAGGAAGATCCAAGGAGAATATCAGGCCCATGAGTTTGTGATTCACAGGAACAAACCCCTGAGCGTGTAAAGGAAAGGCTGTGCCACACGTCATGCTGATGGCCCTTGTGCCTCCCTGCTGGCACTGCTGGGGACATGAATGGCGCACGGTGGCCCCACAGGAGCCAGCTGCATGGGGCAGGGGCTGAGCAGGCCCCGAGGGCACGCAGCACCAGGCCGACACCTGCAGCCGGGCACGGGGAGAGCTCCCGTTAGCCATTAGCCACTAGAGGGAAGTACAAGGCCGCACAGGGAAGGGTTTGGGCACAAGGATGCCTGGGATCACGGGAATTGCAGTCTGGGGAGACGGCAGCACAGGCCATTTTACTGCTTTTCCTTGGGACTTGGCTCCTCAGCACTCGCTGCTGTCTTGCCCCCATGGGGCAGTGGCAGGAAGGGCACAGGGTCTGGCTGGCCCCAGCAGTGGACGTGGCCAGAGCTGACTTGGTCCAAGCTGCCTGCAGTGCCCGGGGCCGGAGCCAGAAGCGCCCTTGGCACGAGACTGTGGACCCTGGCATAGAGGCCGTGGTCTCTGCAGACAGCACCAAAATAGCAGGGAGCAGCCTGCCAGGCCGCCTGCCAGACAGCATCAACAGCTTTGGCCATTTTTAGCAAAGTGGGGAATGTGTGTTGTTTCTGGGACATGCGGTATCCAGGGCCAGAGGAAGCCAAGGGAATGACCTGGCATCCCCAGGGGGACAGGGAATTGGAGCACAGGGCTTGGGACAGATCCCAGTGGAGGAGCCCCAGCTCTGGACAGGAAGAGCATTCTCAGGAAGGGACAACCAGGGGGACGAAGGTTCCCATGGAACTGGGCTCCACGGTGGTGCTGGTTGGATCCTGCTGGGAGAAGACAGTGGTGGGCAGCTGAGGGCTCCTGCCCCAGCCCCATGGCACAGGCCCTTACAACAGGGCCTGGACAGTCACCAACCTCCCTGCCACCAAAGCAGACAGGGATCTGACAGAGCACAGCTGATAATGAGCCTCTGCTCTATTTTATTCCTGTTTATAGGTGGCTAAATATAACCTTGTGCTTATATTTAATCCCTACTGAAAGCTGCGAGCCACAATCCATCAAGTCAGTTTTGTGTTTTTCATATTGGCTGGCTTGCATCAGGTCCAAGAGAGGAAACATGGCCTGTAGCCAAGTTAGGTACTGGCAGCGTGTCCCACACGGGAGGGCTGGTGACCACAGAGCAAAGCAGAGAAGGCATTGCAGGACTTGTGAGCAGCAGCTTTCTCTGTGCCAAAACACCCCCCAGTCCATCCAGAGCTGCTGTCCCTGAGCACCACACTGGGTACTGCCAGGACAGCCCACATTTGGTGGCAGGTTTTGCTTGTCACCAGGCAGAGCCAAAGGCATTTGATTTGTTTTCCTATCACAAAGCCAGAAACGGCTCCCTGGATTGTACAAGATCTCCCTCTGCAGCAGGAACAGGAGCCAGCACCAATCTGAAAACCAAGTGTGCAACACAACATAACTGCAAGCAAGTGTGCTGGGTTGTACCCCCAGAGATAAACTTCCACCTCTCTTCTGGGAGGCAGGGATAATGTTTGGGAAGATGTTTGATGTACCTCTGAAAAATTTATCACTGTGGTATTTCCCTGACAACTGAATTGAAAGACTGAGGTAATTGCAGCACTGCCTGTTAAACACCTCAGGTCCAATCCTCAATTCCTGGCAGCCTAACAAATATCCCAGTCATACATTTTGGGGTTCAAGCCAAAAGCTGTCAGGGGAACCAGCCTTGTCTTGCTCACACCTGGGGCAGGGGCAGCTGAGAACCTCTCAGTCCACAGCAAAAGCAGGTCCAGTTTCAGTTTCAAGGTCCTGCTCCTCCATTCATTGCTCAGGAGACTTCAACAGAAACACTGGCATTGCACGCACACAAATGCACATGGCCCTAGAAAATCACATTTATCACAAAACAGATCCAACTAGACCACTGTGATATTTTACTGGGGTTGCGTGAGAGGTTGTTTTAAGTCTCAATATTGCATGGCAAACCCATCATCCAACAAAAACTATGAATATTCTTCAAATGCTGGACTAAGGGCTTGACCAAAACAAGGCAGTACGCAGTTGTCCTGTGGCTCCTCCCTTCTGTTCCTTCTCCTCAGGCTTAAGAATTCACTCTTGCTGACTCCCAGCTCTACATATAAAAAGTTATTTATGTGCTCATTTATACATCTTTGTAATCCCTCCCAATAGCCAGGTCTTGAAAACAACTGAGCAGTTCAGAACAGTGCCATGCTGGCATTCACTTGGATGAGTTTCCCCTCTCACAAGCACAGCAGCTCCCCATGCCCAGTTGCAACATCACACATCACACTATTTTTTCCTGGTATGATTTTGGGAACTCAGGTTTGCCAAGTTCCACCTAGCTGACTTTGAACTGCCCCCAAGCAGCTGCAGAGGAAAGCCTCTGTTGGGGTTCAACCTCTGCTTTGGGAAGGAGAAAGATACAGGGAGAAAGAGACTTGGTTTTGACATAAAGCCAAAAAGCTCGATAGGTGGAAAGCCATCCTAGGGCTGGAATTATTCCAGTCATTTACAATAGTGCTGGCACATGCTTGGGTGCCTTAAAAAGGAACTTTCCCCCAGTGCTGCCCTCCCCTTGGGCAGCTTTGCCCTTCTTTGGTGTGGCAGCAGCCTCCAGGCAGGAATGGTTCTTGCAGTTAAAAGGAGAAGCCCAAAGTTATTCCACAATAATTCATTTACTAACACTCTGAGAGCCCCATGTGTGTGCTTTGCTGCAAGCTGGACACACTTTCTCCACCAGCCACAACCATCTCCCAGCTTGCAGAGAGCAGCAGCCTGTGCTGGACAAGCACAGCCCTGGCTGAGCACGCTCCCACACAGCCTCCCAGCAAAGCACTGCTCTTCCAGTTCCTGTCCAATTCCCAAACCCATCTTTTCCCTGTAAGGCCATCTTCACAAGCCATCCCAGTGGATTATGTATCTGTTCCAAAACTTAAGTTATGTCCAGGAAAAGTTAATGGGAAAACCCAACTTTTAGGTCAGCATGCGCAATAGCAAATGGAAACTGCAGTGTCTGAGCTGACAGCTCCCCGTGCCCTTAGCATAGCGGTGCAATAGCCAGACTTCATTCTCTAAACAGACTGCAGCAAGCCAACCAGGACTCAAAGCAGCTGGTAAGCATGATTTCTTGTTTTTTTTCCCTCCTTACTAAGTTCAGGAGTTTCTCTTCTTTTGGGCTGAATTGGACAGACTTTTCTGTTTGCAAGAAGTTGTCTTTCTTAGAGTTATTCTTGTAACAGCCAGAGAGTATTTTAAACCAAGAATAGCTGATCTCCATTAGGTTCATACTCCCCTTTTTGGAAATACTATTTAGAGAACAGAACCCTTAAATCAAAAAGTAGTCAGGAACAACAGTGAGAAACTGCATGGCTGTAACAGTAAATACTGCACTGGCACCTTCAATTCACCTTTTTCCAGGGAAGATTGGGTTTGCCCAAATCTCCCTGAGTTGCATCAGTTCCTCACCAGAAACCTACACCACCCACATTTAGGTATGAGCCCTCTGGAACAAGTCACTGCTGGAACATCAGCAAAAACTACGTTACGAGAATTACAAAAAGAAAAACCTTTGACATAAGCCAAAGCCCTGGTTAATACCCTTTGAGGGAAATTCTCCAGTGGGAAAACAGATGGATTTTTCAGTCTGTTTTGTGCAGAAAGATGTGGGGGCTTAGAGTATATAATTTTTATACAGTGCTGTCTGAAATTTAAATTCTGAATCATTAGGTAGCCCTTAGGAATGGCATTGTTCTCAGAGATGCTACCCTGGTTTCTGCTGATAAATGAACAAGCTTCATAAAACGCATATGTGCTTTTAATACAGCAGCTGCCAAGGCAATCACTGAAAGCCCCCAGCAGTACAGAGTTCATCTATTTCTTGTTCATCTACTTGTCCAAAAGGTACAACTGACATTCAAATATAGCAGAATATTTCATGTTAAACTGATGCTAAGCATCAGATGGAAAACCAAAAGGAAATGGGAAAGACCAAGTGAAGGGATGTCACTTCTAAACCAGAGTTTAAGCTCAGATCTGGGAGACACAGCTTAAAACTTCGCCTTTGTAAGACATACTTATGCCAGAGAACTGCTTGGCTTCTCAGGCACAGAAATCACTTGTGCTTGAGTTAAACTGTGGGGATAGAACATGTTCTTTCCTTGCATATCATAGAACTTTTCTCCTGAGAAAGGAGAGCACTGAGTGTGTGATGTGTGTGCACTGATGCTGGGGAGGGCATGGCTCTGAGCCCTCTGGAGCAAACTGGCCAGGCAGCCCCCAGAAAAGCTTCCCTGCAGCCTCCAGAAAAGCTTCCCTGCAGCCCTGCTTCGGGCTCCTCACACCTGCACTGCTTGTGACCTTACAGGAGGGGGTGATTTTGCACCAGTAGAAGACCTTGCTGTGGGGCACACCACTAAAATTGAGATGATATTTGAGTTCTAGGCAGCACACCAGAAAGCAGAACTAACCTCAACAAAATCACCAAAACATGGCTCCAGAAACTCAATTTTGTGCCAGATTTTTATGGACCACCACCACGTTTTAACACAGTTAGGTGTCCCCAGACAGCCTGTCCTGGTTTTGGAGGGGTATTTGCATGTGCCTGAGCTGGAGGGGACCCAGGCAGGGGGGACAAGGGTCCCACTGGGGCATGGCAAGGTGTTATCACTGTGCACACCTCGCTCAGCAAACCAAGCCACTTTCAGGATTTACAGACATCAGTTTCACTGGTCCATGCTGGTTCATGGACAATCAGCACATTCCCTGCTGCAAAGGGACGTTTCTCTTCCCAAAGTGCAGGGACAGAGGAGCACTGCCTAAGGCTCAGGCTGTGCCCACTGGACCACACAGCACCCTCAGCCCCAAAACTGCCCCCAAGCCAGGGCGCTGACCCCATCTCAGAGTGCTGGGTGGCTGCTGGATTGCTGGAGCCTGGCTGGGCAGGTACAGATTTGGGAGTTTCCTGATTTAGGTGTTAGGCACTGCCCACCAAAGCCATTAAACCGAGCTTTTAATTTTTTTTTTCAAAGCCCCTTCAATATCCTCAATATCAATTTTTTTTTTTTCAGCAGAAACTGAAATCATGGCAACCTCTTTGTTACTGTTGGGGTTTAACCCCAGCTTGCAACTGAGCCCCACAGAGCCACTCGCTCACCCCTGCTACAGCAGAATGGGAGAGAGAGAATTGCACTGGTAAAAGTGAGAGCACTCATGGGTAGAGATAAGAACAATGTAGTCATTGAAATAAAATAGTAATAATAACAATAAGAAATTGTCATGGAAAGGAAAAGAACAAAGAGAGAGAACTAAACCCCAAGAAAAACAAGTGATGTAAATGAAAACAGTTGCTCAGCACCAACTGACCGATGCCCAGCCGGTCCCTGAGCAGAGCGTGGGGCCAGCCTTACCCCTGGTTTACAGCTGAGCATGATGCCATGGTTTGGAATATCCCTCGGGTCACTTGGGGTCAGTTGTCCTGGCTGTGTCCCCTCCCAACTCCTTGGGCACTCCCTGCCTCCTCCAGGGGTGAGGAGCAGAAAAAGCCTTGACGTGGTGCAAGCACTGCTCAGCAATAACAAAAACATCCCTGTGTTATCAACCCTGTGCTCAGCACAAATCCAAAACACAACACATGCTACCCAGGACAAAGAAAATTAACTCTGCCCCAGCTAAAACCAGCACATTAGCTTCCTCTGAAGCAATTACACCAGAGCTAATAAGACATCATTTAAAATATGACATTTGAATAGCTTGCCTAGGAAAATCAACCTTGCAAAGAAATTGTTCCAAAATATTATTTTTCTTGAAAATTACAGAGCTAAGGGACTCTAATTTCCATGCTGTTGCTCCCTTTTTTTTTTTGCCTATTATGCCACTTAAAATGCTCCTAACAGGATACCTTTACTGTTCCAGGGTATAAACCCTGCCCAGGGAGCAGTATCACACAACAATGGTAATTTTAAAATATCTTGTGTTCTAAAACCCTGACCTAAAGCCCACGAGGGGCTGGGAGCACAGGACAAAGCCAGGCTGGCTGCAGGATGTCACCACCAACCTGGTTTTGGGCAGCTGCACTAATTGCTCTGACCAGCAAAGCAGCCAGATTACAGAGAAATGCAATCCTACGGTGCCTAAACACTGCACAATTTGTCTTCCCATAATCAAAAAACAATTTGGATGGAAAAAACTCCAGGATCATAACTTCACATTGTGGCTCAGGGAAGCTGGGAGGCCTGGCTGTGGTTTTGTTCGTGTTAGGCAGACCCAGGTGAGCAGGCTGTGTGTTCATTGAGAGACCACCCCTGCCTGGCTTCAAGGCTGTAGAGGGTTTGAGACCAGCTCTGCCAGACCCTTACCTTCCATCAGCTGCTCACTCACCCAGGCAGGAGCAGGGCTTTTTGTGACTAATGGAGCAGACCTTTGCAAGGAGATCAGCCACAGCTAGCCTGGCATCTGCCGTGCTGGGTCCTGAGACATCTGTGCCTGTGCACAGAGCCCGTGAGGGCTGGAGGAGCAGTGGTGTTTGCTCCTCTCTGCACTGGCTGTGCCCCAGGGGTCCAGCTTGGCTCATGGAGCTCACACCAGCAGCACTCTGGGTGCAGAGAGGCCCCTGGGGCCAGCAGAACTGCTCTCCTCCAGATGGACTGACCCAAATTGAGTCTTCTGTGCCGCTCTGTTATTTGCAGGGGGGAGAGTGTTCACTTTCTTTTCTCTATTAACCTTTAAAGTTAACAAAGTGATTGTCCACATCAGGAACCAATGATGAGGGGCCTGACAGGCTTCCTGCTGTGCTGGCTGCTGCTGCTGGCCCCCCACTGCACAGAGGTGGCTGCCCAGGATGCCCAGCCTGACCCCAAAATGCCATGTGCCAATTGGATGGGAGGAGCACCCGGCTACCCTGGCCACAACGGCGTCCCTGGCCGGGATGGGAAAGATGGAAGAGATGGACTTAAGGGAGATAAAGGAGATGAAGGTTGGTGAGGGGCACGTGGTATGTCAGGGCTTGAGTCCTCGGGCAGCCCCAGCCCCAGTCCCAACAGGTTTCATGTCTGGTTGGTCCATGCCTGATCTTTATCCAGATGGCTTTTGATTATTTCCTGGGGTGGAGATTCCATAACGCAAGTCAAAGCGTTTGGTGCGGGGTTTGTTTCCCCAATTAATGTTTTTTCTGACATGCTGCTCTCAGCAGCTCTGCACACAGCTGGGGTGGGAGGTGAGCAGGGTTTCCACTCACTGCCTCAGCCCCTGGGGTCCCAGCTCTTGCGGTCCCTGAGCCCCTGCTCGGCTCCGTGCTGCCGGGCAGGGCTCACGCCACAGCCCCCTCTGCATTTCAATAGCAGCTTCCAACACAGGGCAAGCACAACTCCCATTCCCACTCTGTCCTGCAGGTCCAGCAGGTCCCAAAGGTGAACCAGGCCCAGTAGGAAGCCGAGGCTTTCCCGGACCTCCCGGATCTCCTGGAATTCCTGGAACCCCCGGGCAGAAGGGCAAAGATGCTTTTGTGCACCGCTCTGCCTTCAGCGTAGGGCTGACGGAGCGGAGCCCTGCCCCCAACGTGCCCATCCGCTTCAGCAAGATCTTCTACAACGAGCAGGGCCACTACGACCCCAGCACGGGCAAGTTCCTCTGCAACGTCCCCGGCACCTACTACTTCGCCTACCACCTCACGGTCTACCTGTCGGATGTCAAGGTCAGCCTCTACAGGAAGGACAAGGCCGTGATCTTCACCTACGACCAGTTCCAGAACAACAACGTCGACCAAGCGAGCGGCTCCGTCCTGCTGCACCTCAGCTCCGGGGACGAGGTCTGGCTGCAGGTGTACGGGAACGGGGACAAAAATGGGGTCTATGCTGACAACCTCAACGATTCCACTTTCATGGGCTTCCTCCTGTACCCTGACCCGGATAACTACTAAAGTAGGGGGTGCTGCATGGGAAAGGGGGAGGTGGCTTAACCCCAGACATGTCCTGGGGCGCTATAGCTATAACGTATTTACCAGAAAATTGCCTTTTGCAAGGGCAACAATTGCCTTTCTCCTGTGAAATCAATGAGATCACACCAGTACTTCCATGGAACCAAGAGTTCACTCCTACCTCTGCTCTTGCTTTCCTGTGGAAACCTCAGCCCAAAGTCAAATGCCACTCCTGCCATGTCATGAAAAACTCTCAACATGGCTTAAGCTTCCTTTAAATTTAAAAGTGAGAAGAGAAAAATTGGTTGCATTTAAATATGATGTTCTAAATTTCCCTTTTTTAGCCACCTAAATCCATTTAAAACAATTGTAGAAATTTTAGTCAGCATTTTAAAGTTTGAGTAGAAGAGGGAAAATACTACTCACAAAAGCAGAGTGCTCTTCTTTTCAGTTGGAACAGATGGCTCAATTTTTTGTAACTCACACTTATTAGGGCCTTTGACTTTCACTCCTGGTTTGTTGTCTCCCTTTTTTTTTGCCCAGATCTTTGAATATATTCAGGTTATTAACTTCCACTGATTGTAATCCTTTGATTTTCTTTTTATGTTTATCCCCTATTGTTATCTCTAATGCAGACAGCTGGTTTATGCAGGGATCTTCTCTTGTGATTTATCTGAGAAGCCTTGTGAGCACCGGTGAGGCCACACAACAAAAGCAGCCCATTGACTGTGTGGTTTTGGGGCTCCCGAGGTGACCACAAAGATCCTGTCCCATCTCCCCTCTAAACAGCTCCCAGGTGCAGCCAGAAGTTGAGATCTATCAGCAGGGTTTGTACTTTTCCAGGCCCTAAGTGTGCCATAAGCCATGGTTTGCCCACCAGCTGGGCAGAGCTTCAGGTGGTGTTGAAGCCTCCCATGTGGAATGGGCTCCTGGGATGAACACCCCCATCCCTGCCCCAGCCTTGGGCAAGGTTACCTGGATGCAGAAGAGTGTTAAGGCTGGAATTAGTGTCAATCCCATCAAACTGCTCTCCAAGCAGCTTGCTTGACTTTTAGCTAAAAGGGGATTTGATGGTTTCTCAGATACATTCAAAGAAGACTCCTGCTACTAAGCTTCAGAACAAGCTAACACAGATCAGAGCTAATGCAGTATTACAAGCACAAAACAGCATTATGAGCTTCAACTGAAATTACTAAAAACATCATTTTCCACACTCCAGTGAATTACCACACTGCAAATAAAAAATAAAAAACTCTCTCAATGAGAATGTCTCCACATTTTTTGTGTGTTGTTGGGAAGGACTTGAAGAAACTCCTAGCCTCACCAGGCAGCCCAGGAAGTCCTTTTTTTTTTTTCCCCCAGCAAGGTGGGGGCACCATAGGCTGGCAAACACAGGGGTATCCCTCTTTTGCTTTTTCAAGAAACACTCCACACTCTAAATTTCATCAAGGCTTCAGCATCTCACCACCTTACACTGTATTGCATCCTTTTTGGGTAAGATGAGCTCTGGTTTTCACACTATTTCCCTAACCAAGTACCCTGAATCCAGCCTAAATGGCCATCCAGAGCGAGGGCCTCTGCTGGCCCTGAAGGCTTCAAGCACACTGGATTTAGCAGGGGCGAAACTGATGCTCAGTCTGGTCATGCTAAATTCAGAGAGCTGAGAAAAACCCTGCTCTAATCGTAGGAATTAATGGGAACAGGGCAAAGGTAAAAAAAAACATAAATCCATAAACAAAAGGAGATTTAAAAATGCAGCATTTGCTGGATCAAATGGAGTAAGAGGCTTAAATTGAAAGGAGCAAGTCAGAGCTTTTGCACTGTTTTTCTCAAATGTTTTCAGATGGATCTTCAGAAGGCAGGGAAAATTGAAACTGCCAGAGTACTAAGAGGCATTTGGGATAAACATTAGGAGGCTATACAAGTTTAAAGACCAGTTCCCATGAGGGAGCCAAAACAAATTATTGCTTTCTTTGCTGCCATGCAGTGGGAGCAAACATGCTTACAGCTTTATCCAGTACACCAGCACTCAGGCTCAGACCCTGGGAAAAATGTTAAAGAAAGTCATGAAGGCACTGCTGTTCCGTGTAGGGACTCTTCCCCCTTCTCACAGACACAAACACTGAACTGATGTTCCAGGAGAGTGCCTGTATTGCTCATGCACGTCCCAGCCAGGCACCTCAAAACCCAGCAAACAGCAACCCAAGGCAAACACCCACTGCATGGAAACAGGGGTCAAAGCCCTCCCTTTAGGGACTGGGACTGTTTTAAGAAGCCTTTCACCTCAAATCTCTCTAAGATTCTTGCTCAGCTGCTTTGCCAGCAGGCACCAGATTCCAGTTTAAGCCACGTCCCATCTCTCCTATAAGGCAACTGCTCCCAACAGAGACTCAGTCCATCATCAAAGCAAGCACGGACACAGGGCAGGCAGAGAAGCACCCCAACCTCTGCCCCACTGCAGCCCCCCAGCTGCCCCTTCCCCTCTGTTCCTGCATCCTGAGGCTGCTCAGCCCCTGCAGGGGTCTGCACGGGGGTCTCAGCCAGCCAAAACCTGCTGACAAGCTTTGGGAGCAGCAGCTGAGCATGGCCCCATCACCCTGGGGAGTCCTTATGGCCCAGCACCTGCAAATCCCTGCAGGTGGGGTGGATGTCAAACCCCCTCCTCGCAGGCTCTGCCCCATCGGGGCACATGGCTGGGCTGACCATGGACAGGGAGCTGCAGGGCACCGGGCTGGCCTTGGGCTGCTTTCACACGGGGCTTGGGGATAAGGAGGCCCTGGGGGATGAGCTCAGGGGAGCTCCTGGGGAATCCAGCCTGTTCCATTATGGAGCTGCTGTGGTTTTACTATCCCTCCATGCTTCATAAACCCGTGGGAGGGGAAAACCTGGCCAACACAGGCACATCTCCAAGGCCTGGGCTGGCTCCTGAGGATCACACTGCATTGTGTGATCACACAGATCACACACAATTATCTTGTAACAAAAGAGCAAGAACAACACTGGCGTGCTGACAGGGCACAGAATCACCAGCTCTCCAAAAAATTTAAGTGTTTTAGTTGGTGGTTTTTAATCAGTCCTGACAGTAGATGCCTTGTACAAAGTTATGTCTCACTATTTCCTGCCTCTCTGGCCGGGGCAGGTTTAAATGGAGGCTTTTCTCTTTAGAAGCTAATGTGCTCTAAGGGGCAGAAAGCAAGGACACTCCCCAATGAAAGACTGAATTAGGGAGAAATAACAATGAACTAACACTAACAATTAGGGAGAAATAACATGAAAAGCTGAAGACAGCTGGAGACAGCTGGAGAGACTGACCAGTCTCATCCAGCAGGGAAACCATCTGTAAAAGCATCCATAGCCCTTTCAAACACAATTATAGGCTGGCCCTAATTGTACTTCAACCCCATGTAATCACTTGTGCCAGTAATTAATTGGAATACAAATAGCAGCTGCACTAAACCATGAAGAGGTACAAGAAAAAGATAAATTGCTTGCAAGACTTGCATTCCTGAAGTATAAATTCACTAGAGGGTTTTCATCATGGAAGCAGGCAGAGGGATTAGGATCAAGTCTGACATTTGGCTAATCAGCCACTCTTCTTCCATACAAGAAATGCCATCAGATTTCAAGTCTCTGAAATACTGTGCAGGAAACCAGAGTGTGCCAGGCTGCCACATGTTTCTATGACTCTGTGCTGGGTGTAGGTACCTGATGAAAAGACTCAGTTTGCCAGCAAACCCACCCTCAGCTCCTCCTGGGATGATCAGCCCAGCCCACTGCTCTTTGAGAACACTGGAAACTTCCTTACGTGGAGGTGCAGTTCACTACCCTCCAGCCAATCCAAGGAAAAGGAAAGGTTTACTCCCAATGAAATGGAAGCATTAAATGTCAGTATCTATTTCTTCCTGCAGGGATTCCCACCTCAAGGCACTCTGTGGGATCCCTCCCATAAGGCAGGACAGATTTATGGAGAGGCATCAGGGAGGGAGGCAGAGATATCACACCTGAAGACAATCTCTGATTCCCTTCTGGAGTCATGCAGGGAAGGACAGGGGGTATGAACCAACAGACCCAGCTGCCTCTGAAAATCTGGGCATCTGTGAAAGTGGAACTCTGCCTAAAAGAGTCAGGACAGCACAGCTTCTCTGCTCCTTGACAGGGATTTCCAGAGAGGCCATTCTACTTCTGTACCATGTCTTGGTAACCCAGCAGCTTATAAACGAATACACATCAGTCTAAATGTGTGCATATTGCTGTTCAAACAGCCTTGCTCCCTAAGAAACACTTCTTATGAGAGGTGTCAATCTCCACAAAAGGGACAGGAATCAAAGCTCAATAAATGAATTGGCCACAGCAGTCAAATGCAATTCACATCAATTTTTATTAGAGATTTTGACATCTTGTGATTATTTCCTGACAAGAGGCTGGTTGCCCCCAGACTGACTGGTGTTGTAAGGCAAGGTGGAGCTGGCACCCCGGATGAGGAACAGCGCAGGGAAGGTGATCCCCACACCACGGCGCCCGTGCCCCCGCGGGGCAGAGGCAGCTTCGGAGCAGTGGGAGGGCAGGCGGCCGCAGCAGGACACTGCTCAGCAGCTCAGCAAGCTGCACTGGGAGCTGAGGCACGCCCTGAGCAGGAAGATCTCTGACAGGACAGAGCCACTGTCCTGGACAGGAGTCCCCTCTGAAGTGTCCTGGCCACAGCACTCCCTGGGAGTGCCTTGGTGGGGCAGCTCCTGTCAGCGCCAGGGATGCTTTGTCACATTCCCTTGGCAAATCCTCATCCCCTTGCCCCGTCACCCACCTCATACACAGCATTCTCAGCTGTGCATCTGTTTGTTCACAATATTCAAAAGAGAGTCCTCTCTTCCAGGAGGCTTTAAGTTTAAATGAGTTTGTACAAGATTACCTAAAACTTTTTTCATAAATAAGCAAGTAGCATTCACAAAACAGTCCTATTTGTGAATTTTAAAAGCTTTAAAAGACACTGCTCCTGTCTGCCTCTGCTCTGAACTCCTCATAGAAGCTTGACTAAAAGGTTTGTAACATGGGTCAGGATTCTAACCCTACTGCTTGGCAAAGGCCAACTGGAACAAATATAAAAGGCAAACTAAAAAAAAAAAAATAAATAAACCTGAAAGCAAAAACATGGAAGCAAATCTTCATGCTCGAAGCCACCCCTGCTGCTGAGGACTGACTTGCATTGTGCTTTTTCAAAATATCCCTGATGTGACACTGGCATTCCAGCCCCATCACCAACAGGGGCTCACAGGGAACAGGGCTGCACTGTCGTCTGCCCAGCATGTTCTCATGTGCTCAACAACTGCACATTGAGAGCAGGAAGATGCCTGCCAGCTTCTCAACACCCCAGGGAAGCAGGAAGAAGTCCATTTATTCATCTAAATGAATTCCTTCTTTATCAAGAAAAATACCTTCCACTTCAATTATTGAAATATAAAATATTAAAAGCAAAACTTTTCATTCCCTGGAAGTTAACTCAGCAAAAAGCCACCAAGGAAATCCACCATTGCCACACTAGGTCTGAGCTTGCCTGTTCCTGCTCATATGAAGAGCAGTGGAACCCTGGATACTGGATAACCTGGAAACCAGCTCAGAAGCAGCACTGCAGAAATATTATGCACAGATGACAGCCAGCTTCCTTTAACATGGCAACTTTCTCTCCCTCACAATGAGTGGATTCTTTTCAGGTCAAAACAGATTGCATTTTTATTTCCAAAGAATGTACTGGGGCAGTTTGCAGTTCCCTGCAAACAGAGCCGTGGCCTGTTGAGAGGATGGAAGGGAACAGGCTGACATTTAAGTGTTTTGAAGGAACTGCTTTTCATCTGTGCTGCACCACTGGCTACACCCTTCTCAGGCATTTCAGCACTTAGGCCCTCATCCTGCCAAGTCCCAGCTTTATGGATTGCCAGCTGTCCCACTGCAATCACTGGGACAATTCACAAAACTATTCAGTCTAGAGCCTTTATTTGGATGTTGAAATACTGAGCAGTACCCATCAGCTTATAAACTAATACACATCAGTCTAAATGTGTGCATATTGCTGTTTCAAACAGCCTTGCTCCCTAAGAAACACTTCCTATGGAGGTGCCAATCTCCACAAAAGGGACAGGAATCAAAGCTCAATAAATGAATTGGCCACAGCAGTCAAATGCCATTTACATCATTTTTTATTAGAGATTTTGACATCTTGTGATTATTTCCTGACAAGAGGCTGGTTGCCCCCAGACTAACTGGGAACTCGACAAATGGGAACACAGAAACAATGTGAAGCTGAAGGGCATTTTGTTCTCCATCCACCACCATTCCAGAAGGGACCCAAACACATCACAGCTCCTGACGGAAGCTCAGCACACTGAGAGCCCTCTTTGGAGAGATGACGTGGTACACACCCTCAGCCTCACTGTGCAGGAGGGAACTTCATGCAGCAGACAGCTCCAAGATGCACGTTTGGTAATATCCCAGCCCAGCTCTGAATGTTCCTTTCATTTCATTCCAGCCCAGGAGACCCACACAGGCATCAGGGAACACCCGAGAACCCCCAGCCAGAGCAGCACTACCCGCACACCCAGGCAGTTCATGGCATTCCACAGCTTCCTGCACAAGGACTTTCATTGACTCAGACACTTCTAAACACTGCACAGACAAAGTTCCCTCCCCACAGACACACACACCACAGCTCCCAGGTGCCAGCAGTGCTACTAAAGCTGCTTTTCTACGTGAAACCCTGGCTTTCTGGAAATCCTCACAAAAATGTGTGTTAGCTCTACCTACCCTGAGTGGATAGTTACATCCTACCAGGATGCTGCACCCAGGAGCACCATTTGCCCTCTGCCCTGTTCCACAGAGAGAATTCCATGTTTTGATCAGGTCAGATGTTACAAAACCAGAACCTCTCACTGTTAGCACCTTCAAACCAATGTTCACTGAGGTTTTAGACATCTTTAAAGGAGAGAAAACCATCCATACTGAAGAGCAGCTGTTCAAGGTGGGTTTGTATCATAGAATATACTCCTGCTGTAATCCAACTTACAGCTCAAGTTTCTTACAACTTAAGGAAGCAAATGAGAAACAAAGAAGTATCTACAAAATATTGACAAGGATGTATTCCAAAACCAACCACCTTGAGGAATCAGCAAAAGTAGATAAAAGAGCAGAGGAGAAGAGTTGCTTCTTGAGTTTTATTTCATCTTTTGCACCTGCTTCTATTTCCTGGAAGCAACTCATTTCTCAAAGCACAGTCTGGAGAAGGCACAGCACCAAGGCCAGAGACAGCCCAAGCATGTTTGCCACCACTGAAATTGTTTTACCTCGGTGTCAGTGAGGAAAACTGTAAACCCCAGGCTCTGAGCAGAGGCAGCACTACAAGGGAAAGGCCACTGCCTGAGCAAGGCTGCTCCTCCAGGGACACAGCACAGTGTCAGGCACCAGGCAGAGTAAACCAGAATGCTGATTTAGGGCACACTGCGTGGTGAAACACAGGCTGTTCAGAAATCCACAGCAACACAGTCAAAAGACACCTAAATCCCACTGGGTTTATTGTGCTTACATTTTAAAGCTCACTGCTTGGAACAGCTACTGTTAGATTTAAGATTTCCTTTTTTAAGGCAAACTAAAGAAATGAAAATGTGACAGAAGTACGAAAGGGTTTCACTGCAGGTAAAATTTAAGTAGTGTGAAGTGTTTAGAGAAAGATCAGTCACAGTATTAAGTCTCTGATCAATTTATGGAATGCAGATTGCATTTGAGATTAGAAAGGATTACATTCTTGATTCTGAAAAGAAGATACTAAAAACTCACCTGTTCTTTCATTCTGAGTTTCAGTTTGGTCACTGAAGGGTAAGAATGAAACATTCTTATGTTCTGAAAAGCTTATGTCAAAATCTGAACTAGCATTTCAACAGCCTGATTCATATACACTGCACCTCTAAGCACAAGTAAGTGCATTAGCTTCTGCAGGAAAAGAAAATAATTTTATGGTTTCTTTTTCTATCAAGCACAATTTCAAGAATGAAACTGTATTTTTAAATCCAAGCATTCCCCTAATCTGGGGTCAGAACATTTCTCTGCTTAACGTATCAAAGTGAAATTACTTTTTGTTTCTGTGTTCCTTAAATTAAAAGTGAAGTACTGATGGCAGCTCTCTGTCTTGAAACAAAAGACAACCCACACTCTTCTCAGTGTGACCAGCTGATGAGGTGGACTATTCAGAACAAGCAACCATCTGATCCCAAGACAATCCTTTACTGTGGGATGAACAAAACTTCTCTAGGCAGCATGTGCCCTCCTGCTTACCTTTTATGTAATATCCAAAAGCAACAGTGAATTATTTAATACCAAAATAATCACTATAAAGAAGCTCAGAAGACAGAAATTTCTGTCTTCAAAGTATAAGCCAGAGAGATGAGTGTTTCTTCAGTATTTTATTCAATAGGCACATCAGCAAATAAAATTTCCAGGAAGAGCTACAGACAGCTTCTTAGAAATAACAGTGCACAGTTCCCTCCTTAGTTATCTTTGACCATCTGGTTTTCATATTCCCCAAGCAGCTTATCCAGGCATTTTTCCCCCTCTGTGATTCTCCCATTTTGATTAATTTAATAAATAATGGACTGCAGAGGCGATCCTAGAGAAAAATCCACATCTCAGCACTGCTGGACAACTAAGTTCACTGGATGTCATCGTCATCAAAGAGATCTTCAAAATCTAGTCAGGAAAACAAGACAAAAAATTAACCTCAGCAGTTTCAGTGTTACAAATGCACATGCAAGGACAGGACTTCATTCCTTGGATTAAGGACAGAAATAAAGGTGAATCCAGTGAATGGGAGTTACTGCACCATCAGTAATTAGAAATGTAGCATCAGGGTGATGATTCTGCAGATAAACAAATTGGGATTTGTGTTAAAAACCCCCTCCTCAAAACCATTTAATTGCTGTAAAGGTGCCAATAACATTTCTGTCTCAGAACACATCTCCCAGCAGTGACATGGTTTTAGTCACATTTGGAATTACTCCTAACTAGTCAGCTTTGCACTTCTTTGTATACTGAACACAATCACCTAACTGAACACAAGTCTTTATTCTTAGAGAAGGCAATTTACAAGTGCTGTACAATGAACTGAGGATGAATCCTCATTTAGAAGAGCCTTAAACTACCAATGGAATGCAATGCCACAGTGTGATGGCAGAAATATATGGAAATAGCTACTCCTGAATATGCTGGCTCCAACAGATAGCTGGGTGTCCCCAAATGCTGAGAGAACTGCCTTTCACTCCTGTATTCTAAGTCTTGAGCAAAATGAGAAACGCACTTTATTTTGGAATTATCACCAGTTTGTGATGTTAACACTACCACAGCAAGCAGATTTAATAACATCACTAAAACTCACTGCTGCAATGTCTAAATGTATTTCTTCAGAAGCATAAAAACCCCTTTAGCAACCAAGTGCAGCACAGTGTTGTACATTCTACCCCGAAGTGGCCCGATGTGCAGCTCCTCTCTCTCAAAGCAGCTGTAAATACTTACATGTAGGCTGAGAGAATTGGGATTGTTCAGCCTGGAAAAGAGAAGCTTCAGGGGGGCCTAAGGGCAGCCTTTTAGGGAGCCTACAGGAAAGACTGAGAGACTATTTACAAGGGCCTGGAGTGGCAGCACACGGGGGAATGGCTTCAAACTGACAGAATGCAGGTTTAGGTACTTGAAAAAAATTCTGCCCTGTGAGGGGTGCTGAGGCATTGGAACAGACTGTCCAGAGAAGCCCACATTTTAACCTGTATTTGCACTGTTTCACAGAAGCTATTTGTTATGCGAACAGTCCAAGGTATTTTTCCTTGCAGCGATTCCCACGCTAAAACTGCCGGGAGAGGAAAACCCCGCACTTCACCCCTCCCACCTGCATCACTTGGCACTGAAGCTCTCACACCGCTCCCCAGAGACGCGGCCAGCGACAACTTTGGCGACCACCAGGCACCAAAGCCACGAGAGAGAAGCCAGGCGAGGTTTGCCGAGACAACCCGCGGAGCACGGCGCTCCTTACCGTTGAAGAAGTCAGCGTGCACCGCTTTCTCGTTGGCGGCCAGATCCATCAGCAGCCCCGTGCTTCCCCCTGCCTGCGAGAGCAGCCGCTGAGCGCCTCCGCGCCGTGGCACCGCAGCCCCGCCACCGGCACCGGAGCACCCGCCTCACCTCATCCAGGTCCACGTACGGGCCGGCTCCCTCAGGGAACATCTCGTCCACCGCCGGCTTCATGGCGGCCCCTCCGCGCCGTCACTTCCGCCGCGGGGCGGAGCCCTGCCCAATGGCCGCCCGGCACGGAGGGGGCGGTGCCGTCGCCATGGCGACCAGCAACAGAGGCCGCCATCTTGCTCACCCCGCCCCGTCACCATGGCGACCAGCAATAGAGGCCGCCATCTTGCTCACCCCGCCCCGTCACCATGGCGACCAGCAATAGAGGCCGCCATCTTGCTCACCCCGCCCCGTCGCCATGGCGACGGCGGGCCCTGCGCCCCTTCAGGGCCCAGTGCCCCTTCTGGGCCCAGTGAGGCAGCACCCTGCGAGCGAGGTGGGTGCGGCTGAGAGTGGCGGCCCTTCCAGCCCCCAAACTGGGTGCGCTGGTTGAATAACTCCCGTACACACACAACTCCTCTACACAGAGAGCAGTCTCACGAGGCAAAGCTGAGAGCATCACCTGTAAAAAAAAAGCTCCCAAAGGCGTGCAGCGGAATGGACAAGTTTATTGTGTCACACAGAAGCATAAATTGCAAAAAAGGGATTAACTTAAAGCCTGAAATGCTGCATGTGGCTGCAGTGTCACTTAGTGGCTGAGGCAGAGTGCAGTTGTGTTTGCTGGCAGTCAGGTGTTCACTCAAACGGCTTTACAAGAAGTGGTAATAAAGAGACTCACTGAAGCCATAAAATGCTGCACATGACCGTGGTGTCACAAAGCAGGTGAAGGCAGCCCAGGTGCATTTACTGGCAGACAGGTGCTCACCCAAACACCTGGGCAGCAGCTCTGGCAAAGCTGAGCGAGGCACTCAGTGCTCACGGTCACGCACGTGGTAGCCAAGGTGGCTCCCAAAAGGGAACTGGGCAAAGAAGGCTCTGGCCATGTCATTGATCCTGCTGTAGGCTCCCAAGGTCCGGAAATATTCCACATAGGACCAGAAATCATTGGATGAGAAGGGCCAGTACGGCAAGGCTGCAGCTTCCCGGTAGAGTTCTAAAAAAGCCCAACCAAAATAAAATATGGCAGATTACTATAATATGAAGCACTTTTGTTGACAAGCTGGGCTTGGAGCCACCATGGTTTGGGGTTGTGAGTTCCCTTTGGGGGCTGGTGTGCTCCTCTGGCAGGAGAGAGACAAGGAGAGCCATTGACCCCTCCCCGTGACCCACTGCAGAAAATGGAGCCGGTATTCCCTGCTCCAGACACACCAGGAGTGACAGAGTGGGACAAGATGGGGAGCAGGAATGAAGGGACACGTCCACATTTACACCAACTGAAGATTTCATCGGGCTGCTTTAATTTCTAGAAGGCTGCTGGTTATTTCAAAGCCAGGAGCGATTGCAATCAAAAGCCATTTTTTCCTCATTCCACATAATTTGCTTTGCCCGATACAAAGATATAAGGAATAAGGCACCACATTCTATGGCGTGACCTGCAGCTGACCACACTGCACACAGACCTCCCAGGGACTGGGGCCATACTTCCCTGATATTGCCCAGAACTGCAGAGTTGTGCCTCTTCTCAGGGGACAGTAGGAAACGAGCTACAGGGATGGAAAGACTTTGCCACCTGGGGGGCAGCTGCTGCACCTGAGCCTGCTCTAGCAGTATCAGAATGTGATACACTCATTGAAACAAGATTTACAATTCAGCAGGAAAACAAAATCAGTTCTGAAGATGCAGGAACCAACCACCCTTGGGCCCAAATGTGGGCAAACACAGAAGCATATATAAAATGTAAACAGCAGCTGAGACCACAGTCACAAATGTCTTTCTGTGCAGTGAAGCTAAACACAGTATTTTATTTTGATTTGAAGCCCATTTAGAGGAATGAAAGTCTCTCCACTCAGCTTGGGACCAAGGTCTTAAGTAGGAATTAAAAGCCCTCAACAATCCTGTTGTCAGACTTTAATTTTACGGAGTAAAGTTTGCAGCGTGCAGGCACAGATGGCTCATAACAAACCAAATGAACCAGCCAAATGCTGTCTGCAGAGGAGAAGTCACTGTTTATACCACCTGACCTCAGATTCACTTTGCAGGCTGCTGCTTGGCCCAGTGTGAAAGAAAACAATAATTGCTGGTAATGAGAGCAACAGGACACTGCCTGAACAGGGCGGTAATTCTAGATTGATGCAGGCTCTCCTGACTGTTGCAAAAGTTGCCACAAAAATATTTGCTGTACACAAACACAGATGATATATTAAAAATATTTTAGAGATGATATATCAAAAATATTCATTTCTAAAGAAATAGAACGGAGCATAGGGGAAAAAAAAGGTTTGAATTTTAAGTAATCCTATTAGACCTCATTGTGAATTTGTTCTGTTCATATCTGTTATAATACTCTGCATATTTGTGCACTGGAGATGCTGCTGGCTGTCCTCTGGTAACTGAGATTTACACCAGCAATGGCAGTGCCTGGTTGTTGCAGATACTTCTCTGCAACTTTGTTTCCAGAGAGAATTCTGTCTGAAAAGCCAAAAAGAGGTTGAACAATAGAATCATCAGTAAGCCAGTGTAAACATCATTAGGGTGCTGAGGGTTTTTTTTATCAAACTAATCAAACACTAATCCAATGGACTAATCACACAAAGTGACACAAACCACAGGGTAGCTGTGCTAAGGGATTTATTCCAACATTTCTCTAATTGGATTTGTGGCAGTTTGTAAATTTTAAGCTTTTCTGTCATGGAAGGCAGTATCTCTTGCCAAAAAGCAGATACACATACAGCATTATTGTTCAGGACAGACAAAATTCTCAGATGTCCTATACATTTATAAGTCTGGTGCATTCCAGTTAGGATTTTGTACAACAGAATTAGTGACTTGACTGTAATCCCTTTTCATTTTAAGACTGGATATTAGCTTTATTATTATACATTAATATGTCACCACCTTTTAATAAATTTTAAGGGCATTTTTTTAGTTCACTACTCTTTTTCCACCAGAACTAATTGAAAGCTTTTCCATAGTCCACTGAGGTTAATAAGAATTCCTGCCAAAGTCAGTGCTGGGCATCAAGTCTGGGAGTTACAAATTAGTCTCCTAATTATTAGTGACACAAAGGAAATAAAAACACATTAGGAATTACCATCTCCATCCTGGATGGATCGGGCATCTGTAAACAAAGAGGAAACACATCAGTACCAGCTCCTGCACAGAAAGACTTTCTGTTAACCAAACATTTTCCATGGATAACTAGAAGCTCACAAGTTCTTTAATGCCCACATAGGACCCTCTGTGTAGCCAAAGGATTTCTGTTTCTTGAACAGCAGAGCAAGGAACTCCCCGTTTGCAGTCACTGCTACGAACCAGCTTAGTCTGGCTGTTGGTCAGAACTCACAGCCTGAACAGTTTGGGATTAATATGGCAGCAGTACTAAACAGAAGATACTGTATTTGGAACAAAATATTTCTGGCGGATTGAAAAAAATAAACAAGAATAAATTCCTTAGTAATCTTACCTGTTAGCATGTTCATCAGCATACAGAAGAAAAATAAGCCAGTAAATGTCATCTTGTCTGCAAGAAACTGCTCGTGTTTCTGAAAAGTAATTTGTACAATTGAGGATTATTATAAGAGATTAATAATTATGCAAACTGTTACTTCTTGTTTTAAAATAAGAACACATTCCAAAATAGATTCTAGTTACCAATTTAGGCCTAATAAAATCCAGTCATATTTCTTATAGCTTCTGAGGTGCAACACAGAGTATTAAAAGACCGTCAGTTCTGAAATGTGTATTGATATTTTGGTTTTAGATGGCATAAATCCAAAAGGTTCCTCTGAACCGACATGAAATCAAGTGTCTTTGGAAATGTTTGATTTTGTGGTTAATTTAATTTCACTTTGGAAATTACCTCTCTCTTTCTCTTCTTTTCTTCTTGCAGCTCTGAGTCAGCTACAAAACTCCAGAAGGATTTCTATTGCAGTAAAATAGCAGTGCTTTGTAAGGAAGGGTGGGGGGAAACGTCACTGAGTTACTGCACCAATCTGAGTTTGTCTTCCTCAGGTATTTAACTGCTCACATTTGCATTATATTTCAGTGCTGCCCATGGAAGAGACAGTGGACAGTTTCTGCAAGGAAATCAGAATTAACTTTGGCAATAACACTTGTTTTTGGAAGATAGAGGGAAAAAATCCAGAAGCAAATTCAGTGATTATTACAGTTGCTGCCCTCCCAATTTTCCTTCTGCCCCTTTAGACAAACAGATTTTTAAAAATGTTAGCTGAGCAAATTGCTAAAAGGATATTGAGTTCCCTCTCCAGCTCAGTCACAAGCCCAAGAAATACTTGACAGTGCTTCATGTTCTTACTAAGGATCCTTAAAATCCAGACCTTAAAATGCACCAGGCACCGAGTGCCCACGAGAATCAATTGGGTTACTGTAAGTAAAGAAGGAGGTCCCCGAGGACTGCAGCCCTGCTGATGGTGCAGGTGCCTTCAGAGGGTCGATGAGGTGCACTGAAATGAATTTTCACATTATACCCATCTCCTGGAAAGATTCCTCTCCCACACCAAGCAGGTGCTTTGGGCTCCAGCCTCTGCAGGTTGCTGTATGGATCCAGCACTTTGAGAAGCCTGAAGGGGAGACACAGTTTGGAGAATATTCAATTGGCACATACATCTTGACTGATTTTCACCTAGCACACAACCCCTGATGGCAGCAGGTGTGGCCAGGGACTAAGGTGTAGCAGAAGGTGTTCTGTGACTCACGGGCAGTTTGGGGATTTCCGTGCTTCTCAAAGATGTGGCAGTTCAGGTCCTCTTGCCAAACCTCCAGCCACTTCCTGATGGCTCCTCTCTTGAGAGAGCTGCTGGGATGCCAGTGCAGAGCTCTCTGTGCACGTTCATGCTGTGAGATCTGACTGTACAGATGCTGATCTGAGCTGCACTCTCTTGCTGGGCATTTTCAGTTGCCTTTGTGTCCTACAGAACCATTTCTCTGTGTCACTTCTGGACACCTGCATTTCCCACCGGCGTGCGTGGCTCCTGACACCGGTGCCTTTGCTGTACCACACCCACCCATCTGCCACAGGAGCACGGGGAGATCTGTGTACTCACAAAGTCCTGGAGCAGAGAGGGCTGGGTGAATGGCCTTGCAGGAGAACCCAGCTTGGCTGGAGTTTGTTCCTGTGTACACACAGAGTTAGAGAGCTCTGCCAAGAATTAATTCGAGATGTTCTGAGTGAGGGGGAAAAAGGGTGCTTTGTAGCACGCTAGGCTGTGCCAAGTCTTGTGGAGGCTGAAAAGAAAAATATTATGAAAGCAGAACCTAGTCCATCTTTGAAAGGCTTTAATCCTCCTGCTTAATAGATATTTCCTAGGCCTGTAGGAAGGCTCCCTACATGAGCCACGTTCTTGCAGCACCTCGGCCCACTCACCTGGGTTGCAGCAGCTGTGGGTGGGAAGAGGCACTTCCTGGGAGTCCTGTGCTGCATCCACCCACAGCACTGCCTGCAGAGCCAAGCCTTCCCTTTCACTGCATAGCCTGCATGTCCTGCTCCATGATACACACAGAACAGTCATCAGCTGTAACTGAATAATTGCCATAAAGCTACTTTTGTGCACATCCATCAGTAGCTTTTTGTTTTGGCAGGTGATAAACCAGGCGTAGTTCCAAGTGGGAGGTGAGATAACATGTTTTGGATGGTGACAAAGGAGAATAATGATGCTCCTGATGCAGCCACATCCTGCTGCTCTCCTCTTGAGATATTAACAGCATTGTAGGAGGATGACAAAGTCCCAGAGATGATCAGATTCAGGATCTATCTGAGCACAACATGGTCTGCTACAACACTGGATGATCTTGGGAAGATTCCCATAGCTATTGGGCTGACACACACCTTTACATCTACCTCCTTCACACCTTCTGTCGTGTCTTTTGGAGCTTGGGATTACTTCCAGAGCCAGGAGGATCACTGCTCGGACATTGTGTGACAGTCTTCTAACAATTACACGCTGCAACTTAATTCAAATCAAAATTTTCCACTTGCCAGTGCACATGTGGGAGATGTGAATAAATTCTCAGGGTTTCCATGCTAAAGCAGACCAAGGAAATTATAAAAAGAGGGTAAGACAGCATTGAAAACAACTTGTGTCACAGGATACAGCCTCTTCTATCAACACTTCTGTTGCTGTACATGACTACTTGTCCCAATTGGGTCTGTTTTAAACACAACATTGAACTAGAGAAAAACTGATGAGTTCTTTTCAGCTGCTTGAAGGACCATGCCTGGTGGGTTCAGTGTGCCAAGCAGTGCACAGTGTGCTCTCTGGCTGGTCCCACAACACATGGTGCTCTGACTGGCAGCATTTGTAACAGCCTGCAAGCATTCACTTCACCTCCTATTTTTTTTTTCCCTTTTTCTTTTCTTTCTCTAGGAGCACTTTCCTTTTTTCAAACTCAACACAGAGGGCAATTAAAATAACAGCACTGGATGTCCAGCACAAGTGCTGGCATGGATCAGTTAGCAGAGCCCTCTGCTAATAGCTGCTGCCCTGCAGGCTTCTTCACTGCTGAGCAGTAATTGGAGATGCCATGGTGCCCACAAATGCAAATCTTGCTCAGCAGCAGCCACATTTCAGCAGACACTACAGCACTTAACAGGGCAGCTGCTTAATGAGTTCAGTGTCTTAATTTCTACTTATTTTGGAAAGACATTTACTGTTCTCCTTTTTCAGAACAGCCCATTAGCTCAAAAGGCTGTTATTCCTGCTGACAAGAAGTTCTTCGGGTTCTGTACTCTAAAGTTTGCATAAAGTTTTTTAGCTAAGGCCATTCACTCAGAAAAGCTTTGCTACACCACAGAAAGGGCTGTTGTTTTTTCCTACCCACCCATCCCAGGAGGATCCAATCAATATGTACTTTCTGTAGATGGCTCTCAAAGCCAGAAAATCCCACACAGAGCCGTGTCAGAGACAGAAATCAATCGGAGCACAGAGGACGTTCCCTGGGGAATAGGGGAATGCAATCTGGGCAGCACAGGTGTTTGTGTGACTCAGTGGGGAGCAGTCCTGGAGCTGCCAGCCTGCCTTCAGTGGGCCTCTTACTAACTGGGCTGTTTCACCCAGAGCCAGCCCCTGTGGAGCCATTCAGCTCTCCTCGTCGATTAACTTGAAACAAAGATAAAGGAATACATAAAAGCAAGTTTATGGATGCCTTTGTTTTCTCAATAGCTATGTTAGACTGGTATCACACACACAAAAATCTATAATCCCCCAGGCATTGAAAAAAACCCTGTTTAAAAAGCCAGAATCTTTCTTATTTAATCAATAGACAAAGGCAAGTGCATGCAGAGCTCCATAGGAAGTTAGCTAAAAACTAAATGGGACTTACAGATGCATCTGAAGTGCTCTGCCCTTGAGCTGAGCAGACAAAATGTTCTCCACAGGGCTACAACACTTCTGTACATCAGAAACAACTAATGACAGTGATATATTGACCATCCTTAAAACAACAAACAAATGTTTGATTATTTCTTCCAGCAATTTGTCCGAATAATACAGGTCAAAAGGAGATTCCTGTGACTAGAATATGCTTTGCTCAGACAGGTGTAAGGACCTCACAGTACCAACAAGCCAAGTAACAAAGTGACCAGTAAATGTAAAATGAGTGTAAATTTCTCCCACTTTCAAAGCATGTGGTTTCTGACCATTCCCACTCAAACTAGATTTGGAGCTACCAAAGATAGTTGTGATACAATGTTCCTTAATGCTCAGTCATAGACAAAAAGACAAATCAAATAAGAAGACAGGAAACAAAACCTGTAAGACATCACTTCGCCATTGTGCCAGTTAGTCCCATTTTGAATATTGCCTGCATTTTTGGTCCCACATAACAGAAGGTCACAATTGAACAAGACAGGATACAAAGAAAAACATGAGGGGAATTAGCAGATAAGAACCAGCTAAAGCAGACTGGGACTCTTCAGGCCAGCAAAAGGATGACAAGACCTTGATTTCTAACAAGAAATACCAAATTAGTCTGGCAACAGCTTATTCAAAACAAAAGGTAGTGGGGTTTGATACATTTAAGCTGTGGAATGTCTTGTCATGGTGTATTATCAACTACACAGTGTCCTGGCTGCAGTGTCTGAGCCTGGCCTGGGAGCAGAACTGCTCTGCACTCTTGCTGTGCATCTCACTCCTCTGACAGCCTCTGCTGCTGGGCCAGGTGAGCTCCCAGGCTGACCCTGTGCTCGACCTTACAGCCAGTCTTACCAAAATATGACATATTCCCAGTTCTTGTGAACAGACAGCTTTCCTGCTAGCAAGTGGTTTGATCATCCTGATAATCATAGCCCCTGGAAGCAACTGAAGGGAGACATAGCAGATGGATTTGGAGAGTTACAAAACCATTAACAGAATAACTGCAGTGTGATTAGAGATAGCCCAGTGTAAATGAACCACTTGCAGCTGTGCTAGAGCTAATTGTGAAGGTCAGAGTTACAAACCAGAGTTAAGGAGTAGCTCTACACTTAATCACACTTAAGAGCCAACATGTAAGTGCATCATACATTTATTTGAACTTATCATTTTAACCTCTTATCTAAAGAAAGGTTATATTTGTACATGCAAATGAGCTGCCAGGGGTTCACAGGTAGCAGGCAGTGCTGCATGCAGCAGCAGGGACTGAGAGCAAAGGAGGGGAGCAATTCTACTGGCATCAGGACTACTGCAGCCTGGCTCCCAAGGAGCTGATCCTGCCAGGTACCCCAGTGCCACTCCCCAGGAGCATCCTCAGCTCCCCCCCACTGCCCCTGTCCCTCCCAGGGCAGCACTGCCAGCTCCAAGCACCAGCTCTGGCTTTCTCCACATTGCTGGCACAACACAGCAGGCTGGTGCTGCTGCTCACCACTCAAGCAGCTGCTCCTGAGCCAGCAAAGAACAGCTGCAGGCTGACTTCTCCCCTCTGACACCAACACATTTTTTCTACCCTCCATCTGCAAATTTTCACATGAATGACAGGAACCTCACACCCAGCCTGCCACCAGAGTGGGTTAGGATTTGGTAACATTTCAAACTATTTTTGCTATAGGCAAAATGGAGTCTTAGAGCCAACAAGTCCACTTGGTTTCTTGCATGTTGTTTCCTCAGGAGACACAGCTGGCAGTGCCTGTCAGCACCACAGAAGGGACGTGGCAGTGAGGAGCACTGGCTTCCAAGCAATTCTTTCTAGCAGCAGGGCATCCAGGACACCCTTCCTGCACCCAGGTTAGGCCTAAGCTCATCCAAGGCACCTTTTTGGATAAATTGGTCAGTTCTTTGCTGTAGCCTTACTCAGATATTCAGCACGGCCACAGATGGCTGAAGTCAGGAGGGAATGTAATAAACTGGTCACAAACTGACAGGTTTATTCAAGAACTCTCAAGAGAGGATATATTTTTCCCATTGCCATTAAGGTTAGATGTATCATAGCAATAACCTCCACCATTTTGAAATACACTCACAATTTTTTCAGATTGATTGAATGTTCCAGCTACACTTAAGCTATTAAGCCATCAGCAGCTGTTTATTGTTTTCATTTCACAGAGATGTTTCTTTAAATAAAAGTCCATTAAATATTTCATTACCAAAGTTAAGATTTCAGTAAGATAAATAGAAGCTTCTTTACACCCAGGGTATTTTCTTCCCTTTGATTCGTATGCCCAGGCTACTTCAATATCACCAGTTATACCTGTCCACTAGCAGCTCTGCCCTAGGGACAATAAAATTGATTAACCAGATTGATGAAGAGATGAGCTTGATTACAAAAAATCCATCACAAATGTGAGCAAGTTGCCAGTACATTCAATACCAGCAATCAATGAGACCTGTTAGTGGCTCTATCACTGCAGCTGTTGCCAGACCAAAAGCCACACAGGCTTTGCTACAAGCAAAGTAGGTTAACAAATCCAAGGAACATCACATGTGGGTCTGGAAGGAATTGTTCTTTCCCTTGCTGTAACCCTTTAAAACAGCAGAACTCTGTAAGGTGGATAAAGACGGACAGGGTGAAGACCATCAGTCACCATTCCAAAATGAAACAGCACTTACCTTCTGCCCTAGGTTTTCTTGGGGGCAGTGATCAGTACCAACACTGCAGTTGGAGAGCAAACCCTGCACAGCTCGGGGAGCTTGTGAATTATGGTTACTCAGATTATTGCCTAATATACTGAAGGCAGAGATTAGCCTTATAAATTAGTGGCCAAGGAACTCTGCAGATTATGTTTGAGGTTCTAGTTTGGACTGATGTGCTAAACTCCAGTGCAGTTGAACAAGACTGAACCTATTATATCAGAACCACATAAACTAATCTTTAAAACAGCATTATTGACACTCAAATTCCTTGATACATACCCTTAAACACAGGGAAAACTCTTCTTGCCTGCAGCATCTATTGCTATGTAGTTTGTAATTTGATGATCATTGCCCATGTTTGACATATGATTTTGCAGTCGGGTTGCATGTGACCTTGCCTGGCAGCTCAGACGATGCCCTGCCTCACCACTCAGTTTAACGCTATTTTTGCCACCGCTACTGAAGTTCGGCCCTAGGCGTGGGCCGGGCGGCCTTACCAGGTTTATCGGTAGGGTCCTGGCACGGACCTCGCTCCTTTGGTGCGGGGCCACGAAACTCGCAGGCGGCGGGGCCGCCGCAGTCCCGGGCAGCTCCGGGCGCCTCCGGGCGGGCGCGGCCCGGCCCAGCCCGGCCCGGGGCTGCTGCGCGGGGCTCCGGCTCCCTCTGCTGTCCCGGCACCCCCGCTCGCACTCCGAGGTGCTCTCACGGGCAGCAGGGCAGGCCCTGCTCGGGTTCTGCGCGCTTGCAATTTGAGTAAAGTCTGGGTAAAACTGCAGCAGGAGATGGATAAAAAGCAGGACCAAGGCACAAAGGTGAAAACGCCGTTTTAGCAGACTACTTCTGAGATTGAAAGATATATCAGTTTCCTCCTCTACAAAAAGGAGCTGGGAGCACCTCACATACTCTATGCAGACACCACTCACCTTTAGAGCATCAAGGGGGGAAAAACAACCACTGCCACATTCCCAATCCCCCTGCTCCCCCCGGTTAGGCTCCATCAGCCCCTATAGGAAAGAGGTACTCACACCAGCCTGCGAGAGATTAGGGCCTTAAATACACAAGCAGGAGCCATAAAACAGAACCACTCATAACACTAACAGAACCAAAGACTAACACCCTCACAGAAAAAGAGTCAAGGATCTGTGGCCCTGGGCTGAGCTTAAATGCTTCCTGGGACCAGGGGCAGGGGCGTGGGAGGAGGCTACAGGTGAAGCTGCTTGAGGCCTTTAGGATATATTAGTGCCCTCAGGCCCCCAGCAATCTGTTTGTCAGTTAAAGGGAAAACTGCTGAAATTTTTGTCAGGAAGATAACAGATGAGTTAGGAGAGGAATGGTGAGGGTAATGTTGCTGGCAAAGCTCTAAAGCATTCCTTGGCAAACAGATTCAGCTCCTGGTATTGTTTGTGTCTTCCCATGTGACCCTGGAAAACAATGTTTATCAATATATTTAATCTACAGTCATGTTTATATTTATTTTTAAACCCTTTAAAATGTGCTGAATTTTAAACTCACCTTGACTTGTGGCTTATAGTGTTGGTGGGAGCTTAAGGCAGGAATAATAACTAAATAGGCTGCCTAGAGACTGAATCAAGGTGATTTCTCTTTGTTGCCCAAGCTTCCATGCCCATGATCCCTCCTGTCACCTCTCCAAGGCAAATGTGAATTATATTAGCAGGCAAAGGGTACAAAGTCTGCTGCTGCTAGGCACGTGGTGGCTTGTCTCACCCAGCACTAGAGCTGGGCAGCTCTCGGGACAGGTGGCAGAAACTGGGCAGGGGCTGTCAGGTGTTCTTGGGAGAGAAGGGCAGGAGCTTTTCCTTTAGTGCTTGATTCTTACCAGTGCTTTGATTTTCTTGGTCTGGGCAACATGTGCATGGTGGTGCATCCCAAACCTCCCTTTCTGTGAGCACTGTCTTTTTGTGCAGGGCAGCTGGTGCCAGAGTGCTCTGCTCCCTTTTCCTTTAGGAAAGGTGTGACTCCTGCACAAGCACATGCAAGGCACAGCTGTCATGAAAGAGTGTTTTAGGTTGCTCAAAGAATCACTGACAAAGGTATCAGCAAAATCAGGTGTAATGTTAAAATGAAAACGTGACAAAGTTTATTGACAAGGTTCACTCTACTGCTTAGTAGATGGTTAAAGCACACAGAGAAAAACTGGACTAAAACCTAAAATCAATATATTTGAAACTAAAATCAACAAAAAGTTATCTACCTGGAGGATGGGGATAGGAACAGAGTAAGGATAAGAAAGAACAAGGGAGACCCTCCAGTTTAGTCAGAATGTTCAGAGTGAAACCCCTTGCCAAACTTAGCCCTGGACTTCACCAACAATTTAGGCCTAAAGGTTTTAATAGCACTTAGACTTAACAGCATTTAATCAAGAGCTTAACTGAAACAATTTAAAGAAATATTTTTCTAGGATTTACAATAGCACAACAATAACTTACTTGACTCTAAAGCAGTCATGAATCCAGCAGAGCACCATTGATTGTGCACTGGCTGTAGCACATTCACCCTCACACAGACCTACAGGAGCAGGTACAGGGTAAATACCTGTGAAAATTCCCTGGAATTCAGCAAAGCACTCACATGGGATGTCTTTGCATCTCCTCAGGGCTGAGCCCCCAGGAGTGAGGGTATTAGCCCAGGCTCTGTTGCTGTGCTTTGGTGATGGTCCTGCAGGAGCAGCAGGCTGAGAGCTCTTTTTCTCTAAGAGGCCCCACTCAGAGAGAGGTGCTGGTCTCAGCCTGCTGCAGTGCAGGAGAGCCCAAAGGGTCTCACTTTGCACCACCGTTTATATGGCCACGAGACACTGGGCTTTAGTCACTGTCATTTTCCATCCTGGCTGCAATTTAGGTCAGCAAGTTTCTTAGAAAGTTTGATAACAAAAATATGGTTCCACTTGGGTTGCTGTTCAGCAAGAAAACTAAATTTTCAAGGCTGTCAGTTAAAACCAGGAGCTCATTAGACAGCACAAGTTGCTGGGAGTGGACAGTGTTTCTGATAAGCTCAGGAAGAGCTGAGCCCAAGTGCTCGGCCCTGTTTGTCGAGGCCGAGGCCTAAGAAGCGTTTCTGGGATCGCAGTGCGGCCCGAGGACGGGCTGGGATGCTGCAGCACTCCAGCACTTGGAACACGGACAGCTGGGACATTTCACAGCTGAACACAGGAGTGTGTGCCAGCCAGTGACCCCCACGGGCTCACGCAGCTCCCCTCCGAGCAGGGCTGCCCCTGCGCGCGGTGGCACCTGCGTCCCCATGGCCCCATGCCCGCCCAGCAGCTCCGCAGGGGCCTGGCTGTGCTCTGGTCGCCATCCACAGCCCCGCTGTGCCCAGCCTGGGCCTCACACGGGGGGCAGGCATGCTCTGACACCCCAACATGGGCACTGCTAGCACGTGCTGCTCACTGGTTTTGTAGGCTGTCCATGCTCCAGGTCCAGTAGAAAGAGGGTCTTTAGGGAAAACGAAAAAGGGAACCCATTTCCAACCGTACTTACTAAATGGAGACATCTGTCACATATGCATTGGTTAGGTTTGTTTCCTGATTGCTAGCCCAGGGCCTGGGTTTCTCTGTAAACTGTGTGCTTCCAGTATTTGTACATCCCTGCTGGTGTCTCTGCTCCTTTCACCACTTCCATCCTGTCCATTAGCAGGTGTTAAAAAAATTACCCTACACCACAAACTCCTCTTTTTTAGCGTAACCAACCTGCTGTGTTACTTTCTGATTCCTGCTGAACAAGGTGCCAGAATACCCCTCACCCTTTGTACAAAATGTCCCTGCTCATTATGCAGCTTTCCTTTTGCTTAGCCTAAGGGCAGAGACTTTTCATTTTCCTCTCCAGTCCCCAGTGTCCTTCCTCCCCTCATTATCGAAAATTCACATATGGCAGATAACAAAGTCTCATCACCTTCTCACTGCCTGAGCCAGCACAATTCCTAATCCCTCTCAAACTGCCAGGGAAACCAGAGCCTGGCACACGTAATGCACTCCTGACCTCGCCAAGACACCGCAGACATGATTAACTATCCCCACCACGCACGCCTCCCTCGCCAGCCCTCCGCTCAGTCAGACCAAAACTGCTCCACGAGCTGCTCCCAGCCCTGTCCCTTTGCCAGCAGCTTGTGAATGTGGGCCCACCCACACATCAGTGCTTTTTGCTTTCAGTCAGGCCCACCTCTCTTCCTTTTTCTTGTTCTCACATGCTTTTTAATGCTTTTATCATCATGCTGGTGATTAGATGCCCGTTTTCATCTGCCTGAAACAGGAGGACCCAGCAATACAGACTGTAAATCATTCAACATTAAGTATTTTTCACTCTGCGTGTGTATGTGTTTGAGCTTGTGAGCATGGGGTTTTTTTCTTCTCATCTGGAAGAGGCACAGCCGTTATTTTTGTATCAACTCTGAGGCAGATAATATTTTACATATTGCTTATAAAAAAAAAAAGGCAAGTGTGTGTACATCACATTCTGGAGGGCTTACATTTTAAAGTTTACAGACATCTCCATGTGTAAACTTTGGCTTCACTGGTACAGCAGTGCCTTTCTTCTGAAGCCCTCAAGATGCTGTAGAGCCACAAGGGGCTCAGTGTCCATGGGCTGTCCCTGACCTTGCTCCAGCTCAGCCCTTATGCACGTGCTTATCTTTGAAGATAGGCCGAGGGACTTGCTGAAACCAGCAGGCAAGAAACACGGCTCAAAGTGCTCTGCTGGACTGGGGCCAGAGCCCAGAGTGTGTGAGGATGGAGCCAAAATTAACTCAGGCTCATTGCTGTGAGAGCTGCCTGAAACAGGGAAATACCCTTCCGTGGGAGATTCTGTTGTTTGAAATTTTTTTGGCTAAGGGTAATGCGAATGTGGGAGTGTGGGCTTTAAATAAAATAAAAGCTTTTTAAAAATCTTTAAAATAGAAATTATTTTAATGTGCTCCCCCTCCTTCCCATTATCTGCAGCCTTCTTGTCATCCTTAACAAAAGGTTAAAAAGAAATAAGTTGTTACAATGGAAATAGCAGGTTTAATGTAAAAGCCTTGACCATCCATATCTGTTCTGAAGCTGTAAAAGTAAGCTAAGATTTTGTCAACATATCATCCCTTTCAGAACCTGTGTTTACACCACAAGGACCATAGAAGATGATTTATGGAGAATAAAGTAGACTAAGAGCCTTGCTGAGAGCAGGGGAGACCTTGCTGAGGGTACCCGAGCGTGCAAGGCTGATGGCAGCCAGGGGGAAATGCCCAGGCTCACAGACACAGCAGTGAGGTGGGCACAGCTGCCAGAACCAGCACAGGGGGGCCCCAAGAGTCCTCCCACTGCCGTGTGGCCATAAATGCTCATTAACTCTGCAAACAGCTCCACGGTGCTCCAAAGGCAGGCAGAAAAGGTGTGGAGTACTCAGCTCTGGGTAACAAGGCAGGCAACAGCTAATCCTGACCAGCCCTAAACACACATTCACTGTGCCTGAGTGCCCAGGGATGGGACAGTGGGAGGTTTTAATGAAGTACGTGCTTTAATGTCTACTGAGTCATGGCTTCTGCCAGGATTTAAGGCAGAAATTTACATCTCCAATGTCTTCAGCCTGTGTGACATCAGGTAACTTATCCAGATGATTGGTTTTAAGCCTTCCAACAACTCCATTCATTTCAGATGGACTGCTCCTCCCTGCCAACCCCCTGCAGTCAGCCGTGCCAAGCTGCAGCTAGGGAGGCTGGTGAAGATGGCACTATGAAGGAAAAAACCAAAATTCAAATGAGAGCCAAGAGAGCCAGGCTCTATATTGACTTCTATTACAGCTTTCCTGTGTAACCACAGGCAGTTCATGCTATTGCTGCTGGCATTCAATTTGCATCAGTGTATGAGCTGCGAGATGAGGAACAGGGCAGAAGAGTTACAAATTGTTATTAATGTTGAAGGCAAGGGCAGAGCCAGCAGGAGCCCAGAATGGGTGGGATTAGTCTAGACCTCATTCTGATGTGGAGCTCTGTGCGAGCCTGCAGCAAGCACACAAGATTATTTTTTGTTTTGCTTTGGGTCAAGGGTTGATGGTGTACTGAGAGGAGTTTCTCTCAAGTTCTGTAAGGGCAAGGGAAAGCAACCATGAACGTGATAAAAGGCCAGACAAGGACTAAGCCCCTTGCTGGCTTCAAACATAAACATATCCTTATAAAAATAAGGCCATTTCCTTGTAACTGGAGCGTGCAGGAAGTTTGTTTTTATAAGTAGAAAACACAACCTGTTCTTAATGAGGACCACTTGTCCATGGCCAAACATCTTGTCAACAATGGTAAGTCTTTCAAGTTCCTCTGCACTTGTGACATCCCAAAAGAATTATCTTCTAAGAAATATGATCAAAAAGTCCATAAAACCAAAACAAGGAATTTACTGGACAGGATTCTAAGAGCAGGAAATAGGAAAAAAATGAAAGCATAGTTAAAAAAGAAACCTACCATAAATGCTACTGAGCCGTGGCAGCAAAAAGTGCTGTATTGATGCTGAGATCCATTACTTAGGGAAGGCTGGGAAACCTTTCCCAACAGGAATACAGATGTCTTTCATTATCTGGTTCAGCCTCTGAGGAAGACTGAACACCCCAGTGACTGCTTGTGTCCTCCTGATTATGATGTGACCAGATTTGGGAAATGTGCAAAACCAGCCTGAACGTGTGTCTGGTGCCAAAAGCAGAGAGGAACAGTCAGAGCTTCTGGGCAGGCTTAGGGGCTGTAGCTTTTCATCCCAGAAAGCTGCACACTGAAAGTTCAAAGTACAAGCAGGAGCTCAAGGCAAAGAAGGGGTGCAGGGCAGAGCCCCCCATCTGTGCTGTCATCCCTTCAGTCTTCATCCCCTTGAGGAATGATGCAGCTGTTTTGCTGTGCCACACAGGCAGCCCACATCTGTGGGGCACAGAACAGTCACAGCTCCCTGTCTGTGTTAGTGGGGTAAATCACAGGGCTGCTTCTAAAATCTATGACTTAGGGGTGCAGGCTATAGACCAAAAGAAGAATGTTGTCATCCCATGAGTGGGTGAAATTGGTAATGGGCAGGATACTTTCAGAAATAATTTATAGGATTGATTCTCAAGATTCAACACATTGCTCTGCTATTCTCTTAGAAACTCCTTTTCAGACCTTAACTCTGTGTAAGACCTGCAGAAAAAGGGTAATTTCTAATGCCAAACAAGGGGCTTGTATAGGTCTCCAGTTTGCTGCCCCTGTGTAACCAGTTACATTTGGTGACTGTGCACTCAGGATTTACCACCTTCTTATTTTTGTTACTCCCTCCTACCTCATTCCCTGCAAGGAAGGACAGACAGAAGGCCTGTTCATACTGAAGCCAAAACATTTACCATTAACTTTGCCAAGGCCAGGATTTTGCCCACTGTATGGCTCCAGTGCTTAATTCTGTGTGTGTGTGACCTGGCCAGTGAAGCAAGGCACACTTCTATCAACGGGAGCACCACCAGAGCCATGCTTGTTTGCTGAAGTAATTTAAATTAACTCCATAATGCAGTTCAGGGAGGGAAAGATAATACAGGTTGAAGGCTGCAGCAACTTGATTCAGTTCAGCTACAAAAATGACAGATAGCCCCATCTGAGCCCCATTGGAGCTCTATGGAAAGTGCAGTTCTTTGTGTGTTACACTGAAACAGGCTCATTATTATTCCATGAGCTAGCTGGCCACAGTGTCACCGTGGATAAACAGACCTTGGAAAATCACTCTGACCACTTCTCAGAATCTTATGCTGCAAACCATTTGTGAATGTAAATATTAAGGGTGGGAAAACCTCAGAGTCTCTGACCCCTATTTCCAAGATCTGGCATATTGTGAGAATTGGTTACATAGTGAGAAATTTGAAACCTTGTCAACTTGGCTTCAAAAGTATTTTTTTTTAATATACATAATTTCCCTGTCACTGAGTAGGAGACAAGCCTCTTCTCCAAAGCACAGTTCAAGATAAAAAAAAACCTCTATAACCATGGGGAATTGTGGACCAAAATGCTGCTTTGATTTAAATAGTAATAAGTGTAACATTAAAATACAGAATAGGCATTTCTATCTTTAGTCATCTCCCTGGATCTAGGATGGGGCTTATTCCTGTCAATGTATTTATGTAGAACTTAGACTCCTTTCTCTGGTTTCACCTAAATTGCTGTGTTCTGCTCCTCTTTCTTTAAAACTTTATGCTTCACTTAGAAGCTTTGGTGTGTAAAAAGTACCCATACCTGAATAAAAATCAATTATTTTGTAGCTTTGGTTCTGCTTAAAAAACCTGAGAGGAACAGAGAGTTCTACATTTCATCAGCAACTGGCAATTTGCTGCAGACCTCCCCCATCTGGAGCACGGGTCTATATGTAAGACCCTCCTGGGAAGGACACTTGGCTGGGCTGTAGCAGTGACATCCTCTGTGTGTCACCTTCTTGGGAAAGGCACTTTTTTTAGCCCAGTCTGTCACCATAGCAAGTAACATATGCCATGGCCACAGATCCAGTCTTGAAGGATATTTTGAAAATTGCCAAACTGTGCTGCGTTTCCTTGCTTTCCACTGACAGTCCTAGTCCTATGTGGGACACCTGAAGGTCTCATCTGTAGGAAGGAATTTCCTGTCATCAGTTATGATCTGATCTTGGCAAGGAAGGAAGGGAAAGAAAGAGAGAAAGAGATAAAGAAAAAAGAGAAAAAAAGAGAAAAAAGAGAGAAAGAGAAAGAGAAAGAGAAAGAGAAAGAGAA
>VZSE01014574.1:112981-167572 GCA_013398275.1 Promerops cafer
AAAGAAAAAAAAAGAAAAAAGAAAAAAGAAAAAGAAAAATAGAAAAAAGAGAAAGAAAAAGAAAAAGAGAAAAAGAAAAAGAAAAATAAGAAAAGAAAAAGAAACAGAGATAAAGAGAGACAAAGAGAAGGAAACAGAAAAAGAGAGAGAAAGAGAGAAAGAGAGAGAGAAAGAGAGAGAGAAAGAGAGAGAGAAAGAGAGAGAGAAAGAGAGAGAGAAAGAGAGAGAGAAAGAGAGAGAGAAAGAGAGAGAGAAAGAGAGAGAGAAAGAGAGAGAGAAAGAGAGAGAGAAAGAGAGAGAGAAAGAGAGAGAGAAAGAGAGAGAGAAAGAGAGAGAGAAAGAGAGAGAGAAAGAGAGAGAGAAAGAGAGAGAGAAAGAGAGAGAGAAAGAGAGAGAGAAAGAGAGAGAGAAAGAGAGAGAGAAAGAGAGAAAAAAAGAGAAAGAAAGAAAGAAAGAAAGATTTACATACTTCAAAAATTGATGCATAGAACTGTTCATGATTAAAAAGTCTTTGCAGAATTGAGCCCACTGGGGCAGATGTCAGCTACCATGTAAATTATAGCTGCAGTCCTCCCCAGCCTCTGGATCTACTGTGCTTGTCTGGGGTGAGCCAGGGAGACAAGGGGCTGCTCTGCAGCAGCACAGTGCTGAGCAACGCTGAGAAAATGGTCAGGCATTGCCTGAGCCCTGCTCCCCTGCTCAGGAATATTCTGTAGGTGACAATATTCAGGAGTAAACTGAGCCCGGGCAGGAGCATAGCCATGCCCATGCTTTTGTTTTTCAGGCAGTCTGTTTTTCAGGCAGTCTGTACCCCTGGGTACAACTGAGTGTCCAACAGCACAGGAGAGGGCAGGTGGGGCAGATGCTGTTTCATCTGGCCCCAGCACTGCACAGTGTTATCCTCATTGTGTCATACCCAGCAATCCACGGGGGCAGCGTGCTTGGAATACAGGCTGGAGGCATGAAGCTCGAGTTTCCTCTCACATCCCTTGGCTCCATTGCTTCACCACTTTCAGTGCAAATTCACACTGCTTTAGATCAGCAGTGAGATCAAAGGACAGTTATGTTCACCAGATGCATACAGTCCCCTTTCTCCTGGATGGGTGTCAGGCAGCCAGCATTTGACCTGAGCCTCTGAAAATTCCTGCCTCCCAAAGTGGGATATGGTGGCCAAGGCAGGTGCAGAGCAGAGGGCCAAAGCAGACACCTGGAGGGGTCCACTGCCCTTCAGGGAGGCAGACATGGGGACAATTGGAATTCAGCTTGCTGCTCCATGATGGCAAAGAAGGAGTCCTGCACAACAGAGCCCCTTGTGAGCTGCTGTGACCATCAGCCCCAGGAAAGAGCTGCATTTTTACCCTCTGCAGGATTTCACCTTGTGTTGCTGCAGACACCCTGTGGCTGCCAGGTACCCTCTGCTCTGAGGACACTTTGAAAAGGTCACAGCCAGGCCCTTCTCTTCACCTGCCTTTCCAGAATGTGGTGGGTGTCCAGAGCATCCTTGCTGGGCTCACCATGCCCAACATTTGCTCCTGCTGAACTCAAGCTGGTGGTGAAATATTTGCCCCTTCCACTTCCAGGCAAAAGGCTGGCTGTGACCCAGTTCCCTACCTGGGAAATAGGGAATAGCAAGAACTCTGCTTGTTGGCATGGAGAGAAAAGAGCCTTTGAAGCAGGAGCTGTGTTTGAAAGTCTTTCTGGCTGTAATTGACACAACAGGGTCCAGGCCTTGGTTGTAATAATTCTCCCCAATCAAATTCAGAGACAGGATAAATGCACTTAAATAATTAAGCTATGATTTTGGCTCCATTGACACAGCAAGAAAATCGAGATGCCCGACAGATTGTTTGAAAGCTATTAATTCTGCATAATCTCAAAGTGGCACATTTTTTTGTCCAGGTATCTCAGGAATACATGTTTTTGCAAGAACGTGGCTCAGAGTCTCTGTCCCCTGCTATGTTAATCACATCCAACTGGTATCTGAATAATAAAGCAAATCCCCCACAGGATAAAGCTGACATATGAGAATTTGAATTTGGCTGACCTGGAAATATCTCAGTCATGGATTTCACAAGCTGCAGAATAGGGCAGAGATAATTGTGGCTCAGACTAAAGAGCAAGGAGGACAAGCAACCACGAGATGGTGAGGATGAAAATAAACAGCCCTCTGTCACCAGAGCAGCCCTACTGAGGGGTGCTGATTTTGAACAGGAGAGAAGTCAGTCTGGGAGGACCCTGGTTATGTATCAGCTCTCCTATGGCCCCCAGAGCTCTCTGGGAAGCCTCCTGCTCCCTGCCCCCCCCCCAGCCACCCCCAGCTGGGGCTGGAAAAGCCCCCAGGGCAGCTCAGAGTTTCACAGCATCACAAGGCTGGAAGAGACCTTTCAGATCATCGAGTCCAACCCGAACACCTCATATAGATCATGGTACTGGGTGCCACATCCAATCTTTTTTTAAACACATCCAGGGATGGTGACTGCACCACCTCCCTGGGCAGACCATTCCAGTGCTTTATCAGCCCTTTGCTGCCCTGAGCAGAACACCCCCCTGGCACGTCCCTGCAGTCTGCCTGGGGCACGGGGGGTGAGCCCTGCAGCACACACAGCTGGGCAGCCCCAGAGAGAGTCGGGGGCACAGAGCTGTGTGTCCAGCTCCACTGCACCAGGGGGCCAGGCCACTGACAGCCCCTGCCCCTCCACGGCACCATACAACTGACAGCTGAGCTCATTTTGGTGTTCTGCCTTCCCCCAGAGCAGGCTGAGAACTGGGGCTGTCCCCCCTGAATTATGCTGAGCCTGGGGTCTGCTCAAAACTGTGGATCCCCGAGCCAGCCTCCCTGGTCCTTGCTTTGGGATTGTTAATATCTTTGGTTTTTCTATTGTTAAATCCTCATTAAGACACTAACTAAGAGCAGCTGTGGCTTCAGGTGCAGCTGCTTAAGGTGTGTCCACTCCCCCTGATGACCTTCCCAGGGCTGCTGGGAGCACAAGCCCCTAAAACCAAGGGCAGGACACAACGGTTTGTCTCTGCTGCTGCTCCCTGCTCCTGGGCCCTTCTCTGTGCTGAGGAGGGCTTTCCTGAAAGAGAGAGCCTTAGATCCCTGTTGGGCCAGAAGCTTAAACTCTTCCTGTCTCATGGCTTTGATCCTCGTCTATCTGGGATATAAACAGGTATTTTCTATGTGCTGATTTTAGTGGAATGAGCAGAATGAAAGCATATTTGTTATGTGGGAGTGCTTTAAGGAAGAAATGTTTCTGGGCTTTTCAGAGTTTTCTGTTGAATCTTTTGTTTTAGAAACCACCCAAACAAAAAAAGATAAATGAACGTTACTGCTATTTGTGGAAACTTTTGCCTCCTCTTTGCGGGAGGGATATACTGAGAAATTAGTGAGACTCTTCATTAATCACTGTATGATTAACTTAATGAGGTGGTTCCCTTCAGTACTTTCAGGGCAGCTGGCTTCAGTTCCTGCTGGAGAAAGCTGCCTAGGAGGAGAGGCTGAAATGGACACAGCATAGGTGTACCTGTAAGCCTGCAATCCTGGGGAAGCATGGGATTTTAGCCAGGTGGTTGTAGCAGACTGTTCCCAAGAGTTCACTGGCTGACATTTTCAGTTTAAAATTCTGTGGTTAAATTAATGAGGTTAATCTTTTGATTGTGGCAATTTGTTTCCTCTAAGAGATGGACAAAGTAGTCATTTTAAGGTCATTTGCCTTCAATTAGAGGCAAAATAGAAGTATAAAGGAAAACTTGCAGATGGAGAAGGGAAGATGAGAATGCAGAGACTTTAACTAGTACCAGACCTTTCTGGAGAAAAACACTTTTGTGGGGAAGTTACGTTCAGTGGTAACTGTGTCCTACAATAATTTCAGTGTGTTTTGTGGGTCTAAGGGTAGCAAGTACATGCATGTTTACCGCTCCTTGCACAACTCAGTCCTGCTGGCCCAGTGGCCACTGGAGTGTAACATCTGTGTGACTGGGGGCTGCACCCTGTGAACACCCAGGGCTGCTCTTTGGGAGGGTCAGTAACTCTGGGCCCTCTCTAAAGGACCCATCTGGGTCAGGGCAAGGACACTACTGATTTAATCATCTCTAATGAAAGACACAGGGCGTGTTTGCAATTAAATTGTAAGACTTTTTGCAGTTGATGACTTTCAATGCTTGACACCTTTTTGTTTAGACATGTGAGAGTTAATATGAACCTCATGTACCACCTACTTGCATTCCAGCCTGGCTTGATTTCCAGGGTGTGAAAGGGCTCCCTTAGAAGTTGTTAAGCTGAGAGACTTAAGTTGAAAACAAACATTTTTTGGTGGGGACTAGTGGAGGGACTCTTATTGCAGAAGCCTGCAATAAAAATATGGGAGGTCTGGCCTTTTGTGTTCCTAGAATTTGGCAGGCACTGTCCTTCCAGTGTTTTAACCCTTCATTGAGGTGTGGCCTCTGCAGCTTTGCCCTCTTTAAGGGATGGTCTCCAATAAGTATCTCTGGCTGTGCTGGTCAAGGCAGGTGGTCCTGAAGCACAGGTGAGGGCTGCTCTCTGAGAAGGAGCAAATCTCCTCTGTTGGGGTCTCTGAGATGGCACCCCCTGCACTGCTCCCCACCCTCAGCAAGGGAGTTCCCTTTCCCCTTTCATCACCAGGTGTGGCTTTCCTATTTTTTTCATTTTCCCCTTGGCCTCTCTTTGAGAGTGGTGTGGTGTGCTGAGGGGAGGCAAGGCCAGCTGACTTCAGCTGGATGGTGCTTGAAGACAGTTCAAATGTGTAAGTTTTCTCAAGTTCTGCCTTGGCAGTGATTCCCCCTTGGGGAGCACCTGGCTGTGCTGGTAGGAGCCTGGGGCTGCCATGTTCCTGTCAGTCCCTTGGACCTTCTCAGGCCTTGGGCTTGGAGAGAGCTGCCCAGGCTGAACTCTGGGTTGGAATGCACTGGGGTTTTCTTGATTTTTCAGTGTTATTACCTATAATCTGACTGAGAGGGGTGGGATTTGAAGATGCTTTTTTACACTCTGTATTTCAAATCTGTGAAAGCCTGCCAAGCAGGGGAGGGAGGTTCTGCTCCCACACAGCCCAGCGTGGCTCAGCTGAGGGGCCCAGTGCTGCTGCTTTGTAGGGTATTCCACTGTATTCCCAAACTGGGGTATGAGCAAAGGCAGCTCTTCTGGCCTAAGGGAAGGTGCAGGAGTGATGAGCATGACTGGGGGACCAAGGGCTGAGGACTGACTGTGTTTGCCCTGTTCCATTCCAGCCTGTTCAGCTGGAGAGCTGATGAAGCACATTGGTCTCAGGACAGAAAAAGGACCTGGCAAGGGGCTAGTTAATGCAAAAAGCACCAAGGACTGAGCCTGGAATATAAAAGACAAGTTAGAAATGGAAAACTCCCCAAAAGCTTGTCTTGTGTACTCCAAGCTGCCCGGTGCATCGTTCCTTCTCTCATCCCTGGCACAGACTCCTTGGGAAGCAGGGCTTTTTCCCCTGGAGCACACTGGCAGGGCAAGGTGGTCTTGGAGGCCAAAGCTGTAATGGCTGGGCCTGAGAGGAAGGTGGGTTTGGAAAGAGAAATGCTGCTAAAGCAATTGAGTGAGCTCATGATGAGGTGGCTGTAATGCTTTAAGCTCCTGTGTTCCCTGTCTACCATCTCCTGTTTGTACAGCCCTTACCCAGAGGAAGGGAATTGTCCAGGCTGAGCCCCTGGAGGTGATGGTGATGCCTGGAATCCCAGCCCAGCCTGGGAAACCATGAGCAGCAGCCTTGGGCACACAGATCCTGGCCTGTGTGCTCGCACAGAGCTTTGGAAGAGGAGGTACAGATAAACACTGGCCATAAGCATGCACTGGAGTATTTTTCTCTAAGTTTGACTGGAAGCTGACTAAGTTATGGAACAAGAACTTCTCTTTCAAAACCTGCTTTGCAGCTTCCAAATAGCTCTGTGTAACCTGGGGCTGCAGTGGCCTTCTGTGACTATTATTATCTTATTATCATGTTATTGTCAGACCCTCAACTCAGAGCAGCTTTGATTGGGACAGCAAGCTCAGTTAGTTAATCATAGGTTCCTTGATAACCTTGAATTCTGTGTGTCTCCTCATGACTTTTTGTTCATGAGCACATTGAAGACTATTTTGTGATCTGGAATAAGAGTTCTTTTTTCAACAACTACATGAGAGCTGTCTTGAAAATTCTGATGAAATTTTGCTTATGATTGCTTGTGTTAGTTGTGGCTATAAGACAGAAAATGTGCATTTGGGGAGCGAATGTGTAATTAATGTTCATATAATTAATACTGAAGGGACTAGTAAGTGGGCCAGTTCTAAAATTCTGCTGGTTTGAAAGTAAAGAATTGGAGATACATGTTTGTGTGTTAAATTGACTTCTATTTACAGACAGGAGGCAATGCACTTTGGTTCAAACACTAAAAGTTGTCTCTGTGAGCTGTTTCTGTGCTGTCTTGACCAGGATTTTGCAGGATACCAATTCTGCACAAATATTCAGTGAAACTGCAGTGCTCTTTACAGTAGTCTTCTGTACAGGCTTTCAACCAGAAAATGATTCTGTCTGGGGGAACATGTACATTATCTCTGGTTTTAAGTCTATCACTTGCAGCTACATGTCCTAGAAATAGTTAGCTAGTTCAGGGGGTTAACTCCCAATTCCAGGATAGATTATCCAGCTCTCTTTAAGGTAAAATCAGAGAAGAATGTCTAGATATTTGCATTATTTGTTGGTTGAGGAGAAGTTTTAAAATAATTGAAGGGGTTTTTACTAATCAGAAGTGTTTCACAAAAGTGTTCCCATTTCCTTTTTATAAGGTTAGGAAATTTGTAATCCAAGTTAAACTGTCTGTTCCTCTGGAAGCAGGAAGCTTGTTTCCCCAGACATGTTAATGTAAGGAAACCTTTAGTTATTCTGTCAGTACCTTGTGCTCATCTGCTATAAAATTACATATTCAAGTGTACGATTTAATGAATTTCCACACAGCCCTGGAAATTCGTTGCGGAATTCCCCGACTGCCGCGATCTCGGCAGGATTTCCCAGCTCCTGGGGCTGCCGGTGCCAGGAGAGGGCACCAGACATCAGTGCCAGCGCCTGGGTCCTGCTCTGGCTCCGCAGGGGCGGCCGCTGCTCCCGGGTACCTTCCCTGTAATTCTGATCCTCTGTTAATGGAAAATAAATGTCTACAGAGACATGTCACAGTGGAGCCTTAATTATTGTACCTGGAGAATACTTACAGCTGACTTTTTTCCCCCACCTATATAGAAACACATTAATAATATTTAGGATGAAATACAAAATTTGACTGCCCCTAGTTTCTTCTAATTCTTTGGAATGAACTATTAGCTCCTATTATTGGCTACACTTCCACTCTTGAGAAGCTTTAACTAACTGAATGTATCAGGATTTCATAACATGGTTATCATCCATTTTCTGATTTACTCTGATCCTGTGCCTTTATGGATCCTTTGACTCTCTTGACTTCACTGGGAATTGAGGCTAGCCAGCTCTTCAAAGAGTTGGCCTCACAGTTAATTTGCATGCTGAAATTGGCATTGATATTAAATTACAAAAGATGTTGTCTTGGTGAGACCTGCAAAAGTTCCTGCACCGTGAGCAGAGCTCTGATTCAGCTGCAGGACTGAGATCTGACTTTAGGAGCTGATGTAAAAACACATTTATGTAGACACTCTTATTCAGAGCTTTCTGAATAAGAAACTGATTGCCAGCTGCCAAAATTTCCCATTGGACGTGTTTTTCTTTTTCTAAATACTTAGTTTGAAATTCTGTTTTAACCAATATATTACCTTCTTCATGACTTTGGGTGCAACCTGTGTCTAAGCTGCTTGTTTTGCTTCCTGGCTAGCACCCTTCAGACAGGTGTCACAGAGGGGTCTGAGTATTCCAGAAACTTCCAGAGACTGGTTAGTCATTCCCTTGGGGGTGGACAAGGTTGTTGACTGCCTGAATAAAACTTCCATGGTATTAAACCAAGTCTAGGGAGCAGCCCAGTGCAGGCTGATGAAGGGTGGCTTGAAAACCTTCTTTTGCTCTCTCTGTCCTCGAGCAGGTGTGGAAAGGGGAGTACAGGTGCTGGGAGAAACCCTTGTTGGAGCACCTGAAGCTGGGCTGAGACCAGCCCCTGGCCAGGCAGGAACTTTTGGTACCTGCAAAGCTTCACTCTCCTGTCCTCAGAGTAAGTCTGTCTTTTGTTGGGTTTTTCTTACTGCTTCAAGTAGTGGCACAACATCTATTAATGGGTTTCTGTAAAGGTTTTTGTACCAGCAGGATTATTTTCATATTCTTTGCTTTGCTTTTGTCCAAATTAGGTGAAGGAGTTTCAAGCTGTTGGATAGTTATTCCCAAAACTAAGAGTGTGTATCAGGCTTAATTCTTATTCTTGAAAGCACCAAGCAACTGAAAGGAAAACTCCACCCCACAAACTCTATTTTTGCTAGCTTGGGAGCCAAAAGCAATGGCACCATTGCCCCAGCCCTTGCTGTGAGCATCTTTTTCAGTCTAAAACAGAGGAGTGTGCACTTGCCCTTCCATCCTGATATATTAAAGCTGCCTTTGTTTTCTGTCCTTAAACTAACAGGTACTCCCTGACAGCTTCCCTGTCTTGTCCCCTCCCCAGCCTCTTCTGTGATCTGGAATTTGTGCAGCAGCTTCAGCTAGCAAAGGCTGAGCAACAGCATTGCCATGGGTCTTCTTGCACAGAACTAATAAAGTATTCCTGGCCACAAGTTGTATGAAATACTGCAGAGCACCTGCAGAAGGGAATTAAGTTACCCCTCCTGAATTGAGGTTCTTCAATTAATCTTTACACTAGGCACATACATCAATAGCACATAGTTCATACAGGGTGACAACAATGCTAAGAAATGATAAGAAAATTAGGACTGAAGCTGGACTGAATTTTTATAAAGAGGCATAAAGCCAGGCATGAATATTTACTTGTTTTCTTTTGCATTGTGCCTGCCCTTGGCCCAAGTTTTGAAAGTCTCCAGGAGACCTGAGATGGTTTTGTCAAACCCAAATCTCAGCTTTTGTCAAAGAGTTTGAGAAGGATTTTTGTTCCCTGTCACCTGTCTCAATTTTCTGAAACAACTCCTGGTGAGGGGCTGGGGGCACAAGCCCTGTGCGGAAGGGCTGAGGGAGCTGGGGGTGTTCAGCCTGGAGAAAAGGAGACTCAGAGGTGCCCTCATCACTCTCTACAATTGCCTGAAAGGTGGCTGTAGTCAGGTGGGGTTGGTCTCTGTCTCCAGGCAGCACTGACAGAATGAGAGGGCAGAGTTTCAAGCTGTGTCAAGGGAAATATAGGTTAGATATTAGGAAAGAGTTTTTCACTGTAAGAGTGGTAAAGTACTGGAGTGGTCTGCCTGGGGAGGTGGTGCAGTCACCCTCCCTGGCTGTGTTTAAGAACAGACTGGATGTGGCACTGGTGCCATGATCTAGTTGAGGTATTAGGGAACAGGTTGGACTCGATCTTGAAGGTCTCTTCCAACCTAGACATTCTGTGATTGTGTGATTCTTTCATAATATTATCCTGGCTTTTATTAGCCACGAGATCCTGAAGGTGCCAAATGCTAATCCTGACTCTGGTTCCAATCTTCATCTTCAGGGCTGAAGCACTGCAGGAGGTGCAAATGTGTGGTACTGCAGGCTCTGGGGGTCTTGACTGAGTGTAAAACCAGTAGTGAGGGAAGAACTGTGGCATTTAATGTTGATAGATGCAAGACTGAACAGGATGTCTGTGTTCAGCAGAGGCTTTGCACTCCCTGCTTAGAGTGCCAAAATTAAGATTTTCATTCACCTGGCTGTTTTCCTTACTGCAGATATTAGGCAAGAGCCCTTTCTATCCATTTAAGGGTAAGGATGGCATCTGGCCATGCCGCTGCAGAGGGCACAGTCACACCTGGGGTGACACCCTGAGGTATTCTGAAAGAAGTTAGTGGCCTTGCTCATAAGTATAAGGGCTCTCCTCAATTTTTCTGCCCAGCCCTTGAGCTGCTGAAGGGCTGGTGCTCAGCTTTAGCTGGGTCTGCTCTCCTAGGTAAGCCTTGTCTTGACTTTTGGGCAGGTTTTAACCTGAAATACTCCAAGTGACTGCCTTATGCCAGCTGCCACTTCAGGGTGACAGTGGGATTGTGCTGAGTAGTTGGGAGGAAGGTAAATCGATGGGAGTGCCTTCCCTGCTTGTGTGTCCAGATTATCTAGGATCACCTCACCTGCTCGGCTCTATTGCTGTTTTAGAGGGTACAGGTTTAGGAGGGGTTCATTACCCACCCCTTAACCTTCCTGCACCAGCAGAGCCTGGTGTGATGAGGAAAGAGCTTGGCAGTTCCTTGCAGGTGAACAGCCGAGCACAAGGGCAGCAAATCAAAGTAGATGCAACCTGACCTGCAAGGGCTGATGCTCCAGTCCCAGTGCAGCTGGCTGCAGCCTTAGCATGAAGTCACATTGTGCCTTCTGCATGTTGGGGTTTGAAGAATATGTGTAACTCATTGGGGTTTGTCTGTCCTTTTAAATAAACTTCCTGTGCTTTCAGGCTTTGTGGCAGAATTCATTCCTCATTGACTTCATGAAGGCGTCACTGTTAAAATGGCCATATGTTGTCTGATTATCCAGACTACCTATGCAACTCCCACATGTTTTCTTCCAGCCTGGTTGCTTATTATTCTTCCCTCTGCTGGGCTAATAATGCCACCTTAATGCCCATATTAATCTTTTTTTCCTCTGCAAGTGTCACTGTTCCCTATTCTCACTTTTTTTTTCATGTGAAATGCTCCATTAAGTCCTTCCTTTCACCATCAAAATCCTTTCTCAAACACTTGTTTTTGCCAGCAATGCTGAATCCACGTTCCCCCTTTATGCCCAGGTGCAGGTGGGATGGCACGTGGGTCAAACCATGGCAGTGTCACTGAGAAGCACCAGAACTGCCTCTCCTGCTCTTGGCTGTCCCTAGGGCTGTGTTCCCACTAGAGGCTTCCTCTGTGTGCCTGTTCCCTTGGCTGCTGTGCTGTGGCACTGCTGCTGTGCTCCCTGGAGCACCCCAGCCCTGGGGGGAGAGAGGGTCACTGACTGCAGTGGGTTGTGTCACCGGGGTGCAGGTGGTGCAAAGCAGCTGCAGAGCAAGGGCACTTCTGCTGCGTGGTTTGGTGTCAAAGTACCTTGTTTGGACACCAGGAGCTTGTTTGAAACTGAGGTTTTGACAGGGTGGGGAGTGGCTGGTAAACAGAGAAAGTTGTGAAGCTGGTGGTTGATACAGCTCATGATGCTTCATGGGCACTTGAGAATGTTATCTTGATTGCAAGCTCCCCAGGGGAAGCTGTGACTGAGCTAAATCAGCATCCCTGAGCACTGTCCTGGTAAACCAGTGCCCAGGCTTTGCCTTGTCTGCATGTGATTGCACTGACCCAGTGCTGCTCTGTGCCAGGAGGGCTCTTCCCCCTCTGTCAGTGCAGGGTGAGTTCCTGGGCAGCCACAGCCCAGGGACAGCTGCCTGAAGGCAGGGCTGTGGTGAGGGGCAGCTGGGGCTATTTTCAGACCAATATTGTCTGCACTGTCACTTTTGTCCTTGAGAGCCCGACTGAGAAGCCAATTTTTCTGCAGTTGGTTGAAAATCACGTTGCATCAAACAAATAAATGTTCTGGCTGTGCTTATTGCTGTCCTGGGGGGAGGGAAGTCAATTAGGCAGCACTGAAATAAATGCAGACTGGTGTGGCCAATGTGGCATGAAACAAGAGCCACCCAAGGTATGTCTGAGTTCACCAGCACTGTCACCCACGTAGCACTGGAGGCAGTGGCATTCGAGGTGGGGATGGACAGGCTAATGCTGCAGTCTGTGCTCATCCAAAGGCAGATTCCAGGTCCAGCCCAGGGCAGGCAGCTCTGCCAGTCCAGTTCAGAAGGCAGGCCTGCAGCGTGCATGCAGGCTTGCTCCAAGAGTATTTTAAGTATGTTGCCCTCGGTTTTAGTTTCATGGATAATTTTAGAAAGCATATGCCTGGGTCTCTAATTTCCAAATCACTGCTGCTGTTCCATGTCTGTTCTTTCGTGACAAAATTTTCTCATCATCACCAGTGACACTCAATACTTTTGCTCCAATGTTGCTACTTTTAGTTCCTTGGAAAGCAGAGGAGCTTGCTCTGCTGACTGATGCCCCCATGGTGGGGGAGGAGGCAGTGGGAGCAGAGGCACTTTGGTGTCACTTTTTTGCCTCTTTTGTTATGGAATGGCAATGCCCATACTTCAGCACAGGATACTAAAGGAGTGGTGGAAACATCAAAAATGTTGAGTTCAAACCTAAAAGTCTGCCAGTGTATTTTTTAGATGTGTGGTGGACAAATGCAACCTGATGTATTGGTGTCCTTTATTTGCTCACAATCCATGTGCAGATGTTGAGTTCCTCTGTCTCCCCTTCAGCCCCACTTGCATCAGTGTTGACACCACCTCTGTTTCCATAGCAACTGGAACATCTGTGTGTGTGTGTGGGTGTAGCTGGGCTGTCCAGGTGACAGTCTGGGCCCCTGGGATGCCCTGTCAGGCAGCCTGGGCCTGCTGGGAAGCACTGCTTCAGCTTCTTTGTGCTGCAGGGGTTTAAAGAAGATTATTTGCACAGTCAGAGATGGAGCTGCACCTTCAGTTAAGTGGTCTATTGCACCTTCTTGTAAACCTCATCAGGCTGTAAGTACTGGGGACTAAAACTTTCCAGCTGGCATATCTGCACCCAGCCAGATGTTCTTGGGAAGCTTCAGCAACAATGGCACCTGTATTCATATACTGTTTATTTTATAAACTGTTCTTTATAAAGGTTTAAGACTATTGGGCTGCAGACCAAGCTTTACAATGCAGAATGTTTTGGTTTAATGGGATGGCCTCTGCTTCTGTGGGGAACAGCCATCCAAACATGACAGAGTGGAAGGTCTTAACATGCTTTGCAGCCTTGCAGACTGAAATGATTTGGTTTGGTAGCTGCTTGCCAGTTCATCCTGACAATGCCTGAGCTTGGCTCCTAGGGTAGGTAGCCATTTCCCCAGAAATGTGCTTTTCCACGTCCTTTTCTGTGGCCATATGGCACCCTGGAACTAGAGGATGACTGTGGCTGGTCTGCAGAAAGGATAAAAGCTAAATGGAGAGATGGGAGAAGAAAACTAGGAGTGAAGAGTCTCAAGAGTTGGACATAGAAGAGTAGCTAACTTGAAGGCAGGCCTATGAAACCGTACAAAAGCAGGTGAAATGGTGAGGCCTCAGAGGAGAAGGCAGTGTGTGGTGTGGTGGGATGAAGGTTGCCTTGTCAGCCTTTGTTGCCCCTTGAGTGCAGGATTTGGGGATGCCATTTCCAGCTGAGTGCTCACCCTTCCCTGCCCTGGCTGTGCTGAGGGAGCTCCTGCACCTTCTGCTACAAGAATCACTTCAGCCCTGAGCTGGAGTGTGTATGGGGTAAGGGGAGTCAGGAGAGGCTGGGAGCTGCAGGGAGAAGAGGTAAGATGTATGGAAGGGGAGTTTGAGCCTTGCCTTTCATCTGTGCCCACCCTGGGTTCCTGTGGACGTGAGTCAGCACCATCTGCTATTTCTCTGTCCATTATTTTTCAGTCAGTTCTGCTCAGTGCCCAGAGTCCTGGACTTCCCCTTAAGCCAGTTCTGGCTGCAAATTGTTCTGTGTCCAGACCCAAATACCATGTCAAGAGTTCTGAAAGTTGCTCTTAGCTGGCTGAGAGGAAGGTCTGGAGTGCATTCTCTTGGGTGCAGAGTCTGTTTTGTATACACAAAAAAAAGGCACCTCATCTCCCTGGTTTATTGTGAGAATTATTTGTTTGAAGTGCTTGGAAAGAAATTTTTTTCTCTTTAGTGCATGCTTTGAGCAGTGTGCAGTAAAGAGGAGCAGAAGGGTAAGTACTGGTCACAGGAGATGAAATGTAATACTGTCATTTTTTTCTGTGTCTTGAATAAGGTGGGGAACTTCTGGAGAAAAATAAGATGTGATCACATAATTAGACTGTATCATCATACAGGCTTTTCAGGAAGCAACACAAAAGCTCAGCAGATCTCTGAACTATTGAACACCTGGCTTTGCAACCTTGCTAAAGTGTTTTTAATATAGATAGGTATGGTATAATACCTCAGACTGAAATAGCTCTAGTTGCTAGGATTGACCTTTTCATTACTTGTTCAGCATCCCAGCACCAGTTAAATGTGTTACTTCTATAAAGAAGATTAAAATAGAGTGAAGAAGCCGTTTGCAGAAGGATTTTAAGTACTCATTGTTGGGGACTTCAGTACTTCTGAAAAATACTTTTCTCCTTTTTGCAAATATCATGGAGTGATGTCCTGGCATTATAGAATGATTAGGGCAGTTGATTGCAGTAACCCACACTGCACTCATTTAAGAACCTGATGAGAGCCCACACTCACACCAAAGTTTGCTGGAAACTTCTTTCATTTCATATCCTGTGGTCAGATATGTGTAAAAAGCTGTGGAGTGAGAGGTGTCCCAGCACGGGCTGTGCTGATTAGAAGAGGGTTTATGGATGTTGTGCTGCTGAGCACTCTGCCTGTGTACCAGTCATGGATGCTGGAGGAATCTTCTGAGATGGGGCAGAAGGGAGGGGTGGGCTGAGTGGAGACCACAGGGTCACAGGAAGGTCTGAAGAACAATTCATAGCAATGGGTCCCTTCTTGGGGAAGAAAAGACTGGCAGGTGGTGACTGCATCTCCAGCAACAGTCCTAAGGGAAGGAAATGCTGGAGTCATTGGGTCCTTCCTTGAATAGTCACTGTGGTCTGGGGTTGTGAAAACCCTAAAGCTTGAAAGACGATTGTTGCAAGATGAAGTTTCCACTTTTGTTTTTTAAAGTATATTGGAAGTAAGCTTTAAAAATGTCTGGTGCTTCATATGTGTAGTATGATCCTCCTTGTCATTACAGGGGAAATCTTGTAGTTTTTCAAAGAAATAATGTGAGATGATAGTATTTTAATAGCAGGGAGCTCATTATTTTCATTGTTTTCACTTGTTCCCTTTGAAATTCTGTGTTGCAGTCTGATGCAGGTCTCATTCTCAAGATGTGCCCACCATTTTCAGAGGCCCCACTCTTCCCATACCTTGATATCTCACTGCTGTTCTTGAGGCAGAATTAGCATCCTGAAATCCCCAGGAATGGGATGAATCACACCACCTACTCTTTAGTGCTCAATGACACCATCCCAGTTTGCTGTGCTCTCCAAACTGCTGCTGTGTTACCTTGAAATAATTCTCTGATTGTAGATGAGGTTACACTGGTGTAGTTCAGGGGGAATTTTGTGAAAGTCTGGAATGCAGAATTATGACAAGTAGAGAGGCCTGGTGGTGTTTGTACAGTCTCACAGTGCTTTATATCTGCAAGAGGTGTACTGGGCAGAGGGGTTTAGTCTGTGGCTTAGGCTTGGCACTGCCTGGTTAACAATTGGACTTAATGACCTTAAAGGTCTTCCCCATCTTAAATAATTCTATGATTCTGCCTGAGTGAGGACAACAGGACTCAGCTGATGAACTTCTCTGTTACGTGGGCTTGCAGTTCCCTAGGTCCTAGATTTGTGATAACAGATTTGCTACACAAAGAAGTTGATCTGTTTGCAATTCCTTCTTAATTGGGGTTTGCTAAGACAGTCGTGTATAAGCTCATTCTGGCTTTATGTGGCTATAAATAATGCTTGGCATTGTAGCTGGCACAGGAAGGACATTGCAGCAGGAAAGATGTAACACTGCTTTTCTGCCAAGATGTGATTTTTAGGAAAAACAGCAAGAACAGAACATTCAGCAGCCCTTAATTGTGACTTTAAAAAGTGCAGATGTTGGGAAGAGCTTTTGGAGGAATGTTTTTGTAATAGTTCTGCACAGTATGAGCTGCATCTGAACTACTGAAAACTTTGTGAGTTTGTGATCTAGACTCAGTTCATCTTTTACCACCACCAGTTAGATTTTTATGTCACTCTGGCACATTGGAAAGCCTTTCAGACCTCAATTTGGTTTGACCTCCAAACCTGAGTGCTGTGTGCACAGACAAGCCCCAAACATCTCACAGAGCTGGGTTGTCCTCTTCTGTCCACCAGCTGTGAAACCTGGGAATGGGAGAAGGGCTGGGGGGCCCTTATCCCCCTGCTTTCTTTTGCTGGCAAGGGCTTGCTGGAGCTTTGCATGTGGTTCAGAGGTTTCTCCCATATCTGAGGTTCCTCCTGGAATCCTGGATGTGCAGTGGGAGTAGGGCTGTTGCCAGAGCAGCTATCACATCCCTCCTCCTCAAGTGCACGAGTGAGGCTGCTGTGGCCAGCAGGGCCACCTTGGCCACCCACGGAGTTCTGTGGCAGGCAGGGGCTGGAAGGGTGCGCAGGTGACAAACCAGCACAAACCCCTGAGAGCTCAGTGTCCCCTCCTCAAGTCCCAGTGCAGGATCTCCCCAGCAAGACTGCCATGGAACAGGGAGAGGGTGAGTTTTTCAAGCCTAGCAGGAATGTGTGATATAACAGATGAGAGCTGGGGTTTACAGGCTTCAGCATCTACTGGCTAAGAATGTTGCTGGCTGTTTGAGGGAAGTTATGTAGGTCACTGAAAACACCATTTTTTGTGCTCATTTGCTTTGCTGCTACTAATATCTGAAGTTCTGGAATTCAAAACAAAATTTTTCCTAGGTTTGAAATTGTGTGGTGTGAAACTGAGCACCTGGAGAGCAGAAATTCAGTGCATCAACAGAAAGAGGGGTTTCTTTTTTTTCAGTGTAATGAATATTTATCAGTCAGCACATCTGACAGGCTTTTAGTAGTAAATATCACTTGAAACCAACTGCTGGAATCCCTGACTGTAATAACAGAAAGGAATGAATGGAAAAGGGAATTCACATTCCAAATCCTTCCAGAGTAAGTTATTAAAAATAACAAATTTGGAGTAGGACTAGCAACAGGCTTATCAGCACCTGGAGAATGATGAATTTCATGATTGCTAAAAGCTGTTTGTGCTGTTTTAAATAATGTTAGTGTCTGGCACATGCTGACCTTGGAAGTGGCCAGTAATCCCAATAAATACTGGGGGGAAGCTGACTCAGTTCCTTGGGTGTAAAAACCTGGGAATGTCAGCCCTGAACAGTTTTGACAGCTATCACATGCTACCTTCTCTGACTTTACTCCCCACTGTCTTATTTTTCTTCCTTCTGTCAACCTCATGTGGAAATTTAAGTGCAGAAATGGTAACAGATAATTTCTATGGTTTTTCAATGGAATAACTACAGATCTTATTGGAAGAAGAAAAGTCTGTCTGAAGGACTGGCTGGGAGACAGGTCTTGAGCTCAGCCCTGGGCTTGGCTCAGGACTTTTTGAGTAATCTGCAGGCAAACTGTTTAATCTGTTCCCCACCTATAAGCTCAGGCTAATAATGCTTCCTCCAGACACACAGCATGAGGGATCTGGAGGCCTTGATTTTAGCTTGGAAAGCCACTGTACTGCAGGAAAAGCAGCAAGACAAGATGAACAGATGGACCACTTTGTTTCTCAAACAGATTTTGACAGGGCAAAGCTTTAGCATTTTGGGGGACAGGAGGAATGAGGGCAAGAGCAGATGCACTCACATAATCTCCTTTTTTAGCTCCAGTCAGTTGTGGCATCAACTCTGGCTCCTTCACCTGTGCAGCTGGGGGCTCCTGCTTGAGCTGAGCCAAGTCCACTGGTTCATCACAGAGGAGTTCTTTGAAGCTGCTCCTGTGTCAGGGTGATTACACTGCAGTGCTTCCAGCTGAGATAGAGTTCAGGGACCAAAAAAGTCTGGGAATAACCACATTAATGCCTGCATCTGGTCTTGACCAGTACATGCTCTGGTTACTGTTCAGCATCCTGCAGCTACAGCATTTCATTACGTTGGAGCCAAGCTGGCCCATGCCTCAGAATGTCAGATGTGCAATTTTGGGTTTGGGAATTATGTACCTAAAAACCTTAATTTTAGGCTGTGGCTTCCTGCACTGCCTGGAAGTTCAGCAGAGTGAAAGGAGTCCTGCCCCAGGACTCTTGCAGGCTATACTACCTCTGTTTCCTGTAGGATAGAGATGCAGAATATGATTATGCATTTATATTTTGATAGTGCTAAAACCCACATGTTTAATGTCTTTGTACTTGGTGCTGTGTGAATGTATTGAAAGCAATGATCTCTGCATAAAGAGCTCTTGGTCTCAAGACAAGTCAAAATGAGAATTAAAACAGGCAACAAAACAAAAACTGATAGGGAAAAAATTAAGGAAACATTCTTACTTTGATGAGATCAATAATTGCAATATATTTGGAAATGGCACAGGTTTCCAACCTCCTCCCCTTAAAAACAGCCTGCTTCCCATAGCAAAACAGTAACAAGTGTTTGATCTATAATCTCATGCTGGTGTGGATTAGGCATGTCTGCACTGCAAGAGACTGAACAATTTCTACTTACCCAAGCCAGCTTTAAGTGAGCTCCTTTGGAGGCCATGACCAAGCAGGTGAGGACATGCAGATGGCTCTGGGATTTTGGGGAGGTGTGTGGGGTTTTGTGGGGTGAGCCTGGTGCTGCTGAGAGCTGCAGCACACACAGAGCCAGCACTGCTCTGTCCTCCTGGCCCAAAGGGCTGGTAAAGCACCTGGCCCATCACATGTGGGCTGTTGCTGCAGCAGCCTTGGGCTGAAGAGGTGCTTCTGAGATAGCCAAGAGGGCAAAGGCAATCAGAGGGAAAATTTGGGCCATGCAGAGGTTGAGGGGTGAAGTTGAAAAGCACTGGGGTGAATTGGTGAGCTGGGAAAGCTGACTTGAGCCTTCCTTGATGCTGTATGTGGGGGACTGTCAATGTTTGAAAAGGGACACAACAGCCCTGGGGCTTTCCTTTCAGACCCTCTGAGCACTTTCTTGCACTGGAAAATGTGGGAAATCAGGCACTGCTACCAACTGAGTTTTTCTGAGTGGTGTTTGCCTGTGGAATTTAATAGCAAGACTACTCCTAGTTAAGATAAAAGTGTTGTCTGTGAGAATCACTTTAATCCTCACATCCCTTAGTTCTCAGATTGTCTGTGCTTCCTTTGTAGCAATTGACGCTCATTATGTCACAAGTGCAAATTGCCACAGCATGTTTTCTGAAGTTTGGTGTAATGAGGAAAGAATTCAGATAGCTTCGATACCTCATTTTGCACTGATTGTTAGTGGGAACCAACAAAATCAGATACAGCTTTTCTGTATTAAGTGCACAAACAATCCGTGGGATCAAAACCACTGACTTCAGTCGTGTCAGATTTCATGATTAAGTCCGTGTTTCTAGGACAGAAAGCGAACTCGGCTGAGAATTTTGGAGAGCCCTGTGTTCTAAAGGGGCACTGAGATTTTGTGGGAATCCCTTCTGCGACGGTCTCCTGCTCCCAGCTCTCCTGTGGAGAAGGTACTGGGAAGGGAAACCTCTCCCAGTGCAAGATGCCGCTTAGCTCCAAAGAGCTAAGGCAGAAGCAAAGCTTTTATTTCGGTACTAGGGCTGTGTAATACTAACAGGAGTCACGAGATGGGGCTCTTTTAGCCGAATCGCCCCCAATTCTGCGTCCCTGGCTGCGGGGCAGTTGGGTGGGGAAGCGCCGTGCCCGGGAGGATGCGCTTGGCTGGGGGTGTGTGCCGGTGTCTGGGCGCTCCATCGCTCGTTTGTGCAGGTACAGCTCTGACAGAGGCTTTCCCCCGTGCAGAAGCCCAAAACAGGGATTTTTCTTGTCTCTCGCTGCCCCGTGCACAGCGCAGGGCACAGATTTCATCCTCAGCACCGTGTGTAGGGCAGGGGACATTTCCTAGGGGAAGTCTTCTGGTTCATTTGGCAGATTTCTGTCCACACAGCCAGGAAAAGGTTAAAAAGCACATTCAGCTGGTATTCAACATCTTTAAACTGTCATATCTTCTCTTTGAAATGTATAAAATGCAGCTTTAAATAAATCCTTGTTCTTCTACACTCTGTGTTCTGAGATGCAAACAGGCTGAACTTTCTCCCTAGGTATTGTGTGCCTCTAAAAAAAGGCTGAAATAAGAGATTCCTGTGACCTGAAACACCTAATTTAGGCTCTGTGGGACTCTGCCATCCAATAATCTCATTGCTCCAGAGCTCAGAAATAATTTTTTAAAATTGCATTAAAATAGCAGATGTTAAAAATATGCAGTTTGTGAGAGGGAAAGCTCCCCCCCTTCCCAAAGGCACAGAATAATAGATAACATTAATACAACATCTGAGTCTGTGCCTTTGTGCAGCTGAACATCTCATGGTATCTGGACTAAGTGATGATAAAGAAACCAAATTGAATGTGGCTTGGAAGATTTTGTCTGCATCTGTAATTCATCTCCTGATTTCTTTTTTGCTATGAGGGGAGAGGCTGTAACGAGCACCAGGCACTGCAGGTTGGATTTAGCCCTAACATGGATCCTCTGTGGGCAGAGGAGTTGCACACTGAGAATGCCCCAGGTCCCTGTTATATGTAAATTAACAGCTAATTATGCTAATTGCATTCCCAGTTAAAGTTCAGAATTGGTCAGTGCTGTTTGTTACTAAATATCAGCTCATTGAGACAAACAAGTGAAAAAAAAACTCCTCCAAACTATAGTGACTCCAAAATAAGTTGGAGCTTTGGGTTGTTTTGAAGTATGGTCATTAATCCACGAGTTGGGCAGCCACAACTTGTCCTCCATGTATAAAAAACAGAAGAGGAGGACAAGGCTGTCTCTAAAACTCTTGGAATGCAAAATACTGTGTAGAAGGGAGGTTTGGGTGAGAGGAAATGCTGCACTGAAAACAGGAGGAGACTGTGGAAACTGGAGAACTTGCTGTCTTGGCTTATAGCTTGGGACATGGGAATTCCAGGCTTCTGTCATGGGCATGAGTCATGCTGAAGTATGTGTGGTTACAGCAGAAAAAAGATGCAGACGGCTGCAGAAAATAATGTTTATCCAATGCTCACTTCAAAACGTGTTCTTTCCAGTTGTTACATTGCTCGATGTGTTAGGGCTGAGAAACCTGAACATTCTTCAGGCTTTCTTCACAGATATGTACTGATGGCTCCAGATAAGCCCAGGGTCTGAGGGGTTTCTGCAGTTGGCTGCACTTGTGAGGGAGAGACCACAGGGAAGAGCAGATTCCTGTTGTGCCAGTCCAGCCATGCCAAGGGAAATGAAGGAAGAATCCAACCTGTGGTTCTTTGTAGTGCACCTCGAGACATGGGATGTGGCAAAAATACAGATGTGCTGCATGGATGCAAGGGAGCCAGCTTCATGCCAGTATCCAGAGCACTTCTGCTTCTGTGCTGTAGCACCCAGAAGCTTCTGGAAACTAGTTAGAGTGTTTGGGATAGTGGTGAGGGTTACCCCAATAACTCAGAAGTACAGCGTTTTCATTGCACCAATCTACTTTCCCTCTTAAAATATCAATAAATGAAATGTTGTGTTTTTTATAACTTGAAGCACTAGATGTTTTCTGAAGTTCCCCTCTGACTTAATTGTGCTGTCAGGGTAAAATTTGTCTGTCATTGAAATCTTCCTTAGAAGCCTATTTTAGTCATTCTTTGCCAAGTACAAGCACATTTATCCACAGCTGCTATGATAAGTCCTAAATGAAAGTAAAACTGACACATTTGTGCTGGAAATCTGGGCTGCTCTTGTTGGATGCATGCTAAGGATCAGATGTGTAACAGCTGCTTGGTTCATGGGTTTTTCTAAAGGTGGCTTTTCAGTGAAGTAATGCACAGTTCATCTTTTAGTGTACCTGTCATTCCAAAGCTGGATGACCTCCACTGCAGGGAGAGATTCCATCTCTGAGCTGAGGGAGGGCCAAGGCAGGAACAAAGGCAGTGCATCCAAGTGCAGGTTGTTCCTGGAAGCTATATTCAGGTTGAGTTAGTAAGTGATCAGTTTTCAAATTTGATTGATTTTTCCCTCTCTAGAGAAGAGTAGGGTGTTGTTTGTGGGGTTTGGCTGCAGTCTCTGGAGAGTCCAGAGCCTGAACTGCACAAAGCCTGTCTCCCATGAGCAGAAACTGCTTGGGCAGATGTTTTGGTGCAATGAATGTGAAATGAAAATGAGGTGCTTTATAGACTGTCCCTTTGTGGTAGGGTACAGTCCTGATGGACTGGCACTGGTAAAATCACAGGACAGCTAATTCTGAGCTGAACCAAATCTGTCTTTTAGTATGCCATGAAGAGTGGTAGTGACCTCCAAATTCACTTTTGGGATGCTGATGTAGATCTACTGTGATCTCAGAATCACCTAAACCTGAGAAAGTTAAATATTGTGTTGCATTACCCTTTGAAACGAGGATGAAGACAATTCATGTTCATGTGCTCAAAAAATTGTTCTCACTAAAACATGAACTATGTTACCAGTTGCTGCCTTTTGGTATGGTAACCATTGGAATTATTCATGGACACCTAACTCAACCTGGCACAAAATACTGCATCTTTTCACAGAGAAAAATTCTCCTACTTGTTCCTGTGGAGTGTAAAAGATTTAAAATCACATTTCCTTATAGTGTTATATTTAGACTGTAGGGTGAGAAGTTATTTCAGTCCTTTAGGATTCTGGTTGTACAGAAAGCTATAGTCATGAAGTGAATTACATGCAAAAAAGATCTTGTGAATGTGACAGGTGAATGACTGTTCTTGAGTGCTTAGGTCAAGAAATGAAAATATTCTGGTTTTCATAGTGGCAGTTCTCTGCATGGTAGTTTATAGATCAAGGCTGCCCTGAGATGGGTCTGCTGTGCTGTAATTAGGACTGGAACAGAAGGGCTGCTCAATAAATAAGGTAATTCAGGTAGCCCATACAAAAGGTAGGAGGAAAGCAGCAAAATAACCTTGTTTTGCAAATAAGCTTTCTAAAATTGAGCAAGGACTCCCAAGCATAACAACGAGGATTAGAGCCATGGTCCCTCCTCACTGAGGTAGCAGTGCTGCAGCCACATTTCCAGTGCTCATCTCTTAGGGGTGTTTTCAGATGAACCCCTTGAGGGAAGTTCTTTCTGTGACTTTAGCCAGAAATAAGAGTAAATTTAGTGAATGATATGGAGCTGACTTTTTTTTTTACTTGCACTTAGCAACTTGGTTTTTGCTCCTGCAAGCTCTTCCCTGATATACTGTAGGGAGTGTTTTAGAAACTGGACCACCAGTTCTGTAGCAATTGCAATAAATCTCGTATGTAGCTTCCAAAATATACCTTCAAGGGCAATAAACCCACCCTGATGCTAAAGCCAATTACCCCAGTGTACCCAGGACAGGTTACAGGCCAGGAATTAATTGTTTAAGATCACTGACAATTTGTCCAGGCTAAAGTCCCTTTATGAAGCTTCCTGCCAAGTGGTGAGGGCCATATAGCACGTGTTCCTCCATCTGTTTAGGGCACTTGGACATCACCAGAGGTGTTTGAACATGCATGTCAGGCTTGATACCTACGAGATTTACTAGGTCTGAGCATTTCCTTTTATTTTGTTCTAATCCCAAAGTGTGTCTTGATGGTCAGTGAGACTGAAGTGCCTCAATCTGTTCAGCTTTGGCTGTCTTAGCTCCGTGTGTGTAGTACAAAATATAGCACTAGGTGAGCCCTGAGGACACTCCAATTGCTGTTTGTAATGCCACATGTAAAGGATTAGTAACAAGAGTTAATCATGAAGAATAATCTTAACAAGTAAGGAAGTTTCAGTCTTGCATCTGTAACCTATAAATGTTTCATTCTTGTCTTTTATTGTATACTTGCTATCAGGCAGTGGAATGAGAAAGGGAGGACATCAGACATTGGCTGTGTGATGTTTCCAGAAATAATAAGATGACTAAAGTAAGCATTTTTGCACTCAAGTGTTATCAAAATATCTTCCAATTAGCAGTGTGTGCAGGCTAAATTTTCTGAAGTTTTTATTGCCAATTATTTATGAAGTAAGTAGGACAAAATGTTCTTAGGAACTCCCATCTTCTCTATCCTCTCTGTAGGCTTGCATTCTTGCCTCTTTGCATTTTTTTCTTCTTGCTCCTAGAAACAGGAGGCATTTTCTGAGGTATCCAGCACGAGTTTTAAAAACTGAAGCCAGGCTCCCCTAAGGAAAATTCCCACCCAGAGTTAGTCCAGCTGCACTTGCTTTAGAAACCAGGACACTGTTTTTCTCAGGAAGGCAGGACAACATTGCCAAGGATATTTTCAATCCTTAAAAAAAGATTTACTGTGGCTCCAGTAAGCAAACACATGGTTACAGCATGGTTACATTTGTCTCAAGGCAAATTGAAGTGAAGGGGACACTGCAAGCATAAAACCAAGAACTATAAAACCTATTTCTGAAAATGAGTGGTAAAGTGAGAAGGGAGTCACTTACAAATTACCAAAGAATAGCTTACAAATTCCAGAGAATTTGAAATTAAGTGAAAGCTAAATAAATCTAAATGCAGAAGCTATTGTGTTTTACACCAGGTGAGGAATTTGTCTTGATATCAAATTATTGTGTACTTCATATGAAAGCAACCAAATGACATTAACCTTTAGGATGTTAATAATTTCCTTGGATCTATGAGAGTTTTAAGCTATCAGGAGTGTGATCCCTAAGAGAAGTTTACCATTTTCAGGTAATTGGCATCTCCAGAGGAATATTAAAATATCATTTTGGAAACAGTTCCATTTTGGTTGTGTTATCAGTGTTGTCAGAGCACCAAAAGAGCTTGCAGCACAACCAACTATCAAATTCCCATTAGTGTTCCAGTTCAGAAAGCTGCTTCCAGTTCCAAGCCTGCATGCAGCTATCTGTTCTGCTCCAGCACCTGAGAACCTGCTGCTGCCCTGTGGTGAGCAAATGCACCTGAGCCTGGAGCTTAAAGCAGGGTTGTGCTGTGACTCCTGGACTCCCTTTGGCTCTAAATCCTCAAAAGCCAGGGGAGTTCTCTGCAGAGGCATCTGTAACCATGCACTAGGGCACAAATCCACAGAAGAACGTAGGTTTTGAGTAAGTGAATAGACTTTTGTGTGATTTGATTAATTCCACATCAGTTCCTGCATGACACTGGAGTCTAACAAACAGAAGCAATGTGGAATAGTGAAGCTCTCTGTGAGGTGATGCTCCTGCATTGTTGACACAGCAGGTGAACCCCAAAGTGCTCTGCAAGCTGAGAGCATTACAGATAACAGGCTTATCAAGGAAGGCTGAAGGCACTGCACTGTCTCCACTTTTGACTCAGCTCGTCAGTATTGTTTTTATCTTTATTCTGATGGAGGTGCTTCCTGAGTTTGATGCCTTTCTCCCACCCTTACATTACCATCTATTCCCCAGCCACTGCTGATATTTATGTTAAAGGCCTGATAGCCACCAGGAGAATTTGAGGGTTTTGATATGTCAGAGAAAAATATTTTCTGTCCTGAAATGATAAATAGGTGGGTTGTAGTTTCTTGGCTGAAAGATCTGACTCACAGGCTTGGCTCTCTCCCAGGATTACAGCATCCTAAATCAGGATCCCACTGAGTCAGGTGGTCTCTGCAAGCCAGATCTGTTTCAGCCCTTCTGATTCCTTTAATACAGCAACAAGCTCTCAGTATCTGAGAGGGCTTTCAAGATGTGACTCACACATGCACCTTTGGGATTTTTAATACTGGCTTTTACTGGCCAGTCTCCTGAGAAGAAAATACTGAAAGGTTTTCCCTTTGGTTTGTGGAAAAAAAAGTCTGTGGGCGAAAGTTAGTGAGTAATGTGCTCTTGATACACCTTTAAAAACGATGTTATCTGTCAGTAGTAAAGTGTTTATCTGATAATGACAGTATCTACTTGAATGTATGGAAAGTGTCTTAGACCTGTTACATGACCAGGCTTAGGCCTTCATTTTTATGTAAATTATCACCATTAAAACACTTAGAAGGGCAGGAGGGTATGAGGTGGGACCCTGTTCTCCATAAACTTTGTGTAAGGTCATTTATGCTTCAGAATGAATAGAAAATTACTGTGAGGTGTTTCTTGTGGGAAACATGAAGGATTTTGAGTGTCCCAAAGAGAACACCATTTCCTTCCAGTAGGAGAGCTTTAATTTGAACCCACCAGATGATACCAGGAAACAGAACTTGTAGGTATGTACAGCTTAACAACTGGGCCTGAGCCCTTCTGGAGGTGGGGGGAGAAATGAGATGGGCTGTGCACGTGCTGAGAAGTGAGACCATAACAAAACCAGGCCTTTGGAGGCCTCTAGCAGTGACCCCAAGCTCTGATCTCAGCAGTTGTGGTGTTTTGTGCCGTGTCCAGTGCCCTCCTGCCAAGTCTCTCCTTTTCCCCGTGGTGCCCTGAGGCTTGTGGCTCTGGCCATGCCCTGTGGGACCATGCCAAGCCCTGGTGTTACTCGGGGCTTGCTCTGGGCAATCCCAGTGTTGATGTGCCACGTGCCTTGGAAAATGCATTCCCAGAAGTTGCTCCGGTGAAATTTGAAAGGGGAGTTGTGGATAGAAATAAGCTTTGTTTTGAAAGAGATGAGGGTTTTTGTAATTTAGTTGTATGGTTCCTAGTCTTTAAGAACTAGATACAGACCTCTAGGACTCTGGATTTTTCTTCAGAATTGGTTTTTAAGTGTTTGGAGCAAGCTGCCTAATGTACATGGCAATCTCTTGCTGCAATTTCTGAGAGTGAATAAATTGTATGAGGGACAATCTGAGACAACATTCTGCTGCAAGCTGAGGTACTGCTTAATGCATCTGCTCTGGTTTTTGGGTTATTACTGGGCTTTCTCTGTGTGCTCCAAAAACCAACAGATTCTGCTGACAAAGCACAGTTGTTCCCTGTACAACATCACAGGAGAAGCTGCCAAATAAACCTTGTGCCAACCTATTTGATGCAACCAGCTGGGGAGTCGTGTTTATTGAGCAAAAGTTATAAGCAAAATTGGGTTCCCCATAATGCTCTCCTTCTATTTAATTTCCAAGTTTAGCAGATGCATTTCCTTTAAATATGGAAGGTACCAGATGATAAAATCCTAGTTAAACTCTGAGGAGGTTTTTTATTTTTAGCGTTAGCTTCCTCTAGATCAGGGGAAACAGCACAAATGAGAATGGATGAATAACATTTTCCAACACGTTCATCATCCTTATTCTCCCTCAATGGGAGTTGCTTCCTGTCACTTTATGAAACAGCTCCTCACACTATTCCTTTTCATAATGAGTAGCCAAATTGTTGCAGGCAGTAGGCATGTTGCAGATCCACTCACTGTGAATATTCCCCACCATGGCACTTGGACCTTTTATATTTTTTCATTAATCAGCTAAATCCAAATATCATTGGCTGTTCAAATGGATTTGCTTACATTTTAGGTCAGACTCGAGAACTAAATATTTTTCTTTCAATTTGTTGGCAGTGGACAGAGGGGCTTCAGTAAAGATCAAGGGATTTGAGTGCCTGATTGACCACCTATAGTCACAATATTTTGTTTCTACCTGATGACATGCCTATAATGAGCACAAAGCTGGGTTGCTGTTGCTGTATTGTAGTGATTTTCTGTGTGGCTTATAACTGTTGCTTCATCTGCAAAGGTAATTATTTGGGGTTTTCCGTTCTTTTAAGGCCTCCTTTTTTAGGAAGGAAGCATATGCAAAGTAGAGAAGCCAAAATAATACAAATGTTCAGAAGCCCTAAGCACTATTTAGTTTTCTAGTTACCTCTAACCTTTCCTTGATAGGCTTCTGTCTTATTTGGTCACTGACACTGAGGCCTGGAAATTCAATTTTTAAGATACTGTATTCTGGTTTCTTACCTGCTTGCCTTAGGATGAATCTGGGCTCCTAACAGAGGAACTGAGTGTCTGCAGATGGGAATCCCACCTGAGATCGCTCAAGGCTGTCATATTGCTGATACCTCAGCCTGAACACTGAGTGGATGATGGAAACTTGAAGCTGTTTTTAGAGCAGATCAGCAGCCTAGAAGCATGAGTCAGCTCTGCCATGTCATGATGTTACAGGGAAGTTTCATTAAAGCAGGTTCTGGGGAGGAAGGTGGTTGTAGAAAATGGGTGGGGAACAGTGAGAAGTTTAATGAAGAGGATGGAGCAGGCTGAATGTGAGTAGGTACTTCATCATTCCATGGTATGAATGTGTGAAGAGGCCGTGTGACACAAAGTGAGCTTTGCCAGTTGGAGATCTTGCCTTTTTCTGTAATAAAATGGTTACCTGCTCCTCTGTCCTTGTGCTGATGATGTTTCTAATCATTTGTTCATCATGTGCTTATTCAGTCTGCACTAACCATTGGAGCTTTCTTCAAATAATCTCCTCTTTATCCATTAGCAAGTTGTTCTCCCTATTTATATTTTGAGTGGTATTTTACTCAGATTTGTCCCATTAGTTAGCTGATGGCTTTGAGCCAACACAGGTAATGGGGGAAGATAGGGAAACAGATTCATAAAGTCATTGGAGCAGCTAAATATGGGTAAATTCCTACCAGGGATTTGCACAGTTTAACAAATGAGGCTGTTTTTCAGTGAGGCAAATATTAGCATGTTCAGGTAGCTGTTGTAAAATCCATTCAGCATTTACTTGTATGTTTAAGCCCTTTAAATACCCCTGCAAATCTGGGCTTCATCCTTCTCGTTCCTAGAGATGTGTTTTACTTCCAGGTCAGGAGGGAATCTGTCCAGTCTTTGTGAATAACCTATATATATATAAATATATNAGTCATTTCCACCCATACACAGAGTTCATGGCTGTAAGCTATTTATCCTTCTTGTGTCCATACATGCAGATCGCAGATCTCAGTTTTTATATATAAAAACCTCAGTGTCTAAATTCAAATACCTTTGGATTACATCTGTGTCAAGCTGAGTTTGACCATGACTTGGGGCAAGAAAGATTCTGGAAGTTTTATTGGTAGCACATAAACATTACTGTTTCCTTGATCTATGTGAGAGATGTTGACGCGTACATTTTAAATTGTGGCATTTGCACTGGATTATGTGTTTTTGTTCTTTGTCAAATGTGTAGTTTTATTTTTGACTTGTAAGAAATAGGCAGTTTTTCTCTCTGTAGCCTATGTAACCTTAGTCTTGTCTAAGATAAAAGAATTTGCCACTTTTTTCCACCTTGTGGCTCATTGATTGTACTGGAATTGCACCCAAGATTAATGTCTAAAGTTTGGGACAGTTGTTTTCTTAAATTGGACTGCTGAACTTGTGGGAAATTTAAACCACTCTCAGTGTGGGAGACAGCAAAACAATTAACCCATGTGGTAGCATTCAGATTGAGATCACTGACATGATCTCATCCTGCACGTAACTTTGGGTGTTTGGCTGTCAGCAAGAAGGCTGAAGAGTAGAAGAATAGATTTGGCATCAAAAGGAGTTTGTTTTCCTCTTGCTGAGGGTTCTGCAGTGTGAAGAACCCTTCAGCTCCCTCCTTTCCCAGTACAAGCTGTGTCACAAAAGCCAGATGTGAGGAACACCAAGCCTGTTCAGAAGCCATGGGCTCATCCTGGTATCAGCTGGCACAATTTGTGCTTGGTGATCTGCCCGACTCATCAGCTGAGACATCTTGCTCCAGGGGTGCTTGTTCTGCCTGATTAGTCACAGGACAAAGAGCAATAGGGGGTACACTGTTCTTCTGTTTATTCTTAGTCTTACAGGTCTGATCACAGCTACTTTTAAAAGACCACTTTGAAGGTCCCGACTTGGTGGTGTGCTGGGCATCCAGAGATGAGCCTAGTCTCTTGGAAGTCATGAATAAGCCAGGACTGGCAGACAAGCAGAAAAATTCTTGCCAACTGAATGGCATTTGAGTGCTTCCCGTATCTACTTTCCCTGATCTCAGACCTCTGTTGCTGCTTCTTAGCCTCTTCTCTCATTCTTCAGCCACTTTTCTCTGCTGTTCTTGTGGTTGTGGTAGTCCCAAGTGGTTTTTCCTGTTAGACACTTTGTGGATTTATGTCATGATTCCTGCCCAAAGCATATGTAGGTACCTTAGAGTTTGGTTTCTGTATTAGATATTCACTGCTGCAGTTGCAGTCTGAGCAGTCATCTGTGCTGCTTGTTTGTTTTTAATTCTAGTTTTTGTTTCAAGGACTTCAGAAATAAAGGATGAGGTGGTGTTTGTATCTGACTCTCCAGGCTGACTTGTTGGAGGGAGGCACAGGGCATTTCCTTATCCATGATGAAGCCAGACTTGAGGCTGTGCACGTGTCAGAGCCCTGTGCTATCCAGGGGTTAAGGGCTGTTTAATGACTTTAGGGCACTCTGTCTCCTCATTTCTCCCACGTGTGTGGTATCCATCACCAGTGCAAGGATGGAGTGACAGGCCCTTTCCTCACGTGTGATCCTTCCAGAGCTCTGCTGCTGCTGGGTCATGTCCATGTTGTGAGCTTGCTCATCTTCACCTGGCACTCAGTACAGCTCCACTTGCTCACGCTGAGGACCTAACCCTTGCTTTTATCATCTGCCAAAGTGCTCAGGCATTGCTGGGAGTTGTTACAGATGAATCCCTTTCACTTTTTTTCTTTGGTTGTTAAATTTTATTTATGTTAGTCCTACAGGAACAGTGATGAGACCAAGGTCAGGGCACACCAACATCTGTTACCTTTCTATCTTGTCCCCTGAAGATCAGATTCATTTGATGTCTCCCCCACCCTCCTCCAATTGTACAGTTTAAAGCTGGTTTGTGCTGTCAGCAGCTAATTAATGGAATTTTTCACTGAGAATAGCAGCAACCCATCTGGGTTGCAGACCCTGTAACCCTGTAGCTGAAGTATTGGACAACTTTACAGATAGCTTTACAAAGCTGCTTTCTATCTGTTTGGTAAAGAAATGGGGCTGCCAGGGAGAGGGTCCATTGCAATGCATTTTAACTTCAGCAGGTAGCAAAGTGTGTTGAGCAATCAGTAACAGTCCTTGCCTATTCATGTGGCTATGGAATTTGTGAGCAGCTTTTGAAGTTCAGGTTCTTCACACTGCACTCAACCCAGCACAAAGTGCTCTGAATCGATTTCATTCACCCTGGCATGCTTGCATACACCAGGACTGTGAAACTCCTGGACAGTGGTTCGTGTCCCTGCTGTTTTTTGGGATGGGAAGTCATCAGTGTCACTGAGGGGAGCCCTCCTGCTGTTGTGGCCACAGCAGAAGTATGTGCTCCCAGCTCAGTGCTGAACGCAGCTTGTGCAGAGCAGCCGTGGTGCCAGGAGCTCTGAGGAGCCTCTTGCCATGCAGGTGGTCACCAGGGTCTGCAGGAGCTGCCCCAGAGTGCTTGGCCCAAGGGCTTCTGCTGAATTTCCACTGCCAGCCACATCCAGTCCAGTCAAGCTAGAGAAAACTCAAGCTGCCTTAGCAGTTCTGTGAGTTCTTGCTGGGCAGCAGGCAGGAGGGCTGTGGTCAGACCCTGAAGCCCAGAGCCATCCCATTTCCCTGTGTTCAGTGGGGTGCTCTAACCAAGGGAGCCCTCAGACATGCATTAAACATCACAGCATAGAGGTTCTCAGAATGAGTGCAGCAATCACAGTGTGATTGAAGAAAAAAGACAAACTTTAAACGGTCTTTGCGTTATTTGAAAAATTAAAAAATAATCTTATATCTACTTATTTTGCACTCTGTTTTTACCTGAAAGTAGCCTGTGCAAGGTATGATGTGGAACTCTTCTTGTAAGTGAAATTAGGACCTATGGAAAGTCCACTGTCTTGATAAAGGGGGCAAGGAGTAAGTGCTACACTACATGGAGAAGCAATTCATGTTTGTCTCAGTTCTTCAGACAACCTCATAGAAACTCAGTGCCTTCTTGCTAGAAAAATTGACTCTCTTCTTCACTTTCATCTGTTTTGATGCATTCTAATATAAAGGATTAATTTGAAAAGACATTCAAAGCTCACCTGGATGTGTTCCTGTGCTCCAGGTGACCTTGCCTTGGCAGGGGGATGGACTGGATAATCACCAGGGTCCCTTCCAACCCTAATGATTCTGTGACTCTGTGAGATAGCTCAACATTTCTGGAAACTCTCTTTAGACAAACTTTGAAAGGAATGGATGTCTCCAAAAGCACATTATTTCACCCTTCCATTTGCAGGGCTGAGCATCTTTCTCACACTGGACAGTGACATAGTAAGTCAGATGTGTAACATGGAGGTTTTATGGCCTAAAAATATGTGGCTGGAGGCATTTTATTCATATTTTTAAATGACCACAGAGGCCCAGAGAGACCTTCAGTGTGGTGATCTGTAGCAGAACTGAAAAACAAGATGAACTTCAACCTGTTCCTGCTCCTAGAAGTTTCAAGTACTTTACACTTAACATTAGATATCCATAGGAAATGTTTAGGTATGAGTTGCAGTCCTTGCAGACGCTGCCTCTGTGAAACAGCCTGTGCCTTTCTCCAAGCACAATCCACATAACATGGCAGCAGTTCAGCCCTAGAGGAAAGTTTGCAGTCAGGCTGCTGATAGAATGTCCTTTCCTTACAACAGAAAAGGAGAACAGTTTCCCAGGGCATGGCGCCCAACGCACTTCATGTATGAACCAATTTTAGATCATAAAACAAATTTTTTGTTTAAATTAATCATTAGGACCAGCAGTCCCGTTAGTGACTAAACAGTTCTCTGTATTTTGCAGAAGGGGGGTTGGTTTTAGGCTTTCTTGTACAGCTACAGACTTCCTAGAAGCTGGTTTTGTGGGTTATCTTACTGATGCTTATCATGTGGGTGTTACTGATTATCTGAGATGAGTTCAGAGCCCCTTTGTCTCAGGCATTGAACTGAGGGCAGGAGTTAAGCTTGTGCTGCACAGTTTAGTGAGAAAGAGCAGGGTGATAAGAACTGTTACCTGTCAATCTCAGTTCACAAACAGGTAAAAAGTCCCACAGAACTGAAGGCAGTGATGCTTTGTGAGGACACCTGGCCTTCTATAACTACCAAAGTTCTCATTAAGGTCTGTGTAGATTTGATTTAAGAGTTAAATGAAAACAACATTTTAATGTATGTCATAGCAGAAGATGCTCTTCTGCCCTTATCTATTCCTTGATTCTCTCTTCCTCAAGGCTGTTGCTGTGCCACAAACTGAATGCAGATCTCATACATTCCAGGCTTGGATGTTAGTTCTGGTACTTCAGTTTTGTGTCTTGGCAGATGAGGCTGATGCTCTTCAGCTGAAACAGTTGGCAGTGACAGCTAATGGTGATTAACTTCAGCTGATGAATTAGAGAATGTCCTACCAAAAAACAATTAAAAGGGATTTTTTTTTTTTCCCCCCCAGATTATTCTAAGGCTCTTGTTTAGGCCATATTGTGGAAGTTCTGTTCATTTAGGATGAATTTCCAGATCATTCTTATCTCTTCTGAGCCACAGTTGGACTATGTTGACACTGCCTCCCCAGACACTCCTCACTTACACAAATGTATTTCTTTGTTTTGGTCTTGCTACTGATTCTTTGCTGCTGAAATGAATTGCAGCTGCTTTGCCTCCTTTGTGAACTATGATCTGCCTTCCCTTGTGCCATCATTCTAGTGGAAGAAATATTTAAACTGCTCAGACTTGTTTTGTTATGTCTCTGAGGCATTTTTATATGTACCACCTCTTACTATGGCTCAACATGAGGGGAAGCTTGGAGTCTTCAATTTTTGCTCACTGGGACAAGCTGGATTCTTCCCTTTTGGCTTCAGGCCCTTACCCTGCACTTTGGTTTTGGATCACATCAACTAAGCAGCCATTTTAAGGACCTTCCAGCTACCATGGATTCAAGCCATTTCTCTTTGCTAGCCCTACTGCTTTTTCCTATACTTTCACCTGTGTTCATCCTAATTTTTCTGGTAGAAGGCAGAAAGTAACACAAGTATGCTGAAAGCTATACTTTCCTTTCTGATAACTCCCCCTTGCTCTGCCTGCTTCTCTGTCCTTTGACAAAACAAGTGCTTAAAAAATCAGTCTCATAGTAAATAAAGACCAGGATATCTTGGTAGTCCTTCACTATCTGTATGTATTGCGGTGATGGTGGGAGATTTTCCCAAGGGTTTTTACTTTGCTTCTTATTTGATTTTTTTTTTTCCATGGTGAGCTTTGGATCCACTGATCATGAGTGACTTTCAGCCCACAAAAACACAGCACAGTGAGCACAATGTACCCTGCTTGACTTTCAGCTCATATTTTTACCCTCCCCACTGTGACACACACATCTTATTCTTTGCCAAACAAAAAACATTTTGCACTTAAGATGAAAATAAGTGAAATGGCAATGGCAGAATGCCCAAACTTGCTGTTTCTGCTTTTTGTGCAGTAACAGTGCACAGTGGCATTTTGGAGTCTGATGGGAACAATAGCAAAGCTCTGTGCAGGAGAAATGCATGTGGCTAAGTGATCAAAGAGGAAAGAAACTGATTATGCAAACATGGAACAAATATAAAGGGGATGTTTTTTATTACAAGGTCAAAGTAATTAAATGCTCTGTTAGAACAGCCTTTGTCATTCACTTAAGTAATAGCTAATCACTCAGATTCATCTTTAGTGTCCTCTCTGCCTGCTGCTTTAAGGTGACTTATGAGCAGTGAGGCATCTCTTTATTTAAAGCATTTCTGGCAACATGGTTGTTGCCAAGTCTTTTGCCTGCAGGTTCTTCCAGCTGTCCTTAGAGCACCTCGGTGGCTCCACTCCTGGAGCACAGAAAGCTCTGGGGTTAGAAGCCCTGATGTGGGCCCCATTCCCGAATGGTGACACGCAGCACTGCCCTTCCTTCATTTTGGGGGTCTTGCCTTGGAAAAATGGGGAAGCAACGTGTACATGACAAAAAGCTGTCGCTGAGCTGTGCAGAGCTGCGGCAGGGGTGTGGGGTGGTGTGGGCCCCGCTGTCCGTGGCGGGCCTCCCGCTGTCTGTGGGCCCACCATCTCCGTGGGGGAATGACCAGGGCAGGAGCCTGGCTCCTTTTAATGCCTTTATTAAAAGATCAGCTCAGAACGGGGGCCAGAGGGGTCGCCCACAGCGCCGCTGCTCCCAGGGCCGGCGCGGAGGAGGAGAGAGACTTCAGCTCTGTCACACGCACGGCAGAGCTGGGGCTGCCGCCCTCACGGGAATCCATAGAAAGACATGGCTTGGCTCAAAGTCTAGGGTTTTTGTTCTAGCTAACTTCCGTGGTTATGGTGAGATGGTAAAAATCTTCAGGTGTTTTAAGAGACAACTGCTCATTGTTCTTCATCTAAGGGTGTTCAGATCTTTCAATTTGGTGCTGGCTCATTGTTTCAGGAGCTTGTTTTGCTGCTCTGTATGAACTGTCTCTTAATTTGCATACGGGCCGACATCACTCCTCCCCCTTTCAAGTCCCGGTCGCCATTTTGGGAAGCAGCAGAGGTGATTCCCAACGGAAAAACGGTTGTTGACAACATTATCTTATTAACTTTACAGTCATTAATAACAAGTAACTTAATTTGTTAACTTTACAACTTAATAACAGGTAACTTATTACCTTTACAACTTAGGTGTTGAGATTTCTTAGTGTTTTATTTGTAACACGTGGCGGGCCCTGCTCTTGTTGGGCCGCCCTGCCAGGCGTGGTGCTGAGGGCAGTGGCAGCACCAGCTCTCCTCTGGAAAATGCCCGCTTTCCTCCCAAGAGGGCCTTTTCCCTCTGACTGAGGCCTGCGATGGCCAGGGCCAGTCGTGAGGCAGGACTGAGCTCATCTGAGGGAATATTGCTAGAAATGGTCTGTGCTTGCATTCCAACCCCCCAGCACATGAGTGTGGGGCAGATGGGCAGGCAGCCTTTGTCTACCACTGCAGTGGAACTGAACGTGTCGGGGGCACTGGACAGCCACCCGTCCTTCTGTCCAAAAGTCTCCTCAGTTATTACTTCTGTCTTATACAGGAGCAGATTGTTCTTGTTTCTGGAGGACTGGCATGAGCGTGTGAAGAAATTGAATGAAAGGATTTTGAGTTTGTCAGGGACTGGCCTTTAAAGTAAGTGTAGAGACTAAACTGTACAGAGATGGGAGCTGTCTTCAGAGCTCTCTGAATTACAGAACTGCCTTCACAAATAATTTACACAGAGGGACTTGAGGAGGCAGACTGGTCCAAACTCAGGTGTACAAGCATTCCTACCATGCTAACTCAGGTTATTCAGGGGTACCCATGCAGTCTTTCTGGGATGTGGGATGATCACATCTTTGGTTTAGTTTATTTCCACCAATATTTCTCATGATTCAAAAATCAGGTGTGATGAACTTCAACTGTAGTCTCATTTTCAAAGCTGGAAATTTAAAATAACCCAAAACAACTTGAAAAGAACTTCTGTTAAATACTTCCCTCTTCAAATGAAAGTTTAGGATATAATACAGAAAATAAGTGGGTTTGAACTGAAGAAACTTCAGGTTCTGGTTTCTTCTGCAAGCAAAATAATTTGCTAAAACTAACAAAAGGCTTTCACCAAACCACCATAGCATTTGTTAGGAGAGGTTTAATAACTCAAAAGTAAAAAACCCTCTTACCCCACTGCAATCCTCTTCAGTGTTTATCTTGAAGTTCATGAGAGTCTTGCTATGTGAAGTAGCAGTAAATCTGAGTTGCTTTTATCTTACATGACAAAACTAAACCACGATCTTATACTCCAATGCAATGATCTTCTTCCAATCTGCCTTTCAACAGCTTTCTGTTCAAAAGGATATGCTCAGGAAAATGCTTATTTGGGGCCTTTAGCAATTCCATGTGTTGATTTATTTGAGTTTGACTCCTAGCCTATCTTTTGAAGTTACACCTTTGATTCTTTAATTTTTCTTTTTTTTTTTTTTAACTCTTAAGTGTGATCACATTCCTGTCACTTAGAACTTCAGACACTTTCATGAGATTTCTACTCCTGATGACAAAGAGGAAGCTGTCAAAACTCCAGAAACATGACTCTGGGAAATTTGGGTTTAATGGAGTTCTTTAGTTTGTCTGATACCCTGCTGCTTCTTGACAGGATACCTCTGGCTTTGAACATTAAGAAGCTTTGGTGGTAATAGTGATAAAGAACAGTTTTATCCCTTTTTTAGAGATGAACAGGGCTGAGTTTCCCTGGTATGGTGTAATTCTCCCATGGGCATTACAGTAATCCTCACGTTTGTCACTTGTCTGTGCTAGAGTGGCCTCCTTGGGGGACCCTGGCTGCACTGTGCAGTGTGGGTTTCCTGCAGAGGAGATGAACACACAGCCTTCAGCTGCTGAGCAGCTCAAGCAGGACACTCAACAGGTGGCCCAGAGTTTGGTATGAGTGTGATGCTGGTGGGGAAGAGCAGCACTTGCAGCCCACCTTCAGAGAAGCTGATTCCTTCAGTTTTAGCTTTTATATTTCTCAGATTCTGTACTGGATTGGTGTGTGACTCTGAACTTCATACAAAGTGTCAGCAGGTTCTCCTCACAGCTCAGGCACACAGAACAATCCTTTGCCAGCCCCAGAACCAAGGACACCATTGCAGCTTCAGGCCCAAAAAGTGCAAACAGCAGCAGCTGAGGAGAGCAAACTGGGAGGATGGGACTGCACAACCTGCAGCTGTAATTGGACAATTAACCCCAATATGGAAATGGACCAAAACTTATAAAAGTGTGAAAACTCAAGACCGGGTGTCCATCTTGGGTGTAGCCACAGCCAGGCTCTTGCACTGCCCAAGGTGTGTCCTGTGAAGGCCTTTTAATAAATATCTACTTTATTCCTTTAACTCTGCCTAGCCTCTGTTCCAGGCAGCCTCTCAAGGCATCAGTAGAAACTACCTTGATATCATGCAAAAAATACTGGTGTTAATTTTTTTGCTGCATTGTCCAGTGTGGGTTTCCTGCAGAGGAGATGAACACACAGCCTTCAGCTGGTGAGCAGCACAAGCAGGACACACAACAGGTGGCCTAGAGTTTGATATGAGAGTGATGCTGATGGGGAAGAGTAGCATTTCCAGCCCACCTTCAGAGCAGCAGGTGGAAGCTACCTCAATATCATTCAAAAAATATTGGTGTTAATTGTTTTCACTTAGGTCGTGCTCAAGGAAGAGTTTGTTCTGATTCCATTGGGTTGCAGGTGTCAGTCTGTAAAAGCAGGGACAAGGACCATGTTCAGTGCTGCTCTCCTTTGGATTAGAACAGAGAAGGTAACAGCTGCCTGGACTTTCTTGCTTGTTGGTAATCCTGTGGTCCCTGTCCCTGGTTGAACACAGGCTGCATCTCTGCTGCACAGCCCCCTCTGATCATCCCACCTGGGAGTGTTGTGGGGTCCCAGGTGTGAGCTGAGCTGGCAGGGTGGGAGATGCTTTGTGTGCTCCCATCCTTTACCCTGGGGCTGTGGCAGGCAGCAGCACCATGGCAGGGGCTCTTCCTGCTGAAAGATCTCTGAGGGCTGTAAGGGTTTGACAGGAAAAAAAAAGCATAACTAAACATGTGGGTGGGTGACTGCAGTTCACTTTATCACACCCTGAAAGTGAACCTTGCTCAGATCACAGGTGGATTCCTGAACCTGGCTGCCTTGTGCTTGGTGGCCTCATTGTTGGCTCCCTAAGGAGCTGCTGGACCTTGGAAAGGCTCTGCAAGGGCAGCAGTGTGAGGAGATCTGTGTCCTTCCATCCACTGACCTCTGGGCTGGATCTTCTCTGATGCCAAGCAAGCTTTGCTCTGATAAAGGCTGCCCAGCCCCTGGCAGTGGGGCAGGCAGGTGAGGGCTCCCATGGAAGGGGGTGCACAGGGATTAGATGGATGACAGGAGCTTGAGCAGAGACATGGGATATTTCCACAGCCCTGCACCCACTTCTCTCTGTAGTGGTATCCCAGAAAATTCCAGCTGTATGCAGGTTTATAACATTTCTGGTGTTAAAAACAAATTCCTGTAACATGTATGCCAAATTTTAGCCTGAAGCTCATTTTTACAGCCAAGTTATAAATCTTGAAGGTAAGGATTTGTAATAAAAACACTGGTACCATCTTGAAGCCCAGCAGTGCTAGTGGCAGCTGCTGCTGTGGAGTAGTTTGAAAAAATAATAGTGTGTGGACTAGCTTGTGTTAATTACTCTTAAACCTGTTAGTGTGTTATGCCTGGCAAACCCTGAGAAGCTCAGCTCTCTGTGACAGGAATGGTGTTTAGTTTGGGGTTTACTTTTTTATAAAATACAAACAAAGAAAAGATTAGACACTTTAATGATTTCATGGTTTAAAATCTCTGTGCTAGAAACAACCTAATTAAATTCCTGACATCATCAGTTTTGTTAGTAAATAGTAACCATGGATGCAGAAGAATCTTGCATCTCATTACATTCAGCATAGGGTTTCAATACAAGAGCCATTAGATGTGGTGTGGAAATGGAAAAACAAAGGGAAAGTATGGGACACTTTTTTTTTTCCTCTCATTGATCCAGAACACAGTCCTGGAAGAATATCTGTAATTAATTAGCAGGGCTTTAATGTAGGGCAGTAGGCCATAGGTTTCCTCTGGTGAATTTTGTAAATGGCAGCACATTGCCCAAGACAGAGGAGACAGAATATATAAAAACTACTTGAACTTCAGGAAATCAGTAACTGAATAGTGTAGTTAAAGCAAGTGCAGATTTTACACTGACTTATGATGGTGTTTGTGGATGTCTCTGTCTCAGGAACAATGCAATCCAGATGAATAAATAATTAACTGCACCTGTCTTAATGTGGTTTAATAATAAAAAAAAAATCTAGATTTACTTGTGTAAGTGGTGACAACACTGCAATGTTTAAGCAGGGGTGAATTAGCATGCAGACAGCAAACATGGGCAGAAGGGAAACAGACTTTCTCATAAAGGAACTGATTAGAATTACTCAATGCCACTCTTTCTTTAACAGGAGATGTACTAGTTAGCACTTCATTTCAATACAAACAACAAACAAATGATGTTCAGTTACCAGGGTTTGGCCGAAGACTGGTGTCTTCAAAGGAAGTGAGGCTGATTCAATGAAGTTAGAACAGATTTTGGTTTGGACTGGTGAATAAATTGGTCCAGTGTGTCTGAAAGCTTCTGTGAGTGTATTTGTCCACTCTGCAGGCCTGGGGATTTATGCTCAGCCTTGCAAGCAGCAGAAATGGTTCCAAAGCCAGGAACAGGGTCCTCAATGAGCATATTTGCAGGTGTCAGACAGACTTTCATTTTCATGTTAGCAAACCAGCTCATCTTATCAACAAAGGTGCATTGCAGATTGGTTTGACAATCACACGTAAAAATAATACAAAACCCACAGCACAACCCTGTTCAGATAGCACTTGACTTATTTTTACCAGTTTCAAAAGGGAGATTTTCCTTAAAAGCAGTGGCCCAGGGCTGATCATGTCTTCCTTGCCATTTTTCCTCTGGGGTCTGTCAGGTGAGCTTCAGCCACAGCTGCAGAGGGATATTCCCTTCTTCCTTAGGGCTGGATGAGCACTGAGCAGCTTTCTGTGAAATGGCAGTGCCTCTCTTTGTTTGAGGAAAATGGGATGATCTGCAGTAGATTGTGTGGCTTGGTAAGGAAATTCCCATGCCTTGTGATGGGGAGGGTCAGAGGCTGCTCTGGGATTCCTTGCACACAAGTCAGTTTTCTAAAGCCTGTTCAGGTCTCTCCTGTCATGTGGGGTTCCTTTACTGGTGGATGGAGTCAATGAACACTTCGTGAGCAAGGATGTCTGAGAAATTTAGCAGGGTATAGCCTTTTTAATATGAGAAAGGCTTTACAGGAACTTTGTCATTGTTCAGGAGTGTCACTGTCAGTGAATGGAAGAGAAAGACAAACAGGAAAAAAATAGTTTGTAGCTTTGACAGGGAGATATGTTAGGGGATAAAGGGGCCTGCATTGGAAGCTGCCATCAATCAGAGCGTACCTAGCACATAATACAGCTCAGGAGACCTCTTAAATGTGGAACTTTGTGCAATAAATCTATTCCTGCAACATGTTTATTCCTTTATTACATTTGTGGGAAGAGGAGATTTCACTGCATATTCTGTACAGTGATGCATAAAATCCATATTTATAATCCTGCTGTATATATTCCACATGTTTCATCAACAGTATATTAATTTGTTATATGGATTTGTTCTTTGCAGCCAGGCCCTCTTTTAATGAGAAATTTCAGTGTCCTCAGAGAAATTACGAAAATAAATATCCAATAGTGGTTTTTTCTGATTTATTTGTAAATCATGTGGTTTATGTCATCTTGGTGCCCCCAAAAGGACTTACTAAATCTAATGGGGAAATTACATAGCTATATTGCTACCTTAGAACATTGTTAGGGTGATTTAATTTGAAATTAATGGTTAACACTTGAGAACTGTCTTTTCATAAGCAGAAATTCTGTTCTTTTTCTAACACATTTACTGTATCAGAATGCCTTTCGTCAACCAAATTGAATAACTCTTCTGAATGGAAGTTCCTTTTCAAATACATCATTTTCATTTCATTAGCTACAGTGTTTTGTCATTTGGAGAGAGGGTTTGGCTATAGAAAGGAAAAAAAAAATTACTTAGTTTTAACTACAAAAAGAAGTGAAAAGAAACAAATAGAAACCAGTGACATTCTCTAAAAATGGGAAATGCTCAAGAATTCATGCATAGCATCCTGCCAGAGGCACTGAAGCTTATGTTTTTTAACTGGGGAAAAATCAGCTTTCTTGTGAAAGTACTAAATAGCAGTAAAATACCATGTTTAAAATGTGAAGTTTGTAGTAGCAAGAGCTTTGGCTCTAGTCCAGTTCTGCTTTTGTTGGTACAGACCCTGGTATTGAGCTGGCAGTGCAGGGGATTGATGGCTGAGGCCAGATCTGTTACTGCACAGAGAAATTACCCTCCCAAAAATGATCTGGTCCAAATGATTCCTTAGGCAAGAAGTGCTGAAGGGTAAATGCATCCTCCAGGTGCTGCCACGACTGATAGAGGACTGTGCTCCTCAGAAGATACAAGGTTTTACAGCTTGATTTTTTTTTTTTCTCCATATGAAATGCTTGGAGCTGGCTTTGCCTTTCATAGTAAGTTTTATGTTTCTATTTGAAGTTTTACCTCCTCCGGAGATTTGCCCCAACTTGCTGAAATCTTACAATTGACGAAATTCACATTTTATGTGAAATTCCTACCCTTTTTCAGATGGGATTCTAAATTAGTGACAGTGCCTTTCTCTGCAGGGTGCCTCCTAACAGAGGGAGGCTCCCTCTGGAGAGGGCAGCTCCCTGAAAACCAGAGGCAGCCCCTGTGTGCCCATTTCTGTCAGCTGATTGCAAACCCACCGAGGCCTGGCCATTGCTGGGACCTCCAACCCCCTGTGCTCTGGCAAAGCAGGCTTTTTTTCCCTTGCAGTCAGACACAGAGGATGAGAGATGGTTCTGTTGGCTCTGGCAGCTCCAGTGAAGGCCACTGTCCTTGCAGCAGGGGAAGGGGTAATGCAGATTTATCCTGGTGAAACAAGGGGCACAGGAGGGAGTCCTTTGTATGATTGCCCTGTCACAGTGAACAGCTGTGGAAGTCCTGATTGCAAATTTCTCTAGATGTTCATCTTCCCTTTGTTATGAAACAAGGACTGGGGAAAAGGTGTCTTTCCAGAAAGGAAATAAAATGAGGAGAAGTTATTCAGTGCAGGCAGCTTGATGTAAAGAATGCTTTTGTATGTTTCCTATGAAGGAATGTAGCACCTAAAAAGTGCTTCATGCCTATTTTCTCATGGGTGAACTGAGGTATCGATAGAGTGGAATTTTCCTAATAAAAGAAATTCTTCAATCAGAAGAATTTGGAGCGGACATGACTGTAACTCACTGAATTTTTAGCCTGGGGATTAAAAAAATACATTTAGAGTTTCTAGGAAGGGGCTTGAAAGCCTGAATTGATCAGATATCAGGAGGACTTTTAGTGCCTAGAAGGAGCATGTCTGCCATGAACATCAGTTAGCAGGGTGGATTATCTCCCATTCCTCTTTCCAGAAACATGTTTCCCTTAGAGAACATTTTTGGGATATTTTTGGCTGTTCTCCTTTCTTCAAAAGCACTGGTGCTAAGGAGAAAAAAAGAAAAAAAAAAATCAGCAAGTGCCCTACTGATGAGGTAGAGAAAGGAGGATCCCTTCTGGCCACAGGCTTGGCATGGAATTGAAAATAGTGGGAAAAATAGACCGGAAAGGAATTTGTCAAGTTCTTGTTGCCAGTTGTGGGAAGGGTTTTTTGTTGCATTAGGAACAGAGTCTCTTTAAGTCAAATAGCAACCTCTGACATGTTATTGCTACCAGATGCTCCTAGATGCTGCCAAGTTGGGCAGGTTTCCCTCTTCTATCACCTCTATGTAAGCATCTGCTCTCAGCTCCTCTGAATGAATTTTCTGAATGAAGAAGTCCATAGGAAAATTCCTGGTGGTGGAGTGTGGTGTCATTTGAAATAACTCTGACCCTGGTAACAATAGGTCAACAAAAATATGAAAAAACCCCCTTGGGTTCCTTTCTCCTGTAGTTCAGAGCTCATTCCTGTAAAGTAGATTGAATATCTTGGAGGTGGGGCTGTCTCGGCTCCTGTGCTGAGCTATGGCAGATCATAACAGGCTTGCCAAAAAGATGTTTTGTTGTCACAGCTCACCTGTGGATCCCTGTGTGCACAGTGGTAGTGATTCAGATCAGCTAATTAGACAATTAATTACTGCCTTGCTAAGGCAGCCCACACCCTTTGCACAGCCAGGTCCTGCTTTTGAGGAATTGTATCAGCTTTTTGCATTTGTTCTCTTTGGAAGAGGGACTGGGAACTGGCCCAGAGAGAAATCCCAGCTGGCTTAGGGCTGTAAGTGTCAAAGGTAGATTACCCAAAATGTTGGCCCTAAGACAAAGACAAGAGCAGTTGTCTTTCCTCAGGAGGAAATGAAATGTAACAGCCTGCATGAGTCATGCATTTCTAGCACATCAGCTTTCAGTCTATTGCCAGAAAATGTACCAAATACATAAGATTGTGTTTAAGTAAAGGCCTATTTCAAAGCTCTGGCAGTGGGAGTGCTAACACACCAGACTGGCAATGCCATTGCCCTCCAAGCACTTCACAATTCCTGCTTGGCTCTTCCTCCTGCATTTTCCTGCATTTTCCTCCCTGTTATGTGTTAGTAGGAAACATCCTCTGAACATCAGCAAAGAGCTGCTCAGTTCTACCTTGAACGGGGTCAAAAAGAGCCAGGTGTGCATTTACAGCAGCTTGGATTTGTTATCTCCATGTCATCACCTTTAACAAGGTCTCCCTTCCATGCCTCTCCTGGGCTGAATGCTGCTGTGGATGAGGTTTTGGGATGCTTGCAAACTCACTGGAGCATTCCCCCCTGTTTTGGTGACAAACCATTTTCTGTGTGACTTCTGTGTCACACCTTCACGAGTCCTGTCCAGACTCACAGGGAGCCAACACCTCCTTCTGTCATCACCATTTCCAGGTAAAAGTTTGAGTACTGCTGTTGAGTTGGTGAGCGTGGCATGGATAATGGAGAGAGGAGAGAACTGATTGTATCAGGCAGCCTGGAAAATTCATCTAGCCAAATAAAACCAAAAGGAAAGACTCATTTTGGGCAGCAAAACATTCCTAGTTAAAACTTGGATCGAACTTTTGCTTACAACTAGCATCTTTAGCACCATTAACTTGGTGTCTTTTAAATCCAAGCTGCCCTCCCACATTAGATGATACAAAGGTAATTACAAGAGATCGATTTCACACTGTAAGCTTGACCTTTCTTAAACACAAACCGTGCAGACTCAGCTGGATGATCATATTGTTTCAAAGAATGTTGCAAAAACAAATGATCTTGCTGAATCATTGTAAATAATTCTAATATTAAAGATTCTGTACACAGAAAATAGAGTTTTGCATTAAAAAAAACCAGACACCAGAAGGAGTATTAGGGAAGATTGTCTATTAGTCAATTAAGGCAACTCTCCTTTTTATTCTCACTTTGTGCCCTTGGAAAATATCCCCATAGTGCAAGATTCTTGCCTGGTTTTGTTAATTGTTGTACTGTTAGTTATTGCCTTGCAAGAGACAGGTTCAGATGGGCATTGGTGCAGATTTGGAGCTTGTGAGCTCTTCAGCCTGATGTGCTTTGGTTAGCACATCAGCCTGGAACAGTGAAGCTGTATCCGTGCATCACACACTTACCTAAAAAACAACACATGAGGAATAGGTTTAATACCTGAGAAATAGGTTTAAGCTCAGAATATTCTTTGTCTGCGCTGGCACAAACAGTGTATAAAGGCTGATTAATAGTGGTTCTACAGAGCCTTATGCCTCTTGCCTGGAGTGCAGATATCAGAGTGTAAAATCTGGCAGAGAGGGCCATGGAATGGATTTGTAATGGTCTCTGAAGGGTCTTGGGCTCCATAAGCCACTTAATGGATTGCACGCAGCCATATGCAGCACTCCCATTTCTTATGGCTATAATGGAATAATAGTTTTCATTTAATAACCAACTCAAGTATAATTCAATAGAAAGACATATTATATTCCATTTCAGCAAATGAAGCATGCCACAGCTTAAGTGGTATATCAGAGCTAAAAAAAAAAAAATGCTGCTCATACTCTGTGTTTTCCTTCACAAAGAAGCTTGCCACATATCAACATCTTTAAGTGTAAATTTTGGTTGTGAGTATATACTTGTATCCAGTTTGCTGATGACTTTTAAGGCTTTATTTTGGATAGATCTATGCCTATAAGTCATAGTTTAAAGGGCTAAATTCTTGCATGCTGACTTCAGCCATTGAGAAGAGCTGTGGTTAATATATTGTTTGATGGAAGGTACAAAAACTATTAAGAAAATATTGCCACCCTCAGCTTCAGGCTGAGGTCCTCCCAGTGAGCTGGAACGGCTGACTTGGGGGGCAAAAATTCTGCAGAAAGTGGGTTTACCCTTAGGAGTTACAGCAAGGCACCAGCCCTTGTCTCTGAATGCTCAGAGAGAAACATGTACAGGAGCACCAGGCCACAGCAGACCTGTCCCAAAACTCACTGGGGTCACAGGAGCTTTGCACTGGTTTTGAGGACTCTTGGATCACACACACACAGTTTGCCACTAGGCAGAAAATCCTGATTCATTCAACTCTCCAACTGTGTGACAAACTTGGGGATAACAGGGGTCGTGCCTTGGGGCCCCCATTTGTCCCAGATTTACTGTGCAGGGCCGAAACTCACTTATAACCAGCCTTGGATTTGGTTCTGAAGAAAGAAAATGAGCAGTGTGGAATAGGTAGTGCTATCAGCACTGAGTAATCTGTGCTTCAAAGTCAAACAAAGCTCGCCTGCTACTTTGTGAAATACGGGTGGGATTTATCCTCAGTTCTGTCACTAAAAATTGCCTGTAAGGAATCTCAGCAGTCAGTGAGAATGGATGGCTCACAACCCAGCTATGGCTCTAGGGACCATCACAAATCTCAGGATGTCTCCCAAGTGCTTGATTTGTGCAGATGATGCTCTGATTTAGCAGAAAGTTGCATATAAACTCGTGTCGCCAGCAGCCTCTATTGGCGTCATAGATGCAGGGGCTCGAGAGAGTACATTATTCCAGCAAATGTCAGCATTAATTTATACTTGCTCAGGGCTCATCTGCCTTTTCCTGCAGTCTCTTGGAGAAGAGAGATTACAGCCATGTGCATGAAAAATTTGGTGTCCAGCAGATGAGGCCAGGACCTGCTCAGCATGCCGGAGAGCAGGGTGTGCTGAGGGAGGGGTGGTGGCAGCAGCCTGACCCCCAAACAGAGGAGTTGTGTCACTGTTAGTTCCACCCTCTGTTAGTGAAAGCACCATGAAACTCGTGGCATTAAGAAGCTGCAGTGGTGTGTCCCCAGATGAGTTGCAATAGAAATTGCTGGTCTGCTGGCAAGAACCATGAATTACAGGGAAAAAGCTTTAACTGAAATTGTGGACATTAAAGGTTGTTCCCACAGCAGGACTGGGTTGAATGTCCCTCTTTTATTTATGCAAAGAACGACAGCAATTGCTGGGCTACTCATGAGCAAAACCAGCTAGGAGAAATTTGCACTCACATGAAGGGTTTAACTGAGCTCCAGGATTACTTGTTGCATTATATCTACAAGTCATTTTATGGTGTGATGGGAATAGCAAAAGGTGGTTTTCAATATTTAAACAAAAGAAACCAGTTGTTAAATACAGTTCTTAAAAACCACAGTGGTACATGTAGCATGCATCATACATTGAAATGTAACCCGGTGTGCTTACTCTTCGTTTTTCTGATTCTGTATCACACTTGCTCAGTTTGCAAAGGTGCTGAGTGTTTGCACTAACAATGATCCTACAGAAGAAGTTATGCCAGAGACTTTCCCAAACCCACCATTTCCAGCTCCTGCTCTGAGGGACACCTCTACACATCTATTTGCAGTGAATGCACTGGGCAGTTGCTGAACCAAAAAGAAACTGTGGAACCAAGAAGCTTTTCACAGTTTTCTTGAAGTGTGGACTTCCAGTCCAGAATTCTCCTGTTGGAAGTGTTTATCACAGAGTCTTCTGCAATGAGATCTTCATCTTTGTTGTCTAAAACTGACAACAGTGAATGCCAATTAGAAAAAGCTCTTCACAATGTGTATTTTTTATGAATAGCATATTTTAACCAAATGTGCTTCAGACAGCACAGGCAAACTTCCCAGGTATATTTCAGCAGTGACTTGGGCCTGTTCTGCTCTTGCTGCTCCAGTCTCCAGGCTATCAAGCTGCTGTTGCCCTTCATAATGAAGTGGACTAGGAATATTGTATGAATCTAACATCTGGAAGTTGGACTTGGCGAAATGTGGTGCTTTTTTCATGTCTATCACTTTGTACATATCTCCACTGCAGCTTGTACTGGTAAATGATGGTCTGTCTCCATGCCAGCAATTTTTAACACAGTCCTGCCCTACAGCCCATCATACACCCAGTGGGTCTCTATGCAGATTGTGGATGACTTGTGCTGAGTGATTTTGCAGAGGCTCGTGTCCAAAAGTGCAAGGCAAGCTGAAGGCTGTCTGCAGAGCAGATTGTCTCATCTGACCACCACCTGACCTCTGGAGCGGGGCTTGAATAGGAGTCTTGGCACTTGGGATGGGTTTGGGCAGGATTTGACTTCAGGGAATGAGGCGAGTTTGTGGTTGTTAAATTTAATTTTGAAGGCATGTTCCTAGGCTGGAAAATATAATTATAGAGCATCTGGTCCTCTATAGTACATTTTCTATAGCAAGGAAAGTTCTCTTGAGGGCCTACTCCAGCTCCCCACTGGCTGCTGGTGGCAGTGGTGCCGTGTGCTGACTGGAACATGCTTTGGTTAAGGGCAGGTGCTGCATGCTGCCTGTGTGCTAAACTTCACCAGGGTCATTTTGGGCCTCCTGGGGTAATTCCCACAACCAAACCACAGGGGAAGGAGCGATTGTTGTGCCAGGGCTTCCCGTGGAGCCTGCATTCCCTCAGCATCAGGTGGGCATGCCAGAAGGCTGACTCTGCCCTAGACACCTGCTCCTAGCACCCCTGGCAGATGTCAGGTGGGGGAAGCAGGTGAGCTGAAGGCATGTGCTGCCATCAGCTGGGTGAGCAGGTGACCTGAAGGTGCCGTGCTGTGCATCAGCTTGGTGGCACCAGCCTGCTTTTGTCACAGCTGCATGAAGGGCTGTGCTTCTTCATTAGACTCGTGCCATGGGAAATGCAGAGCACTCTCCTCCTCCCCTGTTTCTTGTGCTCCTGACAGACATAATGGCCCTGTGCTGCTGCAGTCCTGCAGCCCCTCGTGCTGGAGGGCAGCTGCAGAAACTGGTGCCTGGCCACGCTTGCCCCTGTCTAACCCTGGGTTTTTACCCTCCACAGCTCCCATGAAGGAGGAGGTGCTACCACTTTGTGTGATCCAGCACACAGAGACTTTCACTCTGGACTCACGAGGTTGAACAGGTCTGTGTGCACGCCAGTGGCAGGAGGGAGCTGCAGAAAGGCTCTTGGTGTGCACGTGTCCTCATTAAAGAGCTTTAATTTACCCCCATGAGGGAAGGATAACAAGTGCTGCTGTACCAGTACAGTGGTTCTGAGCTATAAAGTTTTGCTACAAAGCTGAGCACATAAACAAATAATCTGAGGACAGAAAGTGGTGGCTGGTGGGAATGGTAATGTGAGATGTCAAAGGAGTTTGTTTATTTTGATAAACTAGTTGATATTCTAGGATGCCTTTTCTCGTGTTGATAAAGTGTCAGTCTGGGAGAGGAACTTTGCTATTGATGACCTTTCATGTAAAGTTGCAAGGCAGAAAGCAAAGATGAACAACTTGAACAATACAATTAAGGCAAACCCAGAATTCAGTCAATGAGAGACATCAGTTTTAAGTAAATCATCCCATGGAAACAGAGCTATTTGAAAATGCAGTGGCATCGCTTACAGTACAGTGGGCAATTAGTTTTAATTAACTTCAAATTCTGACACATAGTTAAAAATCAGCCCTCTCAGTGCCCAGCTAGAAAAGTGAAAGTTAGGGCATTTTGTTCTGCTAGAAAAAGCTATTACAAATATTATAATTATGCTATTCACACTTCTATTATAAATTTTATGTGATCTTTTAAATTTTTTATGAAACAGTACTTTTGGAAGATGATCTTGTTCCATACCATAAGCTTTTGAATAAGGGTACTATTTTCTAAGAAGAATAAATTGAAGTTTTAGAAGCAGTTTTGAATTCAATAACAATGTCTGTTAATGAAGTCCAACATGTTGTGATCTTTACCTGTCAGGGAGGGAGGAAAAAGCCAGGAGTTCTTGTAAGGCTATCAGAAATTATTGGCACCTTTTGATGTGTATTTTAAAGTTAAATTCAGCACTTCAAATGTGATGTGTGTCTCACTGTGGAAGCCCCAAGTACAAATTTTGTGGGAGGTGAGGGGGTTGCTGATTTGCATTTCAACTTCTCAGAGAAGTGTGAATGCCCTGTCACAGCCTGTCCACACATCCCTCTTCCCTGTGTATCCAGTCTGACTTTTTAAATATGAAATTTATTTCCATTATTAGTATTTTGAAGTAAGTGAAACCAGAGCTAGATACTTCTGCTGGTGTTTTGCAGCTTTTACTCCTTGAGTAATCTTCTTGATTTCCCTTGGGCTGTGAGGCAGCTTCTCACACGAGAAAGTTCAGAATATTCTTGCTTGTCCCAGTTAAATTAATTTGTATGCTGAGCCATGTAGGTGAGGGCAAAGAGTATATTCATTTTCTCAGCTGCTCGGTGACCAGGATGCTTGAGGAAGAATTCAGACAGAAAAAGCTGGTACTACTGAGATGGGAAGGCTGATACCACGCAGTCACCTTCCCCTGGTGTTCCTCTTGGATTGTATCACTCATCAGCCCTGGGAGGTGCTGTTTTTCTGAGTCATTAAAATCTGTGCCTTTTCCTCCCTTCCATTTCCAGTGAGATTTTCAGATAACTATTTCTCAGGGAATTTTTTTTTTTTATGACCAAAAAGCAGCTGTTCTGGGAGTTTAGGCTGATGTTCTCAGCTCACAGCAGTCTCTGGGGGCCAGGACCAGATCTAGAGAGGGAGAGCTCTGAAATGCTGTACACGGTGTAATCTCTAAATAAGCACAGCAGGTCTGATCTCTGCCACAGGAGATAAGTCAAGGGGCTGAAGGATTTTTGGTCTGATACAAAATAATTGTTCTCACGCTGTTGAAACACTGGAAAAAGATGAAAAAGTGGAAGTATCTTCAGCATTGTCTATAGGATGTTTTCTCTTAACTAGTGGCTGTCCTGACTTGCTGGGTTGTCACATCAATTGTATTTCTTCCAGAGATCTCTGGTTGGTTGGTGGTCTAATAATTTTATTTCAAAATTAGTGTTGTGGTACAGTTAACAGCTGTGCTTTTCAGGTATGATGGGGTTTTTTCAGGGGAAAAAAAAGAACCACAGGTACTTCTAAAGTGTGCATTTTAATAGGTCTGGTAAAGTGAAAAATATCCCTGAAATAATGAGGCAGCACAGGAATACTGCATTCTGACCATCAAAAAGGTCTGCACACATTTTTTTTCTGTGTGGAGTACATGCAGCATGGAAAACAATTCATGGTGTGGCAGCATGATCATTCTCTTTGTGCTCAGTACTGGGAGGGAAGGAGAACAGAAGGAAATGGGATCTCTAAACAAAAAAAAAAAAGCAATGGTAGGCATAGACTGGTAATTTTTCTAATAGATTCATATGCTCATCATTTAACATGATGAGAAAATTTTGAGTAAAATCACCAGAAATAATTTTTTAGCAGTGCTTTTTAGTCTTGGCATATTTATGAATATTTCATGCACGACTTTTTTACTATTAAGATCTATATTTAAAATTTCATACTCAGCTTTAAAGTTTGCTCTGACTTGAAATAGTCTTCAGAAAATAAATTTAACTTTCTTAAAAGGAGGAACACCAGAAAATTATAAAACCCTGAAAAAGGAAACTAGTCTTAATTACAGATGGAGGATTTTACACTCTTTTTTTTGAGGATAATTAAGTTGTTTTTAAATTAAAATCAGCATGTCATTTAGGCTTATCCCAGTGATATAAATAGGTTCCTTAATTTTACTTCTGTCCACTGAGTTCTTCAGGTGCTTCAGTGAAACGTGTACCTTGAAGAATTGGACCTCCAAAGATAAAATAAGGGTGTAAAGACTGGAATGGCTGAGACACAAACAGCAAGGCTTTCCTCTGGAAGCTGAACTGGCAAGAGCAGACCTTGTGCCCATTAAGCCCCACTGGTGGAAAGTCCAGTTGGAGCTTGAGCTTATCTTAAACATAAGGGAATTAGTCCAGCTTCCATTTAAATCACTGGCAAAGCTCCAGCTATACTCAACCAGAGAAGGGCTGAGGCAGCAGGCACACAAAACCCTGTTTCTAAGCCTGATCCCAGCTTTTCTTACACACCCAAAGCTCATGCTGAGTACTGTGGTCACTTTAGCAGGATTAGGCTGAGCGGATTGCTCGGGCAGATTGATGTGGCCATTCATTGGAAGAAGTACTGATACAGCTCTCAGTGATGTACAGCTGATAAATATTCATTTGTTAAAATACAAGGCACCTGTTGACAAGGTAAACTGTGACTGTTCCGAGCAAATTGCTCAAGTGTGGTAGAATGTCGTGTACAAGAATTGGCTGAACAGCTCCCGTGTTTCCTGTAGCCCTGTTCCAGCAAAGCACTCAGGAGTGTGTTTGCCAGGGAGCACCTGCCCACCTCCCTCCAGCCGGGCCGACTGCCCTGCTGTACGTGGAGCAGCTGTCTCAGAGAAATGGGGCTAAGTTCCTTGGAGCCCACCCTGTCATGCCTGTGGTGTGCTCCCAGTCCTCTGGGGAGCCCAACACGAGGCCAGGTCTGAGGATCCCTTTGTAGGGACAGACGCCTGCAGCGCCTGTCACTTTTCACTTGCTGGCTTTCAGCAGCGGTCTGGGATGCTCAGCGGGGCCAGAAGGTTCTCATTTGTCACCTAAGCAGTGTCAGGAGGGGTGAGAGTGTCACCCCCGGGCTGCAAGGGCCAGCATTTACCTGTGTGCATGCACAGCACCTGGGGCTGCTCAGGTGATAATGGCTATCACTGTTACACCTCATTGTTATGGATATAATCCGTGGCAAAAACATACACCTGAGCAATGTGTCTACTCTTTTTCATTTGTAAGAGGGGGGAAAAAATAATCAAATTCCAGCCTGAAAAATGTACCATGCCATCTTTATTTAATGCTTCTCAGTACAGATATCACAAAATCATGAGAAATGTAAATGTTTCCTTAAGTAATGAGCTAACCAGTATTACATGTATGGACATTCCAGTTCACTGAGTTTTCTGCTGGGCACAGGAGTAATTGTGGTTCTTTAGCAGGATTTTGAGGCGAGGAGATGAACTGAAGATGATGTAATGGACTCTGCTAACAATATGAGGACCAATTAAAAAGTCCAAATAAGTGACATAACTTAAAAAGACAGGTGATGAAAAGAACACCCATCATACAAAGATGAGGCACTAAAATCATGTTAGAAAAGAACTAGGGATTTGAATTTGCCACCCACTGAAAACAATAGCAAAACCCCCACTGAATTAAATGCCTCAAGCCCTTGCACAGGACTGATTCAATGCTATTCATAGAATAATGTATATGCCAAATAATGCTGTTATTTGTCAAGTAAATTATTTGTCAGATCCGTCATCCTGCCATTTCTCTTCTGGCAGAGCTCCCACTGAAGTCAATGGGGGTATTGTCTGAATAAAGTCTTTTAGGACTGGGCCCGAGGTTAAACAAAATGCAACTGTGGGCAGCTTGTTCATCTTCCTTGGGTTCATAAACCCACATGTTGGACAATAGTTTGGCAGCTGGGGTACTGTGCCTTATGATGCTAATTTGTTGTGTCACTGATGCTGATTATTCCCTCATCTCTCTTTAATCTACCTGTTGCCACCTTGATTTGTTAATGTGTGTGTGTAACTTCAGCTTTGCTGGCTGTGTAACCTGTCTTGGTGTCCATGGGCTCTGGACCTCCTGGGGCTCAGCCCTTTTGGTGTGCTGGCTTGCTCTTTCGTGTCCTGGGCTCTTGTGTGACCTTGGAAAACTGCAGGATGAGCCAGGGACTGCAGCTCTAAACTGGGTGAGCAGAGGGCTTTCTTTCAAGGTGACTTGTTCTCTACTTTTGAATTAAGAAACCTGATTATATGGCTGGTCTGTTCTTCTAGTTTGTTTTTGCTTTTAGTTTATGAGTTAAATGGTCTACATCAAATGGTTTGCGGTCTTTATTCTCAAAAAAAAAAAAGGGGGAAATTAATCTCTTGTTGTCTTGATAGGAACAAAGTTAATACAAGTAAATTGCTTAAAGGATTTGTGTTTCTAGCTATTAAAATACAACTCAGGCAACTTCAGCACTTGAGCTCAGCCTCTCATTACGACCTACGGGAATGTATAATGGTTAAATTAGCTGCAGGTGGGCTCCCCTGCTGCTCCAGAAGCACATTAGAAGCATCTTGAGGGTTGCAAGTAACCTTCAAGAAATCAGACATAACGGCCTCAAACAATAGTCATTCTTGTAGCTGGTAACGTGCTCCATATGCCTGAGAGGTACTGTGCAAATGGGACTCCTTGTGGGAGACTGCTTGGGTCTGGCTTCTCTGGAAATGGAGTGTTTTTGTGAAATGGAAAATATTCATAGGTGTTGAGCATAGTTCTGTGCTCAAACGCGTGGTATAGCAGTTTGCTGAGGGCAGTGAAAGGCTCGCAGACCACCTCTCTGAAGGTGGTGTGATCCCCAGGAGGGGGCTATGCCCCCCCGAACCACATAGGATGGAACTGCTGCTGGCTTTGGTACAAATGGACAATTTATATCTGCATTTGGTGTATAAAGATATGTTTCCTGGGGTAAAGTTTCTATTCTCTGCAGACGCTGCTGGCTGGAGTTAACACTTGTCTCACGAAGACCCTTCCGTGTCATCTGCTAGGAATTTCAGGATCGAAGCAAACCGTGAACGAGGGTGCGACCTACAGTGCTTGGGGCTTTATACCTCCCGCTCCGATTGCTCTCTGTCCCCGTTCTCAACAACCCAAGGCCGGGAGTGCGCATCTCCCTTCTCCTGGCACTCCTGGGTGGCTTGCGCTGACCCGGCCGGCTCCGCAGGCACCGCAGCGATGCTCAGCGCAAAGTTCAGCGCGGCCGTCCCGCGGGGCCGGGCGGCAGGGGCGCGGCGCTGCCGCTGCCCCCCGGCAGGGCTCTCG